>VDFB02000007.1:155864633-156104819 GCA_007258455.2 Sequoia sempervirens | reverse complement strand
TGATTCCAAAAAAATTGAAAAAAATATTTTTAGAATCTCAGACAAAATATGACAAGACTCTAGTTTACATCATCTTCAAATTCCTTACGGTTTAATCGCTATAGGTGCCCGAATGTGGAGATTGTGTTAAAAAAAAAATATCAGTGTCCAATTAGGCCAAAAAGTGTAAACCACTATTGTGGGATCACCCTCTTATATAACATCCTCTTGTGTAATTATTGAAAATTATTTTTCACATTTTTCTATTGGGGCACTAGGAATACTAATTTGCATTACTAGGGTATTAATAGAACATTGATTGGTTATATACATTGGATTTTGTGGAGTTGGTGCTCTTGTAACTTTGGAGTTGGTGCTCTTGTATCTTTGAAAGTTGGTGCTTTTGAATTGTGTGGAGTTGGTGCTCTTGAACTTTGTATAGTTGGTGTTATATCTAAATAAAGTGATATATTTTTTGAGTGGTTTTTATTCCCCTTGAGGTTTATTCACTCAGGATATACAATTTGTTATGTGATGATTCTTTGTGTGATTGTTTTCATGTCTATCTAATTTTCATAAGTTATCAGATGCATTAATGTTTATTATCAGTTCTTATTTCTGCAATGTTAATGTATTTTGTTGTTACAAGTACTTTCACAGCCATATGTTGCAAACTAGTTTAAAATCTCTATTTAACCAAACATGTTTTGCATGTTGTGATGAAAAGTATTTAGTATATCACATCACAAGTTCTTTCATTGATTCATAGTTCAAGATTGTTACATTTCAATCTGTCATAATGTACTAAAGCTCTCTATTGCTTCAATGCTTATCATATGTCATTCAGTTGTATAGTTGTTGCAATGTCTCATAAAGCTGCATTGAAATCTAGTGGTCTTAAAGTGATTCAATCATGTTGGTCTTCATAGACATAGTCTTATGAGTTGCACATATTTTGTTATCATGCTTTGATTGTTAAACAATGTCAATCACATCTTTTGCAAGTGCAACATATCTCACACAAGTTATATTGGCACAAGTTGTGTAAATGAACTAAGTTAATGTTGTCATATCTTTGTTTACCACTTTTCATAAATGCTCTCAAAGTGATTACTCTGCTATGTTATCAATCGAAAGGATATATGAACTAAAATTCTTTGTCAAAATTTAAAAGGTTTAAATTTTTGGTCTGTTTATCAGACATTGATTCACCCCCCCTCTCAATGTTTTTTCATAGACCCAACAAGTGGTATCAAAGCCATACATGTGAATAATTCTAACCAACTTGGGGTTTCTTGGTCATGGAGTATTTGTTATGGCTAAGTGCAAAAGAAACAAAGGTCAAAAGAAAACCACTAGTGTCAAGCAAAAAGTCTATCAACCAACTCCTATCAAGTCTAGTGAAGTTTTATCTCAAGAAATACCCATGCCAGTTGATACTAAAAGTGATCCTATAGGTGGAGAAGAAGGAGATCACTTAGTAAGTGACTTTAAGACAAGAATTTGGTGAAAAGGAATGTGAAGGTGATGAGTTTGAGGTTGATTTGGAAGGAGAACTGCTTGTTGTAGATGAACTTAAAAGGCTTAAACGAGAAAATTAGGAACTCAAGGTACAACTTCAAAAGAGCATTGATACTAAAAAGGCATTAAACCAAAACTATGGTAAATCTAAAAAAAATACTAAATTTATAAACAATCAAAAGTTAGAAAAGAAAAAAGCTAAAGAGAAAAAGGGAGTCAAGTTGAAAGAGAAAGAAGAAATGTGTAATAAGTTAGAAAAATAACTTATTTCTTTGAAAAAGAGTGCAAAAGAGAATTCTTTGTCTAATGATACAAATAATCTGATTTAAAAACTGAAAATAGAAAGTGAAGAGAGCAAAAGGATAGCAAAAGTAACTAGAACAAATTTAGAAGTCAGAGCAGCTGAGTGTCAAAAAAATTGAAAGTCAGATTGTTTGTTTAAAGAAAAGTCTGGAAGACATCAAATTATATAAATTTGAGAAAGGAACTAAAGCTCTTCATGATATGTTGAGTAAGCAAAAGCATTCCAATGATCACTTTGGTTTAGGGCTTAAGAAAGGACAAAGTCCTAGTGTCAAAGATTAATCTAAAAAGGAAATTGTGTTTGCAACAACTAATGGGAAAAGTTTCAAAGTTAGGTAGACTCCTAAGAGGAAAATAAACTTGAACTATCAGGTTACAGAGATAGAAAGAAGGTTGTTAACAGATACACAGGTTTCTCATCTACTAGGAATTGTCAATCAATAAGGTACAATTATTCCCAATTCCATGGTTATTGTTATTCATGTCATGTTTATGGACATAGGGCTAGAGATTGTGAAATTTATTCCAGAAATAATTATGGATGGAATAAGGGAAATATTACTTATAGTTTGTCAAATCATAATCGTGGAACTATATGTTATACTTGTCACAAAGTTGGTCATGTAGCAATTAACTATTGGTGGAATGATAAGAATGGTAATGGAAGTTCTTATAGAATGCCTAGAAGAAGTTATCATTCTTTTGGTTCAAATCATAATGTCATGTGTTATAGATGTAACTGATTTGGACATAGAGCTCAGCCTTGTAGAAATCATTTGTTGAAGTCATCTAGACATAAAAAAGGGACAAATATCTTGACCAAGCAACAACAGGAAAATACATTAGACAAGAAGATGCATGTTAAGAAGGTTTGGAGAAGAAAGGAAAACTAGGAGAAGGATGAATTAAGTCTTGTGCATATTGCACAAGTGACCTCTACTAGTGCATAAAGAGAATCATGAAGTTAGGGGGAGTTGTCAAATGTTTCATCTCTTACCCTAGGAAGGTTACAATGTGTGTTGTTTGTTGACAAAATTTAATTCAAGAGTTCATATGATACTTCTTACAGTGGTATCTCAAATTAGGGATAGTCCAGTCCTTATATTGTTATAGTTTGGACTTTGACATTGGCATACATCAGGTCAATGGCCTTTGTGTCTATACATAAAATGTCAATGTATAAATCTTGGATTCACATGTTCACACATTTTGAAGGTTTGAGAATTGTTAAAGCAATTCAAACCAGATTTGATTTGGGTTAACAACTACATTTATAAGGTTAAAAGATGATAGTATACAATACAATGCATTGCCATGTCAACGCAGTTTGTGGTGTTGTGTTCTTTCTTTGACAGTACATGTTTAGTTCATATTTTTTAAATGTTATGACTGTTGGGTCTACTAACAGTGGATAACTGTCAGGTTTACTAACAATGGATAGTGGATAGAACAACTGTTTCCATAGTGACATGAAGTGTTATACATGTTGAGAGTTAATGAAAAGTGTAGTAGATATGCATTGTGAAAGTTTCACATCACAATCCAAGGTGATTGTTTCTACAAGAATTTTTAGATTAATTTGGTCCATCTTCTTGACAGTGGATTCATGACAGTATTGGTATAATAGTAATATCTGCTTGTTTGGCACCTAAATATCTTAGAAATTGTGTGGTGACAATGGTATTTTGATGCTTTCTGGTCATAGAACTTATAGTTTGGATTACTTTTCTAGTGACAGAATGCTCTTATTGGTTTGTGAAGGGTTTGATTGTTGTTCTTTCATGGAGTGATAAAGAAAAGTCTGTTGATGCTATAACTATGTAGTACAAATTATGTTGTCTAAAATCTGAAATAATCATGTTTGCAGGACTTGACACAAGTTGTATGAAAGATAGTGTGAATGCAATAAGGCAGTAGTAATGAAATTTTGATAGTAGGTCAACTTTATGGTATTTTTTATGCAAAGAATTAGGGGGAGCTTCTTGTTACAATTTTTCTTTAAATATATGAGTTGGTAGGTTCTTTGATTGTTGTGGATGCAAAGATATTGTGATTGCTCATGCGATTAACACAAGGAGATATATGACAGAGTTATTTGATTATGACTGAAGTAATGATATGTTGATAGTCTTTGATTCTTGATTCCTACTTTCAGATGGATATGTGTTGGTTGGGCTCTCAGTTGTTTATCTTCATGGTATCTTGCATTCTCCTCTTTCATCCTCTGTCATTGAGGTAAAAAGGGGGAGAGAAAGTATTTTTTTTCCATCAAGGACAAAGGGGGAGTTTGTTGGCTCTTAGTTGTTTTTGGTTTTTCCTTGATGTCACAGTGATTCACTGATATGAGGATATATGTGATGATATGCTTCATGGATGATGACAAGATATATGTTTTCAGTAATAGTATTATGGATTTTCTTGTCCTTAAAATTGTGTGATAGTCCACTTATGTATTTTCTTGTCCTTACAGTTGTGTGCTAATCTATTTTTTCATCTTTTGATATATATGATGATGATGGATGATAGTGTTTATCTGATTTACAAATTGATGCTCAAACAGTTCTAGTTTATGCTTGATCACTTTCAGATTATCCGATTGTAGGTATATTGATGCTCAGATAGTTCTAGTTTATGCTTGATCACTTTTAGATTATCCGGTTGTAGTTTGATTACTTTGGCATCTTTGACATCACTATGGTTATTGCATAATGGTCAGGCTTAGGTAGTTTGTATACTATAAGGTGACAAAGGTCATTATATTCATTTTTGCTAAGGTTCTTAGTCTTCCTTGTTACATTTTAATGTGATTGATTATTCACATTTTCTTTGTGGCATTGTTGTTGCATATTATCATGGCATATTGACTTGACAATATAATTATGTCAATATTTATAAGAAATTGGTTGCTTTACATGGCTTTACTAAGGTAATCAACATTTTATATGATTATAAGAATCTTGGTTTATTGTTGATTAACATGGAATATGGAATGAACATACTAGTAGGTCTCATTGCAATTCTTATTATCAAAGGAAGATGACTTTATTAAAAAGTCACATGGTAGTGACAAGGTGATCAATATTGTTTTGATTGATATTGTTTGGCTCACTTTAATCATTTGAATGTGGTATCGGGTTTAAGTCTAATGTTAAACAATAATTACATTATACATGTGACTGACTATTATTTGTGTTGAAGCTTAGATGGCAACACATGTGGCATATGTATCTTGGGTATTTGGAAACTTGTGGCATTGACAACTATCATTCATTGGGTTTGACAATTAACATTGTTATTATTGTTGAAATTTTAGTGATATCTTTGGCAGGGGATATTCACATTATCATTTCTGTTATCGATAGGATATACCTGGCATATACTAAGATATTATTGTATGGTAGTGGATTTCAAAAGTTTATCCATCATTGTTGAATCTAGAAAGTTTTCAATTTGTCTAAGGCAATTATGTTGTTTGGTAAAAGCATTTTCATTTTGTTATGAGTATGGTTTGAAACCCTAGCCACCATATTCTTGTTATTGAATGTTTGATTGCATGTTGCTACTAATAAATTGTTAGAAGCCTTTGCTATTTGGGAATTCTAAGAATTTGAAAGTTTTGCATAGATCTTGTTTTAAAAGCTCGAATGTGGAAGTTGGACAGAGAAGAATTTTTTTTGTCTTTTAGTTGGGTAGTTATGGAACTTCTCAACAAATCTTTACGGTATTTGTTCAGTTTTCTTCTACCGTAATTAGGTAATGCAAAAACCCTCTTGATGCTTAACGGCCTTGAGACAATTTGTTAAGGAAGTTGTTAAGAATGATAAAAGGATTATTTTTTTTATAGGCATGAAATTGTTTTTATGCTTAAAGATAATATCATTTCTTAGATGTTTGACAATTATAATGTTGAATGTAACTATTTTTTCAAGGATAAACCCTTACGGGCTTTGTGATTAAAATCTTGGTTAAAAGACTGTGGTTAAAGGGGTTAACAATTGTTGGTTATTATTCAAACCCTTTTTGGGTTTCCAACAGTTTTCTTTTGGGTTTGTAATAGTGTTTGCAAATGTTAATGATTCTTGCTTAAAATTTTCAAAGAGTTAGTTAAAATCTCTTTAAGGTTTCTTCTCTTTTAACTCTAACCTGAGTTGGGTAAACAATTATTGAAATTGCATTCTAGAAGACTATTCAATGATTATAAAATGGCAACATTTTGTTAGTGACTTGGGTATTTGAAGAGCCAAATTACAGACATACATATTTGTAAAAAAAAATTGAGATATATTAATACATTATTTAGTCTTGAAAATCTTGAAAAGTGATTTTGTAACAATGTTTACATTGAGAACTATTTTGTAATCTATTATAATAATGTTAGTTGTTGTATCAAATGGAGATTTATCAGTCTTATATAACATCCTCCTATGTGCTTATTGAAAATTATTTTTCACAGTTTTCTATTGAGGCACTAGGAATGCTAATTTGCATTACTAGGGTATTGATAGAACACTGATTTGTTATATACATTAGATTTTGTGGAGTTGGTGCTCCTGTAACTTTGGATTTGGTGCTCCTATAAATTTGGAGTTATTGCTCTTGTATCTTTGGAAGTTGGTGCTTCTGAATTGTGTGGAGTTGGTGCTCTATCTAAATAAAGTGATATTTTTTGAGTGGTTTTTATTCGCCTTGAGGGTTTCCACTCAGGGTATATAATGTGTTATGTGATGAGTCTTTGTGTGATTTTTTTCATGTCTATCTGATTTTCATAAGTTATTAAATGCATTAATGTCTATTATCAGTTCTTAATTTTTGTAATGTGAATGCATTCTACTATTACAAGTACTTTCACAGTCATATGTTATAAACTGGTTTAAAAGCTCTATTTAACCAAACATGTTTTTATGTTGTGATGAAAAGTATTTAGTCTATCACATCACATGTTCTTTCATTGATTCATAGTTCATGATTGCTATATCTCAATCTGTCATAATGTACTAAAGCTCTCTATTGTTTCAATGCTTATCATATGTCATTCAGTTGCACAGTTGTTGCAATGTCTCATAAAGCTACATTGAAATATGGTGGTCTTAAGGCGATTCAATGATGTTGGTCTTCGTGTACATAGTCTTATGAGTTACACCTATTTTTTCATCATGCTTCTATTGTTAAACAATGGCATTCACATCTTTTGCAAGTGCAAGATATCTCACACAAGTTATATTAGCACAAGTTGTATAAATGAACTAAGTTAATGTTGCCATATCTTTGTTTATCTCTTTTCATAAATTCTCTCAAAGTGATTACTCTGCTCTATTATCAAGAGAAAGGATATCTGAAATAAAATTCTTCGTCAAAATTTAAAAGGTTTAAATTTTTGGTTTGTCTATCAAAAACTGATTCACCCCCTGCCTCTCAGTGTCTGTCCATACTCCAATAGTATGTCTCATTCCTTGAGTGCTAGCACAAACTAAGGATGTTTGGGAAGACATGCCAACTCAACAAGCTTGGGTCTTGAAAGATCAATTATCCTCATTTGTATGAGAGGAGTACTAAATTATGTGGGCACATCATACAGGTCTTCAAGCACCATGGTGACACTCCCTAACTAGCTCTCTAGCATCTTACCCTAGTGTCTTTTGTGTGTGATAAACTATTGCTAATTTGGTCCAATATGATTTGTGGTCTAAAATTGGTGATTATTCCCAATGTGGATTGTGTTATGTTATGGTGTTTATACCAATGATGGAATGTATGGGACCCATTATGTGATTTAGATGATTGAGTGCTTATATGATGTGCATGTGGAGTGTATGCTTCATATATGATGTGTAATCCTTCTCCCCGTGTGTTTTGTGTGAATGTCATGCTTGTAGTCCATGTGACTATCTCCTAGCATAGTGGGAGTGGATCCTTTTGATTCCACAAGGTCAGGTGGTGCAATAACAATCATTGGCCACCTAAGGTTCATGAATTGAGGAACAATACATGGCATCATGTAATTTCAAGTTTAATTCATGTTGAAAAATGTATTTCATTCATTTATGTTGTAATATATTGATTTGGAACTTGTCTTTAGAGATTATTTATAAATCATAAAAAAAGCATAGTTTGACCATTTTGTGTGTCTCAGTGTTGGTGTGGAGAATAATTTATTATGCTTATCCTTATCATGATGCTAAAATTATTAATCAAGAACATTTCATTTTATTTTTAAAATCAACTTTTTAGTCAAATTTCATAGTTGGGTGGCCTGGTTCTACATCTAAGTGGCCCTATTTAACTATAAGTTAACCTAGCCTTCCAGAAAATTTCCTAGTACTATTAGGGCACCCTGGTAGAGGTGGGTTTGGCCAGAAGTAGGGTGGCCTAGTTTGATATTCCTGAAAATCCAAAAAACATAGAATTTTTCCTAAGGTTGTTGGGGTGGCCTGGTCTTGTGTAGGGCGATCTCATCTCCGTACAAAAACCAAAGAGTAAATCCTCTTTACCATTGATTGGTGAGGGTTTTCTAAGCCCTTTTACCTTTTCAAATATCTTTTATCACTTATACTTTTCCTATTTTAGTCATTTTTCTCATCTAAAACCTTGAAATGTAGTCAAAATTTCTCTAACAAAACTTGAGCATTCCTTGGCTTTTTGGGACTCCATTTTGGAAAATTTTATATATGAAAGTAGCTCACCATATTTTTGGGGTCCTAAGAGTGTTTTGATCTATTTCCTAAACGTCATCATTGAGGACTTTTGCCATCTCTTGCACCGGTTTGCATGCAACCTCTTGATATGATCTAGTTGTCAAACCTAGGGTTGGAGAGATGATTCTTCTAGTCTTGTGAAGGTTATATTCCTTCATGGATCATCTTATTCTAGTTTCATCAACAATACTCATAGTTCATGGGTGTTGTGGAGTAGTTTCTTCCCTTGGGTGATGTCATAATTGAGGACTTATGCCATCTCTTGCATCGGTTTGCATGCAACCTCTTGATATGATCTAGTTGTCAAACCTAGGGTTGGAGAGATGATTCTTCTAGTCTTGTGAAGGTTATAATCCTTCATGGATCATCTTGTTCTAGTGTCATCAACAATCCTCATATTTCATGGGTGTTGTGGAGTATTTTCTTCCCTTGGGTGATGTCATTTTTTGATGAGATATCATGGGAAGTGTGAGGATGTTTGGAAGTGACTTATAGTCATTTCATCTTGTGGTAAGTTCTACCTCTTTAGTAAGTAAGCTTTTGTGAAGGTTTTCCTTTATGTTTAGAGTGGTTTAGTGTGTCTAGATTTGGATTGGAGGTTGAGGAATCCCTCATCCTACCCTAGAGTGGTGTTGCAAGAGGACACAATTGTGGTCTAGTAAATTATCATCATGTAGGTGTTGTCCTCTCTCTCTCTCTTCCCCTTCCATTTTTTCATCACAGTGGATCTATCCCATGATTGGTTAGTCTTTTGTTGTTGCCACCTTGCTTATGGTGAAGTGTCTTATTGTGTTTATCATTATGATGTTGTGACACTTGTGTGCACATTATCATGCAAGTGCGACATGTCATTGTTGCATTATTGGTGTTGTTATCCTTGTTTCAAAGAAAGAGTTGTTCCATTAGGTTTTTTTTCTGAGCTTGTCAATTTGGGGCATTACATGATGACTTGCAAATATTTTCTATTCCAAATTAATATTTGTTTGGATGTTTATATTTGTAATGAAGATTTGTGGATTTGATTCTAATGTGTGGAAATGAATGCATGATTTGAAATTTTTTTGTATTTATAGATAAAGTTTTATTTTGATGTTTATATTTGTAATGAAGATTGGTGGCGTTAATAAAGATCTTTGAGAGTTTTCTAAGTATTTGTCCATACTCCATGATCTGAGATCATGATGAACAAAACCAACAAGAGTGTCCATAAATCCACAATTCCAATTATGCTAAACATTTTACTAGAGATACAATTTAATTTTCATTTTCTATAATGTATATAACATAATTAATAATTATTTTACACTTATAGTGGAAATTTAATAATGTCTTACATGTTAAATTTGTGAATGCTACTAGCATATATTATTATAAATAATTTATGTAAAATATGTCAAGATATATCCTTATGAGACATCTATTTAATTTCTATAAATAATCTAAGTGAACGAACCAAAGTCATTACTATTCATATGCATATACGAAGAGCACAGTTAATAAAGTCGTAAAAGTCGTGATTTCAAATCGTTTTGGCTGTGACGACTATGGACTGGCCCTTACGTTACTGTACTATTGTCGTTCATGTATTATTTACTATTAGAAACTTTTAATAAGTCTTTTATCCTCGACATTCAATGAACTGCAATTCATAACAATTTCGAAGTGTTGATTTTTGTAGCTAGAAAAGTGGGATATGGATTTGTTTTAAAGCAACTCAAGATTAGATATGCTTTAAAACAATTCGAGTTGGATTTTTAGCAACAGCAGGATAAGATAAATCCAAGAGTGGGATTTTATTCTTTAATAGAATGTTTCCGAGTTTGTGAGGATAAGATAAATCCTAAAGTGATTTTATGTGTAAATAAAGCCAAAGAAAGCAAGGAAAGATTCTTTCCTTGCACGCTAAGTAAAGCAGCTAGGCTCTATAAATACAAGATTTGTAGCAAACTCTTATTGTATTTTGAAAGAAAAGTTTGTTGTTAGGCTGAATAGAAGATCCAACATTTGCAGGTTTTTCCCCGCATTGGGGTTTCCTAGGTATATCTGTGTTATTGTCTTTTTGTGTTTGGCTTCATGTTATTTTTGCTTCCGTTATTAGTTGTTAATTAACCCAATTGTATTAATTGTTATAAATCAGATTTATTTCTGTGAATTTATTGTGCAATTAATCTGTTGGGTTATAGAAATTAACATGGTATCAGAGCTCTAAACTCTGAATACGAAGCCAAGATTTGTAACGCAGATTTCAAGAAAAAAAAAAGTCATCAGATTTTCGTCTCCAATTCTTTTGTGGCTATGGCAACCAGTGTTCGATACGAGGACAGGCTCGAGGGTGCGTCTAACTTCTTGCAGTGGAAGGTTCGGATTACATCTGTTCTCAAGGAGAACAGGCTATGGACCTATGCTAGCACAGAAGTGACTCCACCAACAAATGATCCTGTTGCCTTAGATTCGCATGAAGTCAAAGAGGCCAAAGCTCAAAGGATTATCCTGGATGGAGTAAGAGATCATTTAATTCCTCATTTATCGGGGAAAGACACCGCCAAGGAGATGTGGGATACGCTCACAAAACTTTATCAGAGCGACTATCAGAGTCGTAAGATGATGCTCAAGGACAAATTGCATAATACCAAGATGTCCAAAGGCGAGAGTGTGACCTCCTACTTGTCCAAGCTGACACAGGTCAGGGATGAGCTTGCTGCTGTTGGAGAGACGATTAAAGAAGATGAGTTGGTGCGTATAGCCTTGAATGGTTTTTCAAAGCACTGGGAAGTGTTTGTCAAGTGTGTTGTCGGCAGAGATCGGCTACCTGATTGGGCAAGACTTTGGGATGATTTTGTTCAGGAGGAGATCCGTGAAGGTGCTCATCGAGGAGATCAGACAAAGAAGGTTCAAGATGAAGAAAATCTTGCTCTTGCAAGCAAGGGTAAGAAGTTCAATAAAGAGCAATCGGAAGGTTCTTCTTCCAAGAGTGGGAAGAAAAAAGATCTGAGCAAGATTAAATGTTTTTGCTGCCATTAGATGGGTCACTATGCCATTCAATGTCCGAATAAGAAAAATAAGGACAAACAGAAGAAGCAATTTGCTGCTATAGCAGAGGTGGACGAGTTTGCATCACAATTTGAGAATGAGTTTTCACTCATTGCCTGTCTCTCAAGTTCAATTGCCAACAGGGTATGGTATATTGACAGTGGGGCTTCTCGCCACATGACGGGAGTCAAAGAATGTTTCACCAAGTTGGAGGAGAAGAAGCTGGATTTCTATATTGAGCTCGGAGACAATGCCAAGTACCATGCAACTGGTATTGGCACCGTCAAGTTTCAGAGGGAGTCTGGCAAACCTTTGTTGGTGGAGGATGTGTTGTATGTCCCTGGCATGACAAAGAATTTAATCTCAGTTTCTGCCTTGGAAGACAAGGGTTACATCGTGACCTTTGAGAGGGGAAAAGTCTATATTCGTCCCAAAGATTCCAAGATTGCAAAAGTGATTGGTGTCAGGCATGGTAGCTTGTTTCGGTTACAGTTTGAGCCAGCACATGCGTTGGTTAGTAGCTGTAAAGGGATAGGAGAATTATGGCACAGGAGGATGGCTCACCTTCACCATGGAGCACTTAATATTCTTCAGGAAATAGTGACAGGGCTGCCTGAGATGAAGACAGAAAAGCATGAGGTGTGTAAGGGTTGTGCTCTTGGGAAATATGCCAAGACCAGCTTCCGCAGCACTAGATCCGGCGATTGAATCTTGTACACTGTGATGTGTGGACTCATGTCAACAATATCCTGAATGGATATGAGTATTATACATTTCATTGATGATTTCTCCCAGAAGACGGATATTTCATGAAGAATAAAGATGAGGTCTTCAAAAGAGGGTTCAAAGAGTTTAAGGCTCGGAGAACCAAACCAAGAAGATCAAGATACTGAGACCGATAATGGAGGCTAGTATACTCTAATGCCTTCAAAGATTTTTGTGCTCGTGAAGGTATCAAGAAAGAGTTGACAGTTTCGTACAACCCTCAGTAGAATGGGGTTCTTGAATGGAAAAATAGGGTTATAGTTGGAGCAGCCAAGGCCATGCTTCATGATCAGGATCTGCCTTGGTTCTTATGGGTGGAAGCTTACAATATAGTTGTGTATTTGCAAAATAAGAGCCCTCACAAAGTGTTAGGAAAATCAACTCCAAAAGAGGCATTCACCGGTAAGAAACCAGATTTGGGGCACATCTGCATCTTGGATGCCTTGTGTATTGTCACATTCGGCTGGTGAAGAGAACCAAGTTGGAACCTACTGCAGAGAAGGGTATTCTTGTTAGGTACAGTGAAACTTCTAAGGCTTATAGAGTTTATATTCCTGCTCTCAGGAAAACAGTGGTTCGCAGAGATGTGAAGTTTGAGGAAGAGAGGGCTCTTCAAAAGTCAAGTAACTTGATGAATGAGGAGGAACAATCATCCACAGTTGAGGTAGCACAAATCCCTCAAACTTCAGTAACACAAGCTGGAGAGTAGAACAAGCAGGATGATCAGATAGAGGAACAAATAATTCCTCAGCCTCAGATTCCTATGAGTGAGAAGAGGAGAAATAGGGCAGCTGAGCAGACATTGAGAGAAGCTCAAGAATACGTAGGTGATCCTCAAGATTCAGTCAGACAAAGAAAGGCTCCCAGACATTATTCAGATTATGTGGCACTTATGAGTGAATTAATTGAAGTAGAGCCTTCCAGGTTTCATGAGGCATCCAAGCACCAAGTGTGGAGAGATGCCATGGTGGAAGAGTATTCTTCCATCATGAAGAACAGTGTGTGGGAGGTAGTACCAAGACCAAAAAATAAGTCTGTGGTGGGCTCGAGATGGCTGTATAAGATTAAGCATGCTGCATATGGTAGTGTGGAAAAGTTCAAAGCCCGGTTTGTGGCTAAGGGGTTTTCACAGAAGGAAGGAGTCGACTATGATGAGACTTTTGCTCCAGTAGCCAGGTACTCATCCATAAGAGCTATCATTTCTATAGTAGCACAGATGGGTTGGAGGATTCATCAGATGGATGTAAAGACAGCCTTCCTCAACGGGGTGATTGAGGAAGAGATTTACATAGAGCAAACTTAAGGAGCTTGGTAGATTCTCATGTAATGTGCTGAAAGAGCAATCGTGAGTGACTCAAGTATTCTAGGCTGCAGTATTCACGAGATTGATAGCGTTTCGCGAGTGTGTGGGCTTCATCAAGAGTGAGGTAGATTCAAACCTGTACTATGTTCAGGTGAAGGGTGAACTTCTCATATTGTTGTTATATGTTGATGACCTATTTCTCACAGGGTCAGAGGAGCTCATAGCACATTGCAAGCGGGATCTTGCAGGAGAGTTTGAGATGAAGGACTTGGGGTTGATACATTACTTTTTGGGATTGGAGTTGTGGCAGAAAGAGGGAGAAATCTTCCTTGGACAAGGAAAGTACTTAATTGATATCTTGAAGCGATTCAGGATGGAAAACTATAAGCCTATGTCAATGCCACTTGTGACCAATTGGAAGAAGATTGATGCTTCCAGATCAGAGGCAGTGGACCCGACTTTATATAGACAGTTGATAGGCTCTCTTATGTATCTGGTCAACACCAGGCCAGACATTTGTTTTGCAGTGAACTCACTCAGTCAGTTTATGGTGGAACCTAAACGTGTGCACTGGATAGCTGCGAAGCATGTTTTGAAATATCTCTGAGGTACAGTTGATTATGGGCTGAAGTATGTTCAACAGGATGGAGTGAAGCTCAAGGGGTTTACTGATGCAGATTGGGCAGGCAGTACAGCTGATCGAAAGAGCACTTCGTATGGCGTTTCATTGACTGTGGAGCGCCTTTGGTACAAAGATAGAAATGTAAGCTTCCGCTTGCATCGAATTCCGCAGAGGTCGAGTGGCGAGTAGCCAAGATGGCTACATGTGAGGCTATCCTCGGGCTTCCTGAACTTCTAGCCGCCTTTAATCCGAGTTGACTTTATGTCATTTATCGATAATCGAAGCTGCATCAAACTCTCCGAGAATCCAGTGTTTCATGACAGGTCAAAGCACATTGAGATCAAGTACCACTTCATCAGAGATTGTGTGGAGAAGGGGATAGTGAAGCTCAATTACATTCCTACGGACGAACAAATAGCATATATCCTGACAAAGGCCTTATGAAGAGCAAGTTTGAATTCTTCAGGGACAAGTTGGGTGTGGTGCAGAACACTTTCCTCGCTAAGAGGGAGTGTTGATTTTTGTAGCTAGAAAAGTGGGATATGGATTTGTTTTAAAGCAACTCAAGATTAGATATACTTTAAAACAATTCGAGTTGGATTTTTAGCAATAGCAGGTTTTTTATTCTTTAAATAGAATGTTTCTGAGTTTGTGAGGATAAGATAAATCCAAGAGTGGGATTTTATTCTTTAATAGAATGTTTCCGAGTTTGTGAGGATAAGATAAATCCTAGAGTGATTTTATGTGTAAATAAAGCCAAAGAAAGCAAGGAAAGATTATTTCCTTGCACGCTAAGTAAAGCAGCTAGGCTCTATAAATACAAGATTGCTGTAGCAAATTCGTATTGTATTTTCGAAAGAAAAGTTTGCTGTTAGGCTGAATAGAAGATCCAACATTTGCAGGTTTTTCCCCGCATTGGGGTTTCTTGGGTATATCTGTGTTATTGTCTTTTGTGTTTGGCTTCATGTTATTTTTGCTTCCGCTGTTATTAGTTGTTAATTAACCCAGTTGTATTAATTGTTATAAATCAGATTTCTTTCTGTGAATTTATTGTGTTATTAATCTATTGCTGGGTTATAGAAATTAACATCTTATCCCTATGCTTGGGATGAGAGGCATACAAGAAGCCAAACGCTCCAATAATAGCGCCTGCTTTACCGGCGGCTGCAGAAATACCATGACACGTCGATCGTAACCGAGCAGGAAACAACTCTGCCGGCACAATGAAAGTAGTCGTATTGGGCCCAAAATTTGCGAAAAAAAATATCAGAGAATAAATTGCCAAAAAGCCTTTTCGATGAGATTCGTCAAGCCAGTAACTTTTGTAAGGAATGGCGAGGGCGAACAAGAAAACTGACATAAAGAAAAACCCAATTAGCTGAATTTTAAACCTCCCAATACGATCTATCAGAAGAATGGTAAATATGTACCCCGGCAGAGTCCCACACAATGCAATCAATGCCTGTGCCCTTGCAGTGTGATAAACATCATCCAATGGATTCGGATAATAACACTTCAACCATTTGATTTTATGATATATATCGTCCTGAAACAGATTGCCGCTGTAGAAAGCAATATCCACGAAGAACCAATTGGATGCCGTGCCCAGCAACTCTAGCCCGTGCCGCTTCATGAAAGCCGTGGAAAACAATCCGAATGTTGGGCGCCGAGTGCTTAAAACATCCAACTCATCTTCATAAATATCCAGATTAAGAACTCTGGACATATCCTCTGCTGCTTGCCTGGTGTTTCTGGCAACCAACGCTGTGAAGCGGGCGGTCTCCGGCATTTTCATCCGCCAGTAATATGTGAAACCTGCGGGAACGGCTCCCAGCATTAAGATTACTCTCCACACGACGTCCTTCTGACCGAATGTAGGCGTATCGCCTGCTGCTGACTTCATGCTAGCCGACACAACTAGAGCCACTGTACTGCCCGCCAGAATTCCAAGACCCTGCATCCCAAATACCGCAGCGATGAATGCTCCTCTGGTCGTGGTATTTGCGTACTCGGCCATGATTGTTGCAGATAGCGGATAGTCCCCGCCGATGCCGAAGCCAAGCCAGAACCTGAAAAAGCATAAACTACCAATTACACACTCAGTCGATCTGCCGATTGAGAAACCAGAAGCGATCGAACTCGCGACCATCAAACTTAGAGTGTATCCGTACACCCTCTTTCGCCCCATTCGGTCTCCAAGCCAACCGAAGAAGAGTTGGCCCGCTAATGCTCCGCATAGAGCGATTCCGTTGATTAGAGCTTTGACTTGAATGGGCATGTCATCGTTATAGTAGATGCTTCCCAATAGATTGGAAACAGGCGGAATCCAGAAGAGGTCGTAGGCATCCGTGAAAAAGCCCATGCCTGCGATAAATATTGCACTGAAGTGATACAACTGCGTATGCGCCGAGTCCAGCGCAGACAGCACCCTGAGCGGCATTATTCGTAACTGCTAATCCTTTGCCCCTAAATTCACAATTCCCAATGTTTGCCCCAAATCACTATGAATTTCGTAAACCCAATTTGTAGTACACACCGCCATAGGTCACTCTCTTCCCCTTGTCTTGTATTACAAGAATATTCTGTAATATACTGTTCTTTATTGGATTAATTTCATAAAGAAAGTGAAATTCGTAGTTGCGAGGAATTTGCTAAGCATAGGAAAATCGCAAACAAGAGACGAATTTGTGCGGCCCTACCAAGAAAATAATTCAACGTCTAGTACAGATGTCGCCCTGTTAAATAGTTTTTAGAATAATAACTTAATCGACAAGTTATTCTTTCATTTTAGGTTTATTTATTATACCGCGTGATGACCAGGTCTTCATTAACAATTGAAAACGACTAGTTATCACAAATATATGTGTATTTAGATGCATTCATCCTACAGTGCTCTTAAACAAATAATAAATTGTAATATAGATGTCCAGGAAGGAAATAACGTGTCAACTGCAGTAAAACAGCTTAAAACCATACGCACAGTTTCTATTAAGCGCTTCTGATTCGGAAAGCGGCTTAAATTTAATTGACAAAGCTTATATGCCGTTGAGTTTTGACTACAGTTATCTTTTTTATATTCATCTTTTTACTATTTGCTTGGATCTCCAAACATATTAAATTATGCCTTTGAACAATTTGTACAAATAAAAACAACTAGCGGGCCGGTCCCTGTTAATTATCTTAACAGAGATTTCAATATGCTTAGGAAACTTCGTGAATGGAAAGAAAAATAATCAAGAGTGGTGTAGTATTCGATAATAATTTGTGTGTATTAGGACTTTGATTTTGACATTTGTTAGCTTTTGTGTTGATTTTGTTGTAGTTTATTAAAAGGAGGTGAATTATATTAGTATAATGGTGAAAATCATTTATTTATGTCAATTTTCATTTATTTTTTGGTTCATTTAAATGAAATGGTTTAATATAATTATATATTGACAAATGAGATATTGTTTTGTGAAATTAGATTGTGAAATAATTTAATTTTTTTTCTCCTGCATTTTCCTTTATCTTATTCTTATCCTGACATTCCCACATTTAACATTTATTGGGTCCCAATATTTGGACAATCATTTCTCACTTTGACATTAGTATTTTATTGTCCTCAATCTCATAACAAGAGATCAATTGAACACCTTGTGAAATTGACCCTAAAAATTAAAAAAATCAATTGAAAAAAATGTCAATTCCTATCCATTTCATGTCCACCATGAGTTCAATTAGTACGCCTTTTGAATGATTTGTTTCTATATAGTGGCATTCAAAGACATTCATTATCATCTAGAAAAAAAATACTTTTGAGCAATCAAGTAACCTTAATCTACACCAAATCATGCTAGAGGATTTGCATAACTAAAGAGTGTTTTCTTCAATCATTTATATGACTATATAGCAATCTAGTCGAAAGGGTTGACCTAGGAGAAGACAATCTCTACAATGCTTTCATCAAAGTATTATTTATATATAAGTAGTCCTTCATAGTTAACATAAAGTAAAAATTCAATGAAATAGAAAGAAAAAGTGCATAATTTCTCAAATTATACTTGTGGGTATTAGTATTGGAGTAAATAGGTAATCACCTAATAATTAACTAGCAATCACACCTTGTTGTGCAATGGGTTTTTCGAAGAGGTGTAGAGGGTCAATTAGGGAAATTGTGGTCAATTTTTTTCTTACATTTGTGCAATAGATGAGGTCAATTGGTAAGTGATATAGAAAATGATTTTTTTATGCAACAAATATCACAATGGAGAAGTGATGGCTTCAAATTAACTACTCATCCACTTATAGGGATCCAAAAATGATTGAAAAAAAACTTTTTGAATGAGGAAGATAATCAACATCCATCACCAATGGGGTCATATTATGTTTGCAATAGGGAGAGAGTGAGAGAGGGGGAGAGATGGGGATATAAAGAGGGAGATATATAGGGGGTAAGAGAGAGATTGAGAGAGAGAGAGTGAGGTAAGGAGATTGAGATAGAGGTGGAGATGGAGATGGAGATGGAGAAGGAGAGGGAGAGACAAAGAGAGAGAGAGGAGAGAGGGATATATAAAGATGCAAGATATAGAGAGGGAGAGATATAAAGATAAAGATAAAGATAGAGAAAGGAAGTTATATAGAGAGAGGTAGAGAGAGGTAGAGATATAGGGGTAGAGAGAGATGGAGAGATAAAAATATAGAGACAGAGGTAGAAATGTAAAAGGAATTATGGAGAGATCGAGATAGTGAGACAAAGAGATATAGATATGAAGGTCTAGGAAGAGGGAGAAGGAGAGAGGGAGAGGGAGAGATGAATGGATAGAGAGAGGAAGACATGTCTAGAGATAGAGGGGGAGAGGGGAATATAGAGGTATATATGAAGATAGAGAGAGAGAGAGAGGAAGAGAGAGGAAAATAGATAGAGAGATAGAGAGAGTTAGAGGGAGAGATACATATAGAGAAAGATAGGGAGATAGAGAGGGAGAGATAAAGAGGAAGAGATAGTGAGATATAGAAAAAGAGGGATATATATATATATATATATATATATATATATAGAGAGAGAGAGAGAGAGAGAGAGAGAGAGAGATGGTGAGATAAAGTAATAGAGAGATAAAGATACATAGAGATATATAGAGAGGGGGGAGAGGGAAATAAAAATAGAGAGACAAAAAGTAGAAGTAGAGATCTAGATAAATAGAGATACGGGAGATAGAGGGAGAGAGAAAGAGGGAGAGATAGATATGTGGGAAGAGAAAGAGATAGAGATAAAGATATATGAGAAGAGAAAGAGAGAGAGAGGGAAAACTTGTAAAGATAGGGAGATATAGATAAGTAATAGAGAGGGAGAGAGAGATAGAGGGAGGAGAGATAAAGAGATAGAGGTAGAGATAGGGATGGGGAAATAGGGAGTGTGTGTGTGAGAGAGAGATATATATAGATATAGAGATAGGGAGGTAGGAATAGGGAGTGGTTGTATGAGTGAGAGGGAGATATGGGGATAGAGATAAAGAGGGAGAGAGATATATAATTAGACAGAGAGGGAGGGAGAGAGGGAGATAAATAGAGAGAGGATAGAGGCAAAGTAGAGATAAAAAAAGAGGGAGCAATAAGGAGAGTGAGAGAGAGGGAGAGATATGACTAGAAATGAGAGATAAATATAATGGGAAAGATAGAGGGGGATGAAAGAGAAGCAAGGAGAGGTAAGGATATGGAGAGAGGGATAGAGACAGAGAGGAAGATAGAGATAGAGATGGAGATGGAGTAGATATTTCACATATTTTGTATACATATTTCTTAGTAATGTGGTGAACAAGAGGCACCAAAATATGCTCTAATGAAGGTATCAATGTAGAAGTGATAACTTGAAATCAGCTATGCATCCATTTACAAGGATCTAAACATCGCTGAAACAAAACTTTTGAATTAGGAAGATAATCATGCTCCCTTAGTAATAGGTTCATGTTATGTTTACAATAGGGAGAGAGGTGAAGATAGGAGGAGATAGCAATAGAAAGAGGGAGAGATAGAGGGGGAAGAGTGAGAGAGAGGGGTAAGGAGATAGAGAGGAAAATAGATATAGAGATGGAGATGGAGATGGATAGAAACATTTATTTTTTAAAAAAAAATTATCCCTAGCACCCATCATGCATTAAGTAGCAAAAATAGATTGATTGGCATAAGAATTTATTACATGATGAAGTGACATTCAATGATCTTTGAAAAGCCAATGAACCTCATTTGTATGTAATCATATTTTTCTATCTTTGTCAAAACAAGAACCTTCAAGAAAATATCTCGACTCCACTTTTAGATGGCTAGGAGTTGGAGTTATCCTTTCAAGAGGGCCTAGTCAGTCCTTCTTGTACTTTCCTTGCCTTAAATATTTTTTATTTAAATTATTTTACAATATATTTCAAATATATTTAGAATATTCAAAGGTCTTAGAAAATAAGTTTTATTTAAATAGTAAGAATGATGATCTATTTTTATTATATCATTTATCAAAGTAATTTTTTTTTTATGATTGATCTTTATTTGACCCCTAATAATTTTGATGGATTAAATAATTTATTTGTGATAGTTTAACCAAATAATAACTTCTAATTTAGATATATGATCCCTCATAATATTTAATATAATATATAAAAAACACATAATCTAAAAAAAATTATATATAAAATAAATGATTTTAAGCATGTCAATTATTTTTATTTAGTTTAAGTTTTAAGTTTAGAAAATAAAAATTCTAAAAAATTAAATAATTAAAATCATGTGCTAAAAATTGAAAGGTGAAAAGTTTTTTTGTTTCTTCTTCTAGGGTTTAGGACGTAAAAGAGGGACAATCTTGACTAACTTTCACTAAAGAACAAATCCTTGAGATCTCAATGCAAGGGAGAAATAGATCTTGCAAGAGTGTTGTCCTAGGGGCTGAATGTTAACTAATAGGGGGTTCACCACCAAGCAAGAACTTGGAAAGAAAAATGAAATGCAAGATGCAACACAAAACCCTAATTCAATGCAATGACCTACAAAATGACCTAGAAATGCCAATGAAACAAAACATAAAAGTAGTAAGATGAATGAGGTGGACCTGGAAATCAGGAAATGATTGATTGAAGCTATGAAATGTTGGAAAATCTAACTTTTTGAACAACTAGGACTCAGTCGCCAATCTAGGAAAATCAGTCCTAGATCTAGATTTTTGCACATAAGCCTATTTCGGGAAAAGGGTATCTAAATCTGCAAACAGTTTTGGAAAAGACCTACAATGGGACTTATTCACCACTGTTGGTGAATTAGTCACATTCTGCTTTTTTGAGAATTTAAAGTTTTGATCTGCACTTCAACACCTGCTCTTTCCTTCCCGACTGATTTCTAGTTCTGAATATGTGAAAATACCTACATAACATAATAGAGACTTGATTTGCTTATGGGGGGTTTTCCTCGATCAAACCCCTAGTTTGGTAATTAAACCTTGACGTAAATAATGAAATATGCATGTAAATAGGACTATAAACCCTAGCCTTAATTGTGTCTAAGACTAGGAAATTTGAAACATGACACAACCCTACTCTAATGTGCAAGAATGAGATGCATGAATGGAAATGTGACAATGAATGAATCCCTTTAAGAGATCTCTAATCACCTAAATGAGCCTTAACAATACTTGTACCTTCCTTCTAAGGTTGAATGTAGAGTGATAATGGAGGATGGAATCACATAGGAAATAAGTCGTTAGGCTTGGCTTGATGGCTAGTTGCATCTCCCCAATGTAGAATCCATATGATTCACCATAGAAAACCATGATCAACCCTTGACAATGCTATATCTTGAATGAAAGTGAGCTTGAAGACCTGCAAAAACACTTTAATGTTACTCCAAGACTTCAACTTTGCTTGCTTTTGAAATTTAAATGCTCTTTCTTGAAGATTCTTAATGCTTCTCTCTTGAAATTTCTCTTGAAAATACTTTCTTTGATTGCTTAGATGATAAAAATGACTTAGAAACTTTCTTATATATGCATCAACACCTAATTAACCATTATTTAGATCTCAAAAGTTGACATCCACCAGAAATTTGAATTAAAAAGGTGTTTTTCCTACTCAAAACTCAAAAAAACCCCAAATGGGACTCATTCGCCCAAGGTAATGAATGGGTCCCACCTAGGGGGACTTATTCACCCAAGGTGGCGAATGAGTCCCACCCTAGCTTTTTGAAGTGGGTTTTCAAGAATTTTTATGTTTTAAATGATTGTCAGGTTTTTAGCTAAAATAAGCCTCGAGATCCAAAATAATGGGTCTTAGGGGTCTATAAATGATGATTTTAAGGGGAAATTAATGCAAGGGTACCAAAATAGCTCCAAATTAAGTGTGAAATTACCTCACATTCAAAAACGTACAATTTTCTACACTACATTTATCCCCCACTTTAGCACCCATATGACTCTATGTGCATATGCAAGCTAAAGGACTCCAATAATAACCTTTGTTTCATAAAAGGATACACATATAAGTTCAATCCTAATTACAAGAGAATGAAGCCCCCACTATAGCTATTTGCAAAACCATAATGTTAGGAACCACATCCTGCAACACGAATTCATTAGTTGTTCAAAAATCCTCTTTTCTAACTTCTTCTAGAAATCAAAATTGAGGGTAGATGTATGCCCCTTTGATTTCGCTTCCTTTAAAAAGGTGGAATCAAAGTAGCATTCTAGCCACATCGAATAAATCATATCATAGGGTATTTCCAAGTAGCATACCGCATGATGATAGGAATTTAATGAGAACATGAGTGGAATCATGATTCTGATACAACAAACAGTGTAAAAAATGAAGCTCTCTAGAACTTGTTATGCTGATTTGAATGAAAAGCACATTTTAACCCTAATATAGTAATGTGGACATGAAAAAACTAACCCTTTTTTCTTGCTTGATTTGGGATTAATGGATGACAAATTGGACTTAATGAGGCCTTGATTTAGTGATGTGAGGCGTTTTACACATCCACACTAGGTCTTGGACCCTTGCAAAGTAAATAAATTGTATTTAACAATGTCTTGTAAAGGTGTTGTAAAGTTTTGTAATAGACTTTCACGCCTCTCTAGACTAATGAACCCATTTCCCCTTAATTCAACAATGTAAAATATATTTAATAGCATTATCATATTAATCTAGAAGGATTGTAAAATAAACTTAATGTTAATCTAGTGTTGTAATGTGTTTTACACATTAACATTGGATGTTGTGCCTCTCTAGGCTATTTGGACCTCATTTTAGTGGTGTAAAGAGTATTTAATCCCATTTTCACATTGAACTTTGTGTCCCAAGCCCTAATTACCATTTACATCATCATTAATAGGCCCCTATGACCCCATATTCTACATCTTGAGGCATAAATTTATCAAATAACTAACAAAGTCATCATATAAACCTGATTTTCTTACTTCTTGGCATTCCAACTAGTAGAATAGCCCCTATGTGACCCATTCTCCCCTGAAGGTGAATGAGTCCCATTCGAGCCATTTTTAGGGCTTGATTGAGAAATGTTGGATTTTAAGCTTAATTTTTCTCCATGTCGGCCTTAGGGATAAAATTAATGGGAAAATAAGGTGGATTTCCTATAAATACAAACTTCTAAACCCTAAATCATAACCAATTTCAATATTCATCCATCATTCTTCCATTTCAAGTCATCAAGATAGCTCCTGAAGACATTCAGCAGAAGATTCTTCATATTTTGCTACAAAAATTCAAGATCAAACATCATGGAAAGTCTCTAACTCCTTTGTTACATGTGTCATTACATTATTTCTTCATTTTGGTAATTACCTAAAAAGGGGTTTGACCAAGGAAAATCCCCATGCCCTAACATCCAACACTTCTCCTTTTCTTGTGTGTTTGCAGATTTAGGTAACTTAAAGACTTGGAAATCATTGAAGAATAGGTTGAAGACTTATTGGAGTCATATTCTTCCTTCCAAGGTCAAAATATCCACTCAAAGCAACTGAAGTGCAAATTAAGGGATTCTGTTTCCACTTTTGGATTCTCAAAAATTCAGAAGTGGAATTATTTTCCATTAGTGGTGAATGAGTCCCACTACTAGGGCTGAATTTTTTTTTCTATAGTTTTGGATACCCATTTGTCTGAAACGGGCTACGTAATAGTTTCCCAGATCTGGGAGTAATTCTCCCAGAATGGTGAATGAGTCCCATTAGGCCAAATTTTTAGCATCCACAACATTTCAAAAGTCATTTCCAATCTCCAACAAGTTCTCAGGTGCACATATTTAGTTTCATTCATTTATGTTATAGTTTACTTTCATTTCTAGGTCATTTTGCATTTCACAATGTGTTTTCAAACAAGGTACATTTCAATAGTTTTGCATACATAATAAACAGCTTTCATTAGTTTTCTGCATTTAGATTAGTTCATTTAGACATATTTCATCCACATCACATTAATCTTGATTGTAGAAATTTCCCCTTTTAAGTGAAAAACCCTAGAAGGGCTAGAAAGACATTCAAGCGCCAAAATATTTGTCTCCATTTTGGCGAACCTAATTTTTGAATACCTTCTTGTTTGATTTTGAGTCCACCATCATCCTATATCTAGCTTGCATTGACTTTACATTAGGGTTTGCATTAGTTAATTTGCATGCTAGGGTTTAAAATTTTGCATTAGTGAAAGTGCATATAGGTTGCATTTTTACATCTTAAATAATTTAAAACTTCTAAAATTATGCATCTACATGGTAGGTTTGCATCATACAACATAAAACACATGAAAACCAATTGAATTTTTTTGAAATTTTTGAAAAAAACCCTTATTGGAACTCATTCGCCATTCTGGGCGAATTAGTCCCAGTCTAGATTTTTAACTATCCATTACATCATCAAAAACATCATTTATGTGCTTCCTAAGCATCTTAGTACCATATATTATAAGTTTGGAAAGTTTTGGGAACATTTGTTTTATGCATCTAGGACAAAAACATCAATTTAGGGTAGTCATTTTTGAAAACATTTCGATTACAAGCATCAATAGATTTGAAAATGCTTAAATTTCTAAAATTTTGCATAACATGGATAAATGTACTTTTCACTTTTTCTTACACAATGTTTCTATTCATTAAACTTTGCATAAGTTTGGTAAAAGTACTTTTCATTCTTGCATATAAATTATTTACATTCTTAAAGCTTTGCATACATTGGATAAAAATGTTTTGCACCCTTGCATATACATTGTTTATATTGTTGAAAAATTGCGTGACATGGTTACAAATGATTTTCATTTTTGTTCAAACAATGTTAGTGTCTTACATCTTTAAACATGTTAATAAATATTTCCTATCCCCTCCCTATGAGAGTGTTTTAGTGAAATAGAATATAACTTTGGACATTCCTAAAGATCATACTTGTTCTTCTCCTAATATATCTCCTATTGGTGATCAAGATATTTTGGTAGAAGAACCAATTCATGAGAGTTTTGAGAATCCTAGTTGTTTCTTTCCTCTTACCTCTCTTAGTGGAAAAAACATTGATGAACAAAACAACACAACCATAGGTATTCATGAAACTCACATTTTTTCTTCTCCTAGTATCTCTCCTAGTTATGAAGAAGATCTTTGATGTTAGAAGAAACAATCAATGATGGTCATGAGTATCTTAGTTGTCCCCCTTCACCTAGGATGCTGCCACAATAGTGGTTTACACTTTCTGGGAGATCCTATTTTTAGCTGAAATCACATATTTTTAGAAAATATAATGATTTAAGTCCCTAAAAGTTCCATTTAAAGGATTCCAATTGAAGAGGCTTTGATCAAACCACCTTAGGCCAAGCTGCCTTGGATAGAACCTTGCTAGTTTTAAACCATACCTATAACGGAGTCTCCTTTACACCTATCAAAATGCTGATAAAAAACTACTTTTGATTTACCTTTTGGGGGATCAAATGAATTCATTTAAAACTTATTTTTGTAATTATGTAGTCCTTATTATAAACTTCCAAACAAGTATAATTTTAATTAAATTTAATTTGATTATTATATTTATTTTTTATTTCTTGCGAATGTAGGTTTTTCACCAAAAAAAAATCTCTTTGTTCTGCACATGTGGAAAAATAGAAGATTATAATTTTTTTTTTGAAAAATATGAGTGCACTAGATATTGAAGTCCTTGATCCAACAAAAAAATAATAATTGAATTTCGATACATACAAAAAAAGTTGTGTTATATAGTCTTCCTATGTCTGAATTGTAATTGGTTTGACTTTGAAACTTGATTAAGGAAAAAACATTCAATAAAATGCTATGAAACCAATTGGAAGCACTAGATATCATAGTTACAAATTTAAATTAAAAAAAAAAAAGAATTTTATCCTTCATGGAAAAGAAATTATGTGTTATACGATGAGTGTCACTCCTTAAAAATGGTGTTTACTGAAAAAAACTAGTTTTCGAATGAGATGGAAAAAGAGTGCAATCTGATTCCAAATTTTTTGAAAAAAATATATTTAGAATCTACAAAAAAATGTCACAAATCACTAGTTTGTATCATCTTCAAATTCCCCACAGTTTAGTGGCCATAGGTGTCTGATTATTGTGGGATCACCCCTAGTGAATCACTTATCAAGCAAGAGTTCATTCAACCATTGATTATTCCCGTATTTGCGATGAAATCATTTTAGAAGAACCATTCCATGAATGTCAAAAAAAATTGATTTGTAGTTCTCCCAAAAAAATTCCTCCTAGGGAGAATATCATGGTGATAAAAAATGGAAACAATAGTAATGTGTCATCCTTAGATCAAAAGGTGATTATAGGTTGCCCTTTATTAGAGATACATCAAACTAAGACTGTTGAGGTTATGAATATGCAAGCATCCATTTGATCCCCCTTGATCAACGGACCTTCTACATACCTTGTGGGACATCCTAAAAAACCTCTAATTCTCTACCCACCTTCACACAAACAACAAACTAAAACATAACTTGAACTCATTTTTTACCCACCATCACAAAAACCTCCAACTGAACACAAACTTGAATTCGCCCTCTACCCACCTCAAAATAATGTGTCACAAAAACCGAGTTATAATGATGTTGCTCATACAAATAACACAAGAAACAACCCGCAACCATAATAACCAACCCCAACTTCTTTACCTTTGCCTAATTCTATACTACCTAGTGCTCCTCGATTACGAAAGTATGATCTTTTTGAGAAACTTAAGAGCACTCCCACAAAGATATCCCTATACGATTTACTTCATACTTCACCTACCTATCACACTGTGCTTCAAAAGACCTTACAACAAGTTCCTATCCCTTCTAATGTGCAACCAAATGACATAGCAACCATAATTCAAGGATTGAACGCTGCCATTCTTTTCCACCAAAGCAAACTCCCCTCTTTGGACGTGCATACAAAAATGAAGCTTTCATATCATAGCTCAATACAAAACAATAGGGATAAAGCAAACTCTTGTTGACAATGGATCTTCTCTTAATGTGTGTAGCATAAATCTCTTGGACATGCTTCATGTGGATAGATCACAAATTCAACCTGATTCTTTATCTATTAAGGGATTTGATAATGTAGAAAAATAACTGCTCGATGTGATTACTTTTCCTATTATAGTTGGAAAGGGTACATTGCAAACATCGATGGACATGTTATTCCTCATTAAATTTCATATAATCTCCTTCTAGGCAGGCCATGGATTCATGAGATGAATGGTGTGCCTTCCACTCTTCATCGCAAGATAAAATACATTCACAAAAATAAAGTGCACATACTTGAAGCTAAACCTGATCCCAATAGTTGTTTTCACCTTGAGAAAAAAAAAAAGTGAAGCATTTAAACACATTAACACCAATAACACAAGTGGAACCCATCCAACAAAAGACAAACAACAACATATTGAACAAGTCACAAAGCTATTAGATGATGATTGGGGTTCCTTAGATTTCACACCAACATTCATGGGTGAGTACAAGATCATAAACAAAGATTCCAATAAGGCACATGAAAAAGCAATAATGTCAACACACAACTCAGACGACCCTTTGAAAGCATCCACCTCAACCACTTTAGACCAAAACATAACCAATTATACAACAACCTTTGATGAACACAACAATGAACAACCACCCGATTCAAAAGCAATGAAAAAACTTTATGGAAAAGTTTATGAAATTATGAAACAACTTGGCTATAGTGGAAAAGGATGTGGTGCTAACGAACAAGGTATCTACAACCCTATAGATCCTATCACACAAAAAACAACTTATGGTCTTGGTTATTGTCCATTGATAGAGATCACCAAGCCTTCACCCAATATCAACACTCTCAAACCACATTCTCCTAAACGAACCTTAACAGTTGTACATCCTAAAATCATCGACACTAATGGTCTTGAAATTCATCCTTTACAAAACATTAAGAAAACAACGAACTCTTCACTTAATGCCAATGTCATCTCGCAAAACACTAATGAATCAAATTCATTAGTTTTTACACTCTCCTATAAAGGAGAGAAAAAAATTTCACAATCTAAGCAGTCTTGCGTAGGTATGACAACTAATACTATTCAAGAGATATCTTTGCTGAAAGCTATAGGACCACCTTCTACCATTGATCAAGAAGGTATCTTGTCAAGACTTCTCCAAGATCACTTGATCACCCTTCCTCCAAGAACTCGAAATAAGTTCTATTACAAGACTTCATTTTGTGCATATCATAGAGTTCATGGTCATTCTACGAATGAATGTAAGGCTTTTAGTAGTAAAGTCCAATATTTTAAGGAGTTTGGTGTTCTTCCTTATGTGGGGGCACCTAATCCTTCTAATTGATTCTGATTTTCACTCTAGCATGCATTTCATCCATCACTTTAGCTCACTCTTGTCCTACACTAAGTGGGGGCAAGGGATTAGATAGCCTTGTCCTTGTATGTCTCTTGTTGTTGCCTCTTTTGACTAGTCGTTAAATTTTAATGAATACATAAAGAGAAATCTTGGGATGTGGATGGCATGCCTTAAGTTGGCTCGCACGTGACATACTACCTTTCTCATGATGTAGCTTATAGGAAACATATGAATTGGCATAGGGATTTTTGTAAGCTCTCATGTCCTCTTCTTCTACTTTAAAGCAATTGCACACAATAATGGTGTTCGCAACCACTTTAAAGTAGGGGCATACATCACCACTCATATTTCATATTGTGATTTCTTTCTTCTTGTGATGTGTCCTTTTTCTTGGTGGTGTCATTGGGATTGATTCCATCCAAGAGCGTGATACTTCTTTTGACACATCCTCTCTTAGAAACATTAAGCATGATGTTCCCTAAGAAGAGACCTTGCATGAACTTAGAACCAAAATCCATTTGAACATTCCTTGCACTACCTTGCATTTACAATGTCTATGAGTGTCAAGCATACAAAGTTTTGCTTACATTATAGAGCTCAAAAATTATTTTCATTATGGCACCTTATTAAAGTTATCAAGAGGTATAACTTTAGTATGGTTGAGTGGGAAGCCCATTTCGAGGCATGAATTTCCCCCATAGCCACCTTGTGGATTCCTCACCTCATGGACAACGAGAAGTTTTGTGGCCCCAAAGTGAGTATGTGGTGGATTCCTCACCCTGTGAACAACAACAAGTTCTATGGCCCTAGAGTGAGTATACTTGGGCCTTCTCACCCAACAGACAACCAAGAGTTTCATCACCTTAGAGTGAGTATTCATTTTTGGACAAACAACCTAGATTTGATCCATAATGTGTTGGACAAACGGTTGAAGCTTGATCCACCTTTTCATTTTCACTTTTCTCTTCCTTCTAGCTCTTTCCATTGAATGATCATGTATCTTGTTTTGTTGCAAATCATTCACCCTTGTGCATGTCCTTTTGCACTCATGTTAGCTTGACTTAGGATCTTGGATCCTAGGGGCTTGACCACCTCCTCAATCTTTGTTATCCTAGACCATCTGCATTAGTATGATTGTACCCCTTCTTGAATGTCTACTTTAGTGTGAGTTTAAAGCAAGTTCACCCTCTCACTAAAGTGGGGGCTAACTGTGGACACAAAAAAAGTATCTCTTTTTGCTTGCTTGATTTGGGATTAATTGATGACAAATTAGACTTAATGAGGCCTTGATTTAGTGATGTGAGGTGTTTTACACATCCACACTAGGTCTCAAACCCTTGCAAACTGAATAAATTTCTTTTAACGATGTCTCGTAAAGGTGTTGTAAAGTGTTGTAAAAGATTTTCACAGCTCTCTAAACTTAATGAACCCATTTCCCCTTAATTCAACAATGTAAAATATATTTAATAGAATTATCACATTAATCTAGAAGGCTTGTAAAATAAACATAATATTAATCTAGTGTTGTAATGTGTTTTACACATTCACATGGATGTTATGCATCTCTTGGCTATGTGGACCTCATCTTAGTGTTGTAAAGAGTATTTAATCACACTTTCACATTGATTTTTTTGTCCCAAGCCCTAATTACCCTTTACATCATCATTAATATGCCCCTATGACACCATATTGTGCATCCTGAGGCATAAATTGATCAGATAACCAATAATTTCATCATATAAACCTGATTTCCTTACTTCCTAGTGTTCCAACTAGTAGAATGGCCCCTATGGGACCCATTCACCATTAGGGGCGAATCAGTCCCACCCAGGTGGGACCCATTCACCCTTGATGGTGAATGAGTCCCATTTGAGCCATTTTTAGGGTTTGAGCAGGAAATGTTGGATTTTAAGTTTTATTTTTCTCCATGTTGGCCTTAGGGATCAAATTAATGGGAAAATAAGGTGGATAATTTCCTATAAATACAAGCTTCTAAATCCTAAATCATAACCAATTTCATTATTCACCCACCATTCTTCCATTTCAAGTCAAGCAAGCTAGGGTTTTATCATTTCATGTTATTTTGATAAATTCCTAAGACATTCAAGGACAAATTCTTCATCTTTTGTTGTAGAAATTCAAGATAAAAAATCATGGCAAGTTTATAACTCCTTTTTTGCATGCTTCATTACATTATTTCTTCATTTTTGTTTAATTACCTAAAAAGGGGTTTGACCAAGGCAAACCCCCATGCCCTAACATCTAACATTTCTCCTTCTTTTCTTGTGTGATAGCATATTTAGGTATTTTGAAGACTTGGAAATCATTGAAGAATAGGTTGAAGACTTATTGGAGTCATCTTCTTCCTTTCAAGGTCAAAATATCCACTCAAAGCCATCTATAGTGCCGAAAATCAAACTTTTAGAGGTGGACACCTGTTAGGAACTGAAGTGCAAATCGACGACTTCTGTTTCCAATTTTGGATTCTCAGAAATTCAGAAGTGGATTGATTCACCATTAGTGGTGAATGATTCCCATTGCTAGTCCTGAAAAGTGTTTTCTACAGTTTTGGATACCCATTTGTCTAAAACAGGCTCCAAAACAGTTTCCCAGATCTGGGACTAATTTGTGTAGAATGGAAAATCAGTCCCAGTGGGCCAAATTTTTAGCATCAACAACATTTCAGAAGTCATTTCTAATCTCTAGCAAGTTCTGATGTGCACATATTTAGTTTTATTCATTTATGTTGTAGTTTACTTTCATTTCTAGGTCCTTTTGCATTTCACAATGTGTTTTCAAACAAGGTGTATTTCAATAGTTTTGCATACATAATCAATAGATTTCATTAGTTTTCTACATTTATATCAGTTCATTTAGACATATTTTATCCACATCACATTAATCTTGAGGTTTGAGTGATTGAAGATGTCGAGCCAACAAGACTACGAGCCTGTAAGACTAGACGTCCTATAAGATTAGGTGGTCCACGACGAGCACTATCATCAGGTGAGTTGATTTTTCTGCCTTAGCTTTGTCCTTATGCATTTATTTTATGATTTATACACATTTCTAGGTTAATTTACGGCCTTGGAAAAATAGTTTGCAAAGTGTCCCCTTTTTTCATAAACTGTCCCTTTTGTTCATGATGTGTCCCACATTTTCGCAAAGTGTCCCAAAAGGGGTCTAAAGTGTCTAGGACCCTTAGGAGAGCACACTAGAAAAACTTTACTACACCTTTTTAATTGTTGATACAAAGATTGATGATTTTAGGATGCTTATAGGACAAATTTTTGCTTTATTTTTAGATTCCTACCCGTTCACGGTAGTGTCTAGGTGGTAGACAAATCAGCTACCTCGAAGACCTATCCCCCACTCTTTCAGTAGAGGAGACAAAGATCCTATAGAATATGAGATTATACTGGGTGTTCCTCATGCCTCCTAGGAGGTACCACGATCTGATTTTGATGGCATTAGCAAAGCGATGGAACGTAAATACATGCACGTTTCATCTTCCTACTAGCGAGATGACCATTACACTAGAGGATGTACACTGCATACTCTAAGTTCTGATTTAGAGCAAGAGAGTACATTTCCTAGCAGAGCGGTCACTTCGGGAGATGAAATACGACATGGAGTACTGCCTCAGAGGTCCAGTGCATGATGGAATTGTGAGGCCATGGATTGACCTAGCGATGTTGCTATACTCATAGGCCCCACTGGTTTTTCGATTTATGATGTTCAATGTAGTACTAATACTCATCCCCGATGATCAAGGAGAACACTTGGAGGGAGGACTAGTACACATGATGTGAGGGATGGTGGAGCACATGACCATGTATGCCTAGGGGTGCAATATCTTAGCACACCTGTATTATGATCTTGGATGTTTTTTATTTCAGGAGGTGGATAGTATGGTACACTGTACAATGCTATAGGTGTGGTGCTTAGAGCATATCATGTGTACCAGACCGATAGGGTTTCCATGTGCAATAGCCCTAGGGTATCCTCAAGCCTTCAGTTATCCATTGCGGTAGTTTTGGCAGTATGGTGACTTGTATTTTTAGAGAGTCTGATTCAATGGACTAGAGGAGGATGAGATCCTATGGAGACCTTATCAGCTTGTGGTATAGTGGTCAAATGAGACTCGACAGATGAGGAGGTTGTAGATGGATAGGTTCTTGATAGGAAAACACAATTACATAGTATGACCTTTCTACTATGATCACATCATGCAACAATTTGGATAGGTTGATGGGAGTGTTGATCACTTTGTTAACATGGGATGGTTGAATTTTTTCTTGATTAGAGGAACTAGGTTCACCTATTGTAGGGAATTTATGCTTAGCTTGTGTTTGAATTTTAGGATGTAAAAGACCAAACATATCAAGTTGCATTAGTTGTTTCACGGAATGATAAAAGGATGCATTAGTCTCAAGGTTGTTAAGGCAATCATTTATGAAGTTATTCATGTTGTCATCATCTTCTCCAATGATGCCAAAATCATGAGGAGGACATGCATTTAGAGTAAATTGAGCATGAGTGAGTTCAATTTCATTAGGATAATTTCCAAAGGCACAACTTGACACATCCACTAATTACTTCAAGGACATCCAAAGCTTACCAAAGCACATATTCATGATGAAATACAATGTAATAACCTAGAATGAAAATTATAAATGGAATTTTGAAATTAATCAATGCATGAAATGAACTAAATTTAGCTAGATGCAATGAAATTAATAAAACAAAAACTTGGTATCCTGAAATAGAAATCTATGAATAGCAAACAAAAGCACAAAAATAAGGTTTTTAATGTTGTAAAATGTAGATTCAGATCTAACACGAGACTAAATTTCCTAGAGGGGTGTATGAGTCCTAATTAGGTTTTTTGAAGGGTTCAAATGCTTAAAAAAAAACATGGAACTCCCAAAAATCAAGTAAAAGAACCTGTACCAAGACTAAATTTCCCAAAGGCATGAATGAGTCCCAAATGAGGGTTTTAACACTAATTTCAACAAATTTTGAGTAAATGTTAAGGTTTATAACTTGTTTGTAGTTTAGACTATGTGAAATTACAGATTTCAAATGAAATTCAATGATGCAAGATGCAAAAATACAACCTATATGCACTTTCACTAGTGCAAGATTTAGATGCCCTAAATGCGAATTAACTAATACAAGACCTAATGTAAAGTTAATGTAACCTAGATCTAGGACTATGATGCACTCCAAATCAGAAATAAGGTGTCCAAAGTCTAGGTTCACCAAAATGAAATGAAATAAAATAGGTTGTGGTCTAGCTCTTAGGAGATTGATACATAAGGGGGATATCTATTTTGCTCTAGTTTCATTCAAGGAATCCCTAGAGATCTCAATCTAATGGTGCAATTGAGAGAAGGGATCTACTATAAGGTCTCCTAGGGTGTGATTAAAGATAAAAGGGGCATTCACCTAAGAAAAGTCTTAGAAAGACAAAAAATGAAAGTAACATGCAAAACCTAACTATATGACTTAGAATTTAATGAACTTAAATCAGAATAGCAAACTGGAGATAAACAAAGGTGCACCTAGAAAACTAAAGATGCTTGAAACAAGGTCTACAATCCCAAAATTATGAATTTTGAAGCACACCGACACTCATACACTAGTAGGGGTGATTGACTCCTAGTTTAGGGTTTCGTGCCAAAACTAGAATCTGCAACTGCTAAACTAGGATCTACAGAAAAAAGTTTGAAAACTAGTATACTAGGAATCATATGCCACAAGTGACAATTTAGTCCCAATATTAGGGTTGATCTGAAACTCTAATATCCTCTAGTGTTCTTATGTAGCTTCTTTCCTTTTCAATCTCTGAGTCTGAAACACTAAATTCTAACCTATAGGTGACTTTCCGTGATCTTGCAAGGAAGGTGACAACTTTGACAACTTTCTTCAATATTGCTCTTCAATGAATCTTCAACCTAAATCTACAAATCACACATCAAAGAGAGGGAAAAATGTTTTTTTTTTAGTGGGTAGGGGTTTGCCTTGTTCAAACCCCATTTTGGTAATCAAACCTTGTTTGGGAATATTTCAAAAGGATTCCTTGATGATAGGATCGTTTGCAAAAATGTCAACATTTTTCAAATAGAGTGTCCCTTTGTGTGACCCCCTTGTAATCTTGAAGGGTTCTCGAGGGATCCCTTTGAAAGCTTCTCCTTCAATTGTTTGTTCTAAGATATGACTATCTGTTTGTGTGACTTTTGCTTGCCTAATGATGCAGAACAGGGATGATTTTGTCTTACAATCATAATTTAATCAAATTCAAATAATATTTCAATCACAAACATCCAACTTGGTGTTCAACTCACCAATTCAATCTTATTCCCTTGTAGCATTCTAAATGGTGGAATTTACCTAGGAATATCTTCCAAAATACTCCTCAAAACTGCAAAAGGCTTAGCATTCCAGATACCCTTTTTGGCATACTTCAACATACCTCAAAATTGCATAGGGTCACTTTGGACCATCAACCCCAAATCTTTGCTGCTATGCGGCCCTTAAGCCAAATTAGACCACTTTTCCAAAGAAACTTGGTAAAAAATCCACACACAAACAACTAAAATTTATTCCATTGTTCTTCCTAGACCATAAATGGTCTGAATCAACAAATTTTTCCAATAGAAACCATCACAGGATCATCAAACTACAAAACCCTTGTTTAGGCCATTTTCATGCTTGAATAAAGAGGGTTTATTGGTTCTATCAGCTCCATACCTTGATTCACCCTACAAACACATAAAAAAAACCCTATATGGTCTTCAAATGGTTCTCAAACTAACTCCCAACCTTTATCATTGCATTTTAAGCAAACTCGAACTATTAGCCATCAATTTTAAGCTAAAACCCATGAAATTACAACTAGGGAAGCATCAAAAAGCCTTCAAACCCTACTCCCTTCTCCGAAAACCTACTTTAACATTAAACCCTACCTAAATTTACCCATTCCATCAACTTGTGAGAAATTCTACTAGTGGAATGGATCAACAATCCATTTTTCTCACCTTCAAACCCTCAAAACAGGGTTTTCAGACCGTTGAAAGTAAAATGACAATAAAAGCCTTGATTCTTTATGAAATAAACTAAAACCAGTTCCAAAATGGAGTTAGTTCATGTATCCACCAATTTAAAAATTATTTAGATAAAAATTAACCAGTATGGAACCGTACGGTATCCTGAAGCAGTAGATTTAATTGAAAACTCACATAAAAAGAGGGTTTCTTATTGTTTTCTTCAACAAAATGAACACCAGAAGTTTGCCTCAAAGTTTGTGAGGCCTATTTAACCCATACACATCAAAACCAAACCAACCCAATCAACTCTAACCAACATTTGAAATTCTAATTGTTGGACTTCCACTTTTTGCATTTTTTGCATTCTTGGAATTTTACACTATGACAACTTTTGCAAGATTTTACAACATTTACAAAATGGATCCCAAATGACTCAAATTGAATTTCAAATGCTCTATTATGACCTTATTGGATGAAATAAGACTCAAAACACCTAAAACCACACTTAAGACCATATTTACATGAATTGACATGGTTCCCCTACACCACCTAACATGTTTTGTCTATGGATTAAAATGTTGCTTTTTAGGACCGAGCACTTGTGAAGTTGTTCTGGCCCCCTAGGACTAAGCACCTGTGATGCCTCCATTGCAGGACTGAGCACCTGTGAAGCATTTTTATTCTACAAGACTGAGCACCTATAGAACCTCTGTTCACCTTTTGTGGGACCAAGCACCCATGGAGCCAATTCTATATGATTGAGCACCTATAGAGATTTTGTTAAAATTTCCATAGGACCAAGTACCTATGGGGCCATCTCTCTCTCCCTTGCACATCCAGGAATATAAGATTGTGGTCTGCTTACTCGACGGTTCAGTTATATGTTTTTCAACTTTTTCTCTACTTTACCTCACATTTAATAATGCATATGTTCACTAAAGTGGGGACAAAATGTAATGGTGTGAATTTGCACCCTTTGTAAATTCCCCATTTTCATACCTCTTACCTTAGAAAATATAATTTCAATGATGCAAACCTAACATTTGCCACCTCTCCTTGTCCACTAGACAATATGTGTGTGTTTTGATGGAGGAATTTTATCAGGGACATGCATGCACCATGCAGATGTCTGTGCACTATGTTGTCATCTTAATAATATTATTTCCTTTGGAATCTATAGAGGCATTGCATTCCTCCATTAGATGTGAACCATAATGCCTCCTAACCCCTTGATCAATGCAAAAAAGTTGCTTTACCTCCATTTTTTTTTCAAATTGCCTATTCATTCAATTCATTCAACTTCTTCACCACTTCTATACACTTGATTGAATTCTTGATATTTTGTTATTCAACCTACACACTTTCAAGCTTCACCACCTCCATCATAGCTACAAGCTGCTACTTTTTTGGCTCCTCCTCTCTGTTGTTGTGACAATGTTGGTGTTGGAGAACTTGGAAGCTCACACCTTCCTCTACTTGCTTTGAGAGCACATGGTTGTGAAGGTGATATCCATGATTGTCATTTAATTTTGTATCATCATTCTTACATAGTAGCATATTGTGTTTTATGTATTTCTTGGTGTTCCATTTCCAATACAATTTCTTTATCATTTTCTTAATCATTGCTATTTGGTTGTTCGTGGAGGTAAAAACACCAAAGTGGGGGACTAACAGAGGTAGTCCTCTAAAACTAGCCCCAACATTTCCTTGGTCTTGTGTATGTAGGTACCTTTTAGTTGGAGCTATTTGAAGAATCAAATTGCATGAATTTCGATATCGCTCTCTTATCCTCCTCTGTCAATTAAGCATATCTAGTTAAAGTATTCTTCTTGTTATACTTTATTTCTGTACTTTCTTTACTTTTTTTTTTAGTATAAAATCTACTAGTCAAACTATTAGTTGTTTTCCTAATGTTTTTATCTATCTCAAAAGTCCTTTGTCTGTATGGAATCATGCACCCCATTGAGATGCTAATGCGTCATGCTAGAGTTTGTGTCTTGTGCTACCATCCTCAGGAAGTGACCTATCTAAGTCACAAATTGAACTCTAAGAATCATTTCGTTTGACTTCCTGAAACATTCAAGTTAGTAGAAGAATAATAGCAACCAAATTGCTCTTTCTTTTCAACCTTAGCCGCTTAACCTTTCTGAATCACTTAACAAGGTTGAGGTAGATCAGGGTAGCTTGTTGCTTAGGACCCTCCCATGACTTGGGATCTAAGAGTAGCCAGTCCCCCTCCTCTACATGTTCCAAAACCCAACACAATTTTCACTTATGTTCAGTAGTTCCAAAATCCAACTCATTTCCTCATGAATTTCAAATGAGCAATTACACAAATATTCATAATAATTTTGGATCTGAACCTAAGAGATTTTTTCTGGAAAGATATCACAAAATGAGAGCTTGTAGATTCTTCAAATTTTGTATCTTTCTCTCTGAAAGCTTTTTAAAATCAAACATATTTACACATTCAAAATGAATTATTATTTTGAATTTTCCTTTCATTTCCATCTACAAACAACCTTACTCTCCATCAGTCTTTGCTTTTTCAAATAAATTTTAATTTCTTCTTGAGCCTGCAAACATTTCATCCCTCCAATTCTTTTTATTTTAAAACAATTTACATTTCCAAATTGCTCTTTGTACCATTTTATTTTTCAAAAAGGGTGAGTTTGAAAAATTTCTTATCCTTGATTCCTTGCATTATTTTCCAATCTAACATTAAAGAATGTTTCTTCTTAGTTATAGTTGAAAAGATTGGTTTATGGCATTCTACCTTTGTATTACCACCTTATCGTCAAGATATTATAAGCATTCCATGACATATAAGGTGTACGTATCATTTATAGCCATCTACTGTTAACTACATTTTAATAGGTTTCCTCTGTAGGTAGACTAGATCATAACAACTGAATCCTAGTTAGAAACAACCACCTAGTCGACATTTTCATCAACTATCTCCTTCCAAAGTTCTGGTTTGGATGCCAGATATTCAATATGTTGTCATTTATTAGTTTTATATGATCCCTTGAAAGAGCAAAAGCTTTTCCAAGCCTGCATATCATAGCTCAGGGATTCCCAATATTGCCCACTAATTTCGATTCTTAACAATTTGAACCTTATTAAACATTCTTTGTAAGACATTTTCATGCCTACTACTGCTGATTAAACAATATTAAGAAAAGGTCCAGACGCCTTCTCTCATGTTGGGTTGTGCCCCTTCTGTCAAATGGCTCCCTTGCCTGTGTTGACTATTTTTGGCGTTTAATTTATTCAATGTCTTCCGTGACAATTCCAACTATGTCTAATAAAAATGGCCTGTCATTATACGTCAATGGATGTCCAGACCCTCTTCCGATGCTTCCATGATATCCCAGACATCAGATGCTGGCAACAGTTGCAGAATTTAGCTTTTTATCTACCAATTGCATTTGCTTAAGTGTTTCTAAAGTCTTTTCAGAAAGTCCCAGGTGTTTCACCTTTCGGTGTTCAAAACCTACTTTTATTTGCCTTTGTCGTGAGGTTTGGGAAAAATAATCACTTTCCAAGGGTAATAAGAACTTCTCCTTTTATCAATTTGTTTTTTTTTTTTCAATGAATAAGTTATATTATTATTTATATAATAGTGTTATTTATATTCAAATAAAGGTCAGGTATAATAGTAACATTCTTAAAGTTTATATGGAGTAACACTCTAAAGCATAAAAGAAGAGGAATTTTATGATATACAAAAGTTTTTGCATTTTGCATTTCTAAGAATTAGAAAACTTTTGATAGAGTGTTCACTTTGTGATTTAGGCAATTATTGCCTTTTATAAATTCAATGAAATTTTTCATAATATATAGGTATGAAATTTAGTATTCGAAAACATTTAACAAATTGCACATCATTAGCTTTCTATCATTCACCCAACCTTTTATTGCATTGGTCTGAAAAATAATATAGAACTCCCTACAAAAAATAAAGTAAAATCAGAATTTTAAATCTAATTAACAAATTACTTTATTAAGTGTGGAATTCATAAATTAAATGATATTAAATTTTACGTGGTATTTAATACATGCACCATAAAAGCTAAATTTGGAAATACATCTTAAATACAAAAAAATCCAATATATGTATTTAAACTTTAACAAATTTTGAGAATATTTTTATTGCAATTACATTTTGAAAGATTATGAAGGATTATTTTATTTAATATGTAAATTTAAATATAAACATTTAAAATATTTAAAATCTAAATAATTTCACCAAATTTAATATACACCAAATGAAATCTACACATAAATGTAATTATGAAGTATAAATGAACATGAAGAACAACACTATGGCATGTGCCATGAAATATAGTGTGACAATGTGATACAAAAAGAAACCTAATGAACTTGTAAATGTTATGTCATATTTCATGCCACGTGTCATGAAATATAGTGTGACAAAGTGTGACATAACATTTACAAGGTTGATGGTAGCTAATCCTAACATTTCCTACATAAAAGAAGAGGAACTTTAGGATTAGCTACCATCAACCTTGTAAATGAGCATATGTCATATGTCATGGTTCCAACATCCTTGGAAAGTGTCTCTAGGCACTTAGGGTGTATTGGGAAAATATTTTTTAATATCAATTCTCACCATTATTTGTAATATACTCATAAGGGGTTATGGGTCCATTAGCAATGATAAAGGTGGGTTGTGGACATAAGTATTTAATATTGTTTTCCCCACAAGTGGATGCCTAAAATTTGATAATAAAAGATAAAGGAAATGATAAATGAGTGATTGTTGGGATTCTCCAAGTGGGTACTTGTAAAGAGGCAACATGTGTCACTTGGTTTTCCATCATTTATTATATTTAATGTAATGTTTATCTCTCATGGTTGGGCACCCAAGTTGGAGGGAAATTATTGGGGCCAAAACTGGTGTCCTTTCACATTCTGAGGAGGTAATCGAAAGGTTGGGGACATTTGAAATGAAGGTTCATCTTTGGGCACCATGTTTCATTCATTAGATTCCTTAACAAGTCTATAAATTCAGCTCTTTGGATGCAAAAATTGAGGAGGAATAGCTTAATGTAGTATTACTCTACAGGAACAAGGATAGGTGGAGGAATAAGGAGGTTGTTCATAGGTACACAAGTGTTTTCATAGTAGAGAAAAATAGGAGAATGGAAGTGGTTGCATTCTAATTTCATTTATTTGTTGATAATGCATACTTAATCTCTCTTCTTGGTGGAGGTTTCTCCACATAAATCATGTGTTACATGATGATCTTGAGTTGTTGATTTGTGCCTCATTGGTACTATCTTACATTGATGATATTCTTTATTTATTGTTGTTATGAGTTCACATAAGATAGTGTTTATAGGCATGATATGTTGGATAATTTTGGGCATCATAAAGAAGATGGATCTAATCATGGTATTTCCATATTAAGGCAACTTAATTTTTATATTCGCATATAAGTTTCATATTTTCATGCTGTTGTAGTCCAAGCCTTTTATCTCATCCACTGAAGTCATATTTGGATAGAGATTGAACTTCACAATGATTGGTATTGAACCTATTTATTTCTCACTAGGAAATAGAATTATGAAACAAAGAACAAAATGATGAAATGTAACAAGGCCAAGTACATGAAGTGTAAAAAGGTCATTGATAATACATTATTATAATGTAATTTATTTTGCATGAATGAGGAAGAATAACACAATTATGACTCAACAACGTCCTCTCTCAAGGAAAGGGTGCTCAATTTAAAAAATAGAGGCATGCAATAAACTTGAACAATAGATATCAACTAAATTCTAAGAAGAAGCCTACACTTTATTGCATCATTTTTTTTTTTTAATAATTAGGAAGGCCAAATTTTATCTTTATTTCTTTCTTAACTACTTTTTTTCTAGTAAACAATAGGTTTTCTTGAAGTGCTCTAGGTCAACATCCACTAATGGGATACTTTTCCAAAAAAAAAAATTACTCTTCTTAAATATTGCTAAGTAACTCATTTATATGCATTAGAAAAATAAATAAATAAAATTATTCCTAGATCTTTTTCCTTTAAATCACATAAATTTTTAGTTATCTAGACTGTTCCACATAAAATATTTTCCAAATTCAAATCTAGATTGTGTGCCATAGAAATATCCATGGCCCCTTGTCATTTTCATGGCATTTCAGGTCTTGTTTCATGGTGTTGAAGCTATGTTGCTCTAATTTTATGTTGTAACATGGCTTGAACATGCTTATTTAGGTACTAAAACCCTAAGAATGATGTCTTGTGAAGGTGTTGTGAAGTGTTGTAAGACATTTCTACATTCTTCTAGACTTTATTTAATGCAATTTACCTATAAATCACCTTTTTACTCATCAACAAGTCCTATTGTGAAGTCTTGTAAAAAGCTTTCATGCTCTTCTAGGCATATTTTTATTATTTACACCCTTCTCATGCTTTATTCGGTCTCTTTATGCCCTCATAAGTTGTAATTATGTGTATTTTTAATGTTATCCCAACAAATAACATTAAATACAAAAATTTTCCTGACACATGTATGTTTTTAGGTCCTAGGTGGGATCCATTTGCCATGGGTGGAAAATGAGTCCCCCTTGGCCCCAAATCCAAAATATTTTAAATTTCCTTTTAGGGTTTTATTCAAAATCACTTTATGTTGGCCTGTGATGAGGTATGAACGGATACTAAGGCACAAGAATTGTATAAATAAGTGATTTTCCTCTCATTCTAACCCCCATTCATCAAGTTCACTTGTCCACCTATTCACTCAATCATTCAAGCATTTTACATAAACAATTCAAGCACTATTCAAGCAATTTGAAGCAGCCATTGACATTACTTCAGACTTGCATCATCAAGGGTTAGGTAAGTTGATAGCACTTGCATGTTATTATTTTATCTTTATCTTTCATTTCATTATCTTTTCAAGGGTTTAATTACAAAAAGTAGGGTTTGACCAAGGCAAACCCCTATTCACTAACCCTTAATCATTTTCCCCAATTGCATGTTGGTTTCAACTCTTTTTTATGCATATTTGAAAAGCGTTTAGGTGTTGAAGATTGATTTCCAAGTCAACTAGGTGATTCAAGTCAACTTAAGTCAATTTCAAGATTGGAGAGAGTTATTTGTCCATTTTTTGCATAAGTGACTTCAATAACCTAACAAGCATACATGTCTAGATCTGGTGTTGCAGAGTTGTCTCCTAATTTTTCATAAATTTGGGAGAGGATTGATTATGTGAATGAGTCCCACCTTAGGATTGAAAATCTGAATTTTGTTAGATTCTAGATCTCGACAGATAGAAACTAGCTCCCAACACTTTTTCACCAGGAGGAGGACTGATTTGCTAGCCTGGGCAAATGAGTCCCACTGTGAAAAATTAGTGATCTCATCTAGCATCCAAGAAATTACAAAACCATCAAAATTTTCCTAGGTGCACTCTGATTTGATCCATCTCTTTCTATTCTGCACATTTCATTCATTTTCTTCATTATTTGTATATCACACTATGTTTTCAAACAAGGCATAAATCTCACTTTTGCATTCATTTTTGGTCATTCAGATTAGTCAATTGCATTTAGTTAAGTTCATTTACATTAAAAAACATTGCATACATTCTAATTTGAGTGATACATAAGCATTTTTGGCCCTATCTCTCTCCTTTTAGGTGAAAAACCCTAGAAGTGCAAGAGTAGTCCATAGGGTCCCAAAAATCTATGTTTTAGATTGACTCCATGTGCTAATCTTGCAACATGACCTTTTTATCGTATCTGAATTATATTACATTCATTAGGAAGTGGTTGTAGGTCAAGTTTCATTTCACATAATAAACATCAAATTATGTAGCATTGAGCTTCATGTGTCTAAATCACATTAAACATAATCTAGAGGGTCATATGTTCAAAATATATCACTAAAGAAAAGACAGATAAATAAATCAAATTAAAACAACATCCACATCTACGAGAAACTTATCAAATTTTAGACCTAAATTTTTTATAGTAGCAAACCCAAAAAGTGATTAAATTAGATTTTACAAGCCTTTGGGGTTTGAGTAAATATTCTTTAAATTAAAATTATAAACATATTTCTATTCAAACACCCAAAATAAATAGCACTAGATAGGATTTTACCAGAAAGTTGGATAAAGTCACACGTGGAGAGAACTAGGTGAAAGAGAAAGTTGTAAATTTATGTTCTATTTAAATCTCCTTTATTTTGACATAGGAATTTTCATGGATATTTGGATTCCATTTTTAGCCAATTTTTTTCTTTTATGGTTTAATAAACTACTGGTAGTTTGTAATTTTTTTCTTGCCTCTATATATTAGTGCATAGTATATGATGATAATTGTATCCTTTTGAAAAAGGTTATTCTTAAAAAATATCACATTAACTTATGTTTTGGAAGCTATGTTTTTCTTGAAAGGGATTTCCTAGAGTAAATATTATGTCATTGTAGTGAATTATTTTTCTTGCATATTTTTAATTCTAAAATTTTTAGATCCACCACATGCATTTCTATCATCATTGGCTAGTGTAGGAATTATTTTCACTATTATCTTCCTTTAATTTTTTATTAAAGCTTTATCAACTCAATTTTCTAGGTGGTAGGAAAGAGATTTTTGAACTAATTATGGTTTTAATGGGAGCCATGTGACAGTGTTTTATTTTTAATAAAATGATAAGTACAACAAAGGTGAAGATAAACTAGTATAATGATACAAACATTGAGCTAGTAAGCTCAAAATGAAGGACATGTTGATACATGGGTGATCCCACAAAGCTAGTTTACAATTTTTGGGTGATTCTGATTTTTGTTGAAATCACATCTTTTAAAAAAATATAATGATTTAATCCTTAAAAAGTTCTATTTAAAGCATTCCAATTGAAGAGGGTTTGATCAAACTACCTTAGATCAAACCCCCTTGGATAGAACCCCACTAGTTTTAAACCATACGTATAACGGAGTCTCCTTTACACTTATCAAAGTGCTAATGAAAATCTACTTTTGATTTACCTTTTTGGGGATAAAATAAATTCATTTAAAATTTATTTTTTGTAAGTATGCAATCCTTACTATAAGATTCCCAAAAAGTATAATTTTAAATAAATTTAATTTAATTATTATATTTATTTTTTATTTCTTGTGAATGTAGGTTTTTTACCAAAAATTAAGCTCTAAGTTCTACACATGTGAAAAAATAGAAGATTATCAAACAAAAAATTTGAAAAATATGTGTACACTAGATATTGAAGTCCTTGATCCAAAAAAATAAATAAAGTGAATTTCGATGCATAAAAAAAAGTTAATATATTCAATAAAACACTATGAAACCAATTAGAAGCACTAGATATCATAGTTACAAATCTAAATTAAAAAAAAAAAAGAATTTTATCCTTCGTGGAAAAAAAATTATGTGTTATATAGTGAGTGTCACTCCTTAAAAATGGTGTTTACTAAAAAACACTAGTTTTTAAAGGAGATGGAAAAAGAAGTGCACTCTAATTGCAATTTTTTTGAAAAGGATATATCTAGAATATATCAATGTCCAATTTGGCCAAAAATTGTAAACCAATATTGTGGGATCACCCACATTGATATTTGTAGGAAGCATTATCTAGAAGAAAAACATTTGTTATGGGTATGTGCAGGATCATGATGGGCCAAAAAGTGGCAATATTATGGGTATTTGTAGGGTATGTGGCTGGCGACTTTTATTTTACCCAAAATTGAGGAAATGAAAAGGATTTTTAAAGGAGATTCCCAACTTTCCACCAATATAAATTATGCTTTACATTGAATTTAATAAATAATTATTATTGAAATGTTTTCTAGTTGAATTACAACTGAAGTGTTGATTGATAGGCTGATTGAAAAACATCTATAGCTTTCAAACAATATCACATTTTTTGAATCCAAAACATGCATCACATTCTATGCTTCGCATACTATAGGATTAAAAAAAGAAAAATTGAATTTCATGAAGTTTTGACCAAGTTAAGGTGGTTAGATGTACAAGTTTTTATATTTTTTAAAAGTTGTAATAAAAATTTCATAATTAATTATTTACTTAGAAACAAATTATAAAAAATATGCATCACATATGGACATGAGTCCTCTACATATGTAAAAATATTATAAAAAAATATTATCATTTTATTGTGGTTAGGGTGGTCAGATGGACACCTACTTATTTTTTCCCTAAAATTTAAGTAATATTGCATTGAAATTTCAAATTTTCACCAAATAGATTTAAAAAAAACCTAGTAGTTTAGAAACTACATTCAATTTTCTATAGATTCTATTCTTACATATTTTTGAAATAATATAGATAACCTATTCAAATTTTTATGTCAAGTTGCCTAGCTCTGATTTTTCTAATTTTTTTGCCACTTAAGGGCCTTTTTTTCCATGATGATCCTACACATACCCTTATGAGAGAGCTGAGGTTTGTTTGTATTATATCATAAAGCTAGATGCCTCATTTGGATTTTCTTTGTAGTTTTAGTGCTCATAAATGTTATAGAATAATAATCTACCAATTTTTTCTAGGAAAAATTAGTAAACTTGTACCAAGTCAAAGCATTAGTGAACATTTTTCTATGAAACTATTTTTTTTTTTAAGAATGGGTGATGGAAATTCAATTGTTGAGCATATGAATGCATTCAACACTATTTTAATCTAGGTATAGTGTATCTATATAAATATGAAGGAAGAAGACCACTATACGACCATACTATGTTCTTTGCAAGACTCATAAGACAATTTGATGATGAACATTTAAAATACTATATTAAAAATTTTGATTGATGAAGTAGTGGCTTCTCTCCTCTTAGAGGAGATGAGAAAAAATATATTTTTAATATAAAAAGGAAGCATTAATAAATCATGGATGGTAAAAGGAAAAATGTAAGAAGAACCTTTGTCAACACTTGATGGTCATAAATCATCCTTTAATGTTTGGACATGATAAAAAATCCATCACTTCAAAATCTTCAAGTATTTTTTGGTCATTGATATGATTAAAGAGTAGAGGTCAAAAATGGATTATAAGAAATAAAGTATATCCTCAATAGTTATGGTGATGATGGTAAATGGGACAAGATATGGAACACTATGAAAAGAAAGGTATAGTATAGTTAAAATGTGTTCTTTAGAGATATTAAATCTTCTTCTGTACTTGAAAAATTTGATAGGAGTGCAAAGTATATATAATCTAGTTACAATCAAAGATTGAGACAAATACACCTAAGGCTGAAGCAAAGGTTTAAGATGGATCTAATGAGAGGGATAGTATAGAGAGTATACAAAGATTTTAGAAGAAGAACCTCCACCTCAAAATTTAAAAAGATCCACTTGGCAATGGATGGAACCAAAAATGCTTAGTTCACCTAATTATATATGCATTACCATGATTACTAACACTTATAACCATCATAATTTGACTAAGGCAATGGTTATGGATGATAGAGTAATGCAAGTTGGCCATGGATGATGAGAAGGTTTATTTAAGGAAGAATGACACTTAGGAATTGGTTCAATTATTGAAGGGTAGGAAGCATGTTGGTTGGAAATAAATTTTCAAGAAGAAATTTAATTCAAATGTTAGTGTTGTAAACTACAAGGATAGATTGGTTGTGAAGGGATGTCCCAAAGTCAAGGGAATTAATTACATTGAGATTATTTTGTAGTTCAATGGTTAACATCCATTCAATTCCTAATCTCATTTATAAAAAATATTGATATTAAGATTGAGTGGATAGATGTGAAGTCAAATTTTATACAAGGTGACTTGGAGGAAAAAATCAAGATGATATAACCTAAGCACTATGTGGTGAAAGGCAAGGAGACATTTCTTTATATATTTTATGAAATTTATATATGGTCACCAACAATCTCCTAGAATGTGGTATCAAAAGTTTGATTTATATATTTTGAATTTGAGTTTTCAATGGTCAAAATTAGATAATTCTATGTACTTTAAATAAGATGGTGATCATTTCTTTGTTATTACATTGTATGTAGATGATATGCTAATGTTTGGTAATAGTAAAGGGATGATTAGATATTTAAATTCTTAGACTTGTTTATTGTTATTTAACATGAAAAACTTTGGATTTTTCAAGTACATCTTAAGCATGGAGATAATAAGAGATAGAAGTAACATAAAGTTATAGTTGGGATTGAATAAGTATATTAGATCTATGTTGAAATTTTTTAGCATAGAAAACTAAAAAAAGTATTTTTTCCTATTTTGGTGGTTACGAAGTTATTAAGAGAGCAATGTTCATACTCATCTATGGAGATAAATGTATGTATCATGTTCCTTACACTAGTTTGGTCGGTATCTAATGTATTCCATGGTCTACACTAGACCTGACATTTCCCAAGAAACATAAATCTTTAGTTATTATATGGCTAATCCTAGCAAAGAGGAATAGGCACTATCAAAGAAAGTCTTCAAGTACTTGTAGGGTAGTATAAAGTATTTTATTTTTGATAGGGTTGAATACTTGTAACACATTGAGACCTAGGGGTTTGGTGACTCATATTGTGTAGAAGATGTGGAAACAAATATATTTACTAGAGGTTATGTCTTTAATCTATTTGGTGGTAAGTAAATTTAGTTGAATAAGGAAGCAATATGATGTGATCACTTTATCCAATAGAGAGGAAAAGTACATGGAAGCTATTCATTCCTATAAGAATGAAATTTACCTTTAGAGAATGTGTTGGAATATTAGGTTAAACTTGAGAGAAATTCATATTAAATGTGACAATTAGAGTACTATTAAAGTAGTAAAGAACCTAACTTTGCACATGTAATTGAAGCATATATATATGTTTAGTATCATTTCATTCATGACATCGTGGATTGTGGAAGGGTGATAATTCAAAAGGTTGACATTTTGATGGATGTGATAAATGCATTGATAAAACCTATGAGTATAGAAAAGTGTATATGGTGTAATGATTCTATGGGCATCATGGAATGTAATACTTAGATGTTGGTGTTACCCTTATCCTCTTACAAAGTGTTCAACAAGTGGAAGGATTCTTAGAAAAAAAGTTCTCAACCTTTCTTTTTGAATATTTCAATTCAACTATTTAATTATATTTATATATTATTCACACATGTTTTTGATGGTTCCACTTAGAGTGGCATAGTTAGTTGTCACTTGTAGTTTGTAATTTTTCATTTTGTAATTATCAATGAATTGTCAGAGGAATTTCTAAATGAAACTATGCTACAATGTAAGTTGTGTAAGAGTTGTCAAATTATAAGGAGAATGAAAATGGATTTAGTTAAATGTGGGCATGGGTAAGATCAGGGAAGATCTTTATTTTGCATATTCATGCTACCAAAAAGGCATATAAGACGATAAGTGGAGTGATCTAGTTGAAAGTGAAGTTGTTGATTTCCATTTTAATTAACTCTATTTGATTTGGGCATTAGGATTTGCATGGAGATGTAGGTTTCATTTTCAACCCATGTTTTTCTCTCATCCTATTAGAACTATTGGTGGTTTCTATTTTTTGGACTTTCCTATAAACATTGATGCATAGTTTGGAGGAGTAATGATGATTATATGGTTTCACAAAAGGTTTTTCTCCAAAAAATTTCTCTAGAGTTGTATTATTTTTCTGCTATAAAGGCTTGAGCCTATTGATATTGTAACCAAATCTGGTACTGTGAATTGATTGGTTTGAGTTTTTAAGACTATATTTTTCCCCAAAAATACTTTTCCAAGATAAATACTATATCATTATGATGAATGTGTTTGTATATGTATTTTTTATTTCCATAATTATTAATTGTTTCTTAAATATCTCTCTTGATCAATCAATAAAGAAATATTTTCATTATCTTCTTTCTTTTCAATATATCAAAGTAGATTATATTTTATAATTAACTCAAATTTGAGGTAAAATCAAGGATATTATCGAGGTGATATGAAACTAAACTTTAGACGTGAGTCCACGAGTAAATCAGACAAGAGAAGTGCTTCGATCCAGGGGTAGATTTGATATAATGGCATACTAAGCTCAGAACATGAGTTTAAATTAAAACCACATGATAAGTTTGTTGGGTATAGGGAAAACTTATTCTTTCTAGATAGGAAACAAGGTTAATCTCTTGATGCAGGGCTAAGTAATTCATTGGAACTTAATCACATGTTGGGTTAATAAGAAATATTGAACTTAAAAGCATTATCTAATTAGACATGAGATAGCAAGCAAACTTGGAATTGTAGGCTTTTTTGCTTCAAGGGTGCTTTAGAATTAAAATATGACATATCTGATAAGGAATAAAGGTGATTATGTTGATTCTCAGGTCCATGATAGTAAGCAACCAAAAGACTAATAAAGTAGCTAGAGGTTTGAACGGAGATGGATATTAAGAACCTCATGCAAGCTTAGCTAATTTTGAATAACATGTACATGTGCTAACACAAAAACTAGTTTACTTTATGAGCCCAACACAAGTTCTCAGATTGAACTCAATTGGGGCCCATGAATGACATATACTGATCAACTTGGACACATATAGAAACAGTTTTTCAGTTTATGAGGTATTAGGGATTTTTGTGGAGGATGGTAAGAAATATTAATCTGTGAGGAATTGAATTCAAAATTATAATTATTTTTGATGAGGTTGTTCTTTTGTTTGGATAGTGTTTTCTTAAGTCAATTTTCTAATTTCATTCATTTAATGATTTTTGAGAAAATAATTGAATTCATCTTTTTATTTTAAAATATCAAAAGCCAAGCTTGATCAATAAAATAAAAATAAAAATTTAGGCCTCTCCACATCTTAACTAGAATTGAACTTGAGCTTGGTCAACTCTTCCCAACCACCCTAACTCAATCTCCAACTAACTAGAGTCTACTATCCACTCTTAGCAATTGCTATAATAATTGGAATAAAGAGTTGACACTAATACTAGCATTAACTATACCAACACCCTCTACTCCTACTAGCACTAACTTGATCTAGAGTCGCAAAGCATCTCTTCATTCACAAAAATTTACGCCTTTTGTTGGGGTAGGTCCCACCCCAACCAATTTTTCCTAGGAGAGAGGTGTGGGAACTAGCTACCTATAGATCAGGCCTTGAATTTGATGGTCTATCTGGCTGCTTTTTACATTTTGGATTGTATATTACAACCTAAAAATTTATTAGACCGTAATATTTGACTTGCTATATTTTTATATAAGCGTAAATATTACACTTAAAATTATTATTAAACCATAAAAAATTATTGTAGCATATAATATATAATGTTTATAATAAAAATATAAATTAGTTTAGAATTGGAATAATTCTTTCTAATTTCACTTTATATTAATATATATGATTTATAATATTTATTATAAATATATTTATTAATTCAAAATCTATTCAAAATAGAATCATAGTTCTTTCTAATTTTTTAAATATTTTTAATAATAAATTTAAGATTTTTACATTTATTTCTAATTATCAATATTTTCTAATTTTACATTTTTTTAATATATATAGATATCCATATGAATAACATAACACAAATAGCTAAATAGCCGTCATAAAAAGGATGTTTTGCAAAATTTTGTTAGGGACCACAAACCTGATATTCTTCTTGTTCAAGAAACAAAAATGCCTAAAGATAAAGTAGAAAGCTTTAGAATTTTTTAGAATTGTGGGGCTCATGGGAATAGTTCTATTGGAGCTTCGGGAGGAACTGTTACTTTTTGGAACAAGTTGATTATTAGAGGTGAACCCTTAATGGAGAATGGTAATCTTGTGGCCACTAGATTTACTCACATAAGAGATAATTTTTGTTGGATACAATCCAATATATATGCTATGAATTGTAAGAATGCTAGAAATTCTTTTTAGTGTGAGCTATCTACTTTTCGAAAGTGTTTTGCTAATGAGCAATAGGTGGTTATGGGAGACTTCAATACTCCCCTCTTGAATGATGAAAATTTTGGGGGTTCTCAAGTTAACTGGGATAGCAAATCAGGCCTTTCTGACTTCATTAATAGTAATGCTTTGATAGACCTTGACTTGCAAGGTGCCTCTTATACTTGGACTAATAGGAGGAATGGGCTAGATTTGATCCAAGTGAGACTCGATAGGGCCCTTATTTTTGGTCAATGGTTCATAGACTATTTTTGTGCTTTGAGAGCTCTTTCAAGGGTGGGATCTGATCACTTTCCCATTTGTCTAACGGTGGACCCTACTAAGGTGAAAAAGAACTCCCATTTCAAATTTGAAAAATTCTGGTTATCTCATCCTCAAATCTTTAAGGAAATTAGGAGATGGTGGAATATTGATATTTTTGGTACAACTATGTTTAAGATTGCTAAAAAATTAAAGGAAGTGAAATCTAATTTGAGGAGATGGAAAAAGGATGCCTTTGAGAATATCTTTGGAACTAAGACAAATATTCAGAGTAAACTTCAGGAGATCCAGGATAAAATCTAGAAATTGGGGTACATTGATAATTTTAGAGAAGAGGAAAATGAACTTCTCACTAAGTTTCACAATATTATTGCTAAATAGGAAGTTTTTTGGTGGAAAAGATCTAGGGTGTCTTGGTTGACTGAGGGTGATAGGAATGCCAGATTTTTTCACCTGTCTGCTTCGAAACATAGGGCTACTAATAGAATTGCTTACATGGAAGTAAATGGGACTAGATTTGAGGAGGAAGATGATATCAAGAAACATGCTGTTCTTTTTTTCAATAACCTTCTATCATGTAATGGAGAGATTATGCCTGATGCTCAAGACTCCTTGCTTGAGGCTATTCCCCAAGTGATAGGTCATAATAAAAATTCTATGATCACTGCTATTCCTACCAAAGCTAAAATTAGGAAAGCCATTTTCTCTTTTGATGGCAATAAAGCTCCCGAACCTGATGGGTTCCCTTTATTCTTCTTCCAAGAGTTTTGGGAAATTCTTGAGTTGGATGTTGAGAAGGCTGTCAAGGAATTCTTTGGATCAAGATGTCTTTTGAAAGAAGTAAATGCTACTTTTGTGGTCCTTATTCCAAAAAAACCTGGGGCTTCAGAGTTTGAAGCTTTTCGACCAATCAGCCTATGTAATTCTATCTATAAAATCATTTCGAAGGTTCTAACTACAAGAATGCTTTCTTTGCTTCCTCAAATGATCTCTCCGCAACAGAATGGTTTTGTGCTAGGTAGGTACATTATGGACTCAGCTATCACTGTTCATGAGAATTTACATTCCCTAATAGTCTCGAAGACTAAAGGGTTCATTCTTAAACTGGGCATTTCTAAAGCCTATGATCGGGTAGATTGGAATTTTTAATTTAAAATCCTAGTCAAGTTTGGTTTTAACAACAGAGTCATCCAACTGATGAACTAGCTTGTTTTGATGGTTACTACTTCTGTCATTGTGAATGGGTCGCCTTCGAGGTTTTTTCAGACTTCCAGAGGTCTCAGAAAGCGAGATCCTATCTCTCCTATTCTATTTACAATTTTGGCTGAGTGTTTGGGAAGAAATATTAAAAATCTTATTGATTAGAGATCCCTTGTTGGTCTAAGACCTTCCTCTTCTCTTCTAACTTGTTCCCACTAGCAATTTGTTGATGATACCATTCTTATGGGAAGATCCACTACGACAGAAGCTATGACTTTCAAAAGGATCCTAAATCTTTATGAATCTGCTTCTAGGCAAGTTGTTAATAGGGCAAAGAGTTCAATTTTCTTCTTCAACACTCTTGAGCATAGAAAAATTAAACTTGCTCGAATTCTTGGCTACCGGATCAAGCCTTTACCGTCAACCTATCTTAGTTTTCCTCTATGCTTTAAACCCCCAGACTCATTCTGGATCTCTGTGGTTGAAAAATTCAATAAGAAGTTGTCGGGATGGAAAGGAACACTTCTCAGTCAAGCTGGAAAAATCTAACTCCTCAAAGCCTCTTTGCAAAATTTACTTGTGTATGCTCTCAGTTTATTTAAAATTCCTACTAAATATGCTGAGGCTATTGAAAAAATTTAGAAAATGTTTCTCTAGTTTGGTGTGGAGGATAAGAAGAGACTACCACTTGTAGGGTGGGACCTGGTTTGTAGACCTAAATTGAGAGGTTGCAGACCTAAATCGAGAGGTGGTCTGGGCTTAAGAAAAATTAAAGTGTTGAATTTGTCCCTTCTTGCTAAACAGCTCTAGAGATCTCTTACTTTGAGAGGGGAATGGCAAGAGACCTTAAAAGCCAAATACTTTAGCAACTGTGAGTCTCTTAATGATGTTATTACTTCTTCTTTTTTACCTCGTGGATCTGTATGCTGGAATGATATGAGTAGAGGTAGAAAGTTGTTGGAGATAGGGATTGGATGGATTGTTGGAAAAGGAAATAATGTTAGATTTTGGGAAAATAGATGGATTTGCAAGGATCCTCTAATCAGAATTGAAAAATTCAGTAAAGGGATGAATGATTGTAAAAGAGAATTCGGGGTCCTGGTCAAAGATTACTGGAGGAACAGGGACTGGGTTGATTTGAGGACCATCAATCTGGATCTTTGCCCAATTCAGTCTGCCTTCAGGGCCCTTAGATTGGCTCAACACCAAGTGGATGATCTTGTTGTTTGGATAGACAATCCGTCTAGCATTTTTTCAGTTTCTTTCGCTACTTCTATGTTGGTTAGTCCATAGGAGCCCCCGCCCTTCTGGGCTAAAGCTTGGATTAATTCTTTGATTCCTAAAATCAATATTTTCTATTGGATCATGCTACAGAACAAGATTCTCACTTTGGACAATCTCAGCAAGAGAGGAATCCAATTACCTAACAGATGCTACATGTGCAGGAATGATGCTGAGACTATTAATCATCTTTTTCTTCATTGTCCTTTTGTGTCGCATATCTGGGGCAAAATTCTTGCGCATCTTGATGTGGTTTGGGTTTCCCGTGCTTCAGTCGAAGATTTTTTCTTGCAATGGAAAGCTCCATCAAAAAATCATTTTGTGCGTAGGCTCTGGTCTTTTGTTCTACCTTTTGTTTCATGGAGTATTTGGAAGAAAAGGATCAACAGATTGTTTAGGGAAAAAGAGACGTCGGAGGGGGACTTGTATGAAAAAATTGTTAGGGATAGAAAGGAAAATTTATCTTTAATCCCTAGAAAAATGGTTGATAAAGCTACTTGGTCTCCCTTTGATATTGCTACAGCTAAAAAGTGGAATTCAAAATTAGTTGCTTTAAATGTCCCCACGCCGGCCTATTGTGGGAGGGAGAACGCTAGCTGGACTTTGTCGCCTTTTGGATGGGTGAAAGCCAATTTTGATGCTGCTACTAAAGGCAACCCTGGGAAAGCTAGTAGTGGGTGTGTTTTAAGGGACAATGCAGGGGCTTTTATTGTGGCTTTTGCTATGGACATTGGCACCCAAACTAATCATGTTGTGGAAGCCGTTGGGGCTTATCACACAGTTAACCTGGCTTTCAATATGAATATGAAATGTCTTTGGTTGGAGGGTGATTCTAAGAACACAATAGTCTGTATTCTTGGGCTAGCCCCCCCTTTGTGGACCATCAAAAAGTGGATCGAAGATACAATTGCCATATAAGTAAATTTGACAAAGTGAAATTTTTCCACACCTACAGAGAAGCCAATAAGGTGACAGACTACTTTGCCAATGAAGGGGTCAAGAGGGGTGGGGAAAACACGTGGAGGAAGAATGATTACCTCCATTCTGAGGTTAAAGCTCTAATCTATTATGATTCTATACATGGAAGAGAAGTTTGTCTTCGCTATGATGAAGTAGATAAAGATTAAGTACATCGATCTCATTAGATTTGATGGGACCAACATCATTTTCCTTTTCGAGAAGCGTTTTCAGTATGCTTTCTAGGTGTCTAGGAAAATAAGCTTAAACAGGACCTAGAGCAACTGTAGGGTATGGTATAGTAGAGCTCTGAAGATGGGGGGAGAGAGAAAACATGTTGAGCCAAGCAGCTTTCAAGAGCACAAGAAGAATGTTAAAGCTTGGGAAAAATTGAAAAGGGAGGTTTAGTTCCATTTTTGGAAAAGCTCCATGGAACTGATGAGATGGTGCTGGACTATTTTGCCAAAAATTGGAAAAATGGTGAGATTGTGTTGTTTGGTAGGAGTGTTAAGCTGAATGAGCAAATCATCGGTGATATTACTGGTCTTTTGACTGAGGGTGTGAAATTTTATTAGGACCGCCGGTTCTCTGATGAAGCGGTTATCAGATTTCCAAAGAAAGATAAGGAGAAGGCTAAGCTGGTTAAGGTTTCCAATAGCTACTTTGATGTGGAGTCCATTAAATCGATCTAGAGGAAAGTTTTGAGAGTCATTATGGAGTACATTACGGTTGATGGGCGCTTCACTAGGGCGTATGGTTATCACTTTGCCATTTTGAACCACTTTCGTCACAAGGTTCGTATCTCTTTGCCATTTTATTTATTCTCTTATATGAAGAATTGCCTTGATGATGTTGAAAGAAACCCTAGGGGGATTTCTATTATTCACCCTGGTCTTGTCAGGCTCATCTTTGAGCATTTCCAAAATTTACCTGCTCTGCCTAAAAATGTTACTGCTGGGGATTTGGATGATGAGGATACGGAAAGTAGCAGGGAGAATGATCCTTTGGCCCCTTTTGCTTTTGCTCTTGATGGCACTAAAACCACTGATCCCTAGTCTCTTTCTTGCCGGAATGTCCTTGAGGGTTCTGTTCTGCCTTCTTGTCTTAATCCCCAGCCTTTGCATGGTTGCCCTATGCCGGGTTCTGCTCCGCCATCTTGTCTTAATCCCCAGCCTTCCCCTAGTTGCCTTACCCCGAGTTTGGTCTCTGGGTTTAAAGGAGCCTCGGTTACGAAATTGGTTTCATACTCTAGGAATTCTTTGGAAATTCATTTTGAAAATCCTATGGCTAGTAAAGAGTCGGCCCCTAGTGCCCTTGCATCTGGAAGATTTGTGAATGCCCCTAAAAGACCCTCAAATCAGGACGAAATTAATTCTGCCCCGAATAACTTTAGGCCTGATGACATAATGAGTGTGGTGGAAAAAAGTGTTGATGGCCTTTTCACTGTTCTTAAGTGGGTTCATAAGGAAGTTTGTGATTTGAGTGGCCGTAATAGAGATCTCAGCAACAGGGTCATGGAGTTGGAGCAGAAGGTGAGCTGGAGCCGCAATGAGAATGATGGACAGGACACCCCCTTAATGGAGAAAAGACAACAGTTGTAGGAGGAAAGATTGACTAGGCTCTAGAGCAATATGTCCAAGATTGGCCAAAATATCAGGGCCACTATGGCGCATAATCATAAAATTGCCAGGCACAACGCCATTATCATTAACGCTATGGTGGAAAAGTTGGAAAAAAATCAAAAGGGCTCCCTGATCGTGGACTTGGATGTGGACAAAGGTTGTAGCAGAGCTATTGTTGAAGGGATTTCAACTCGCACCCGGGCTAACACGAAGAGGAAGGTCCCTGCTTCTACACATACGGTTCAAATCCTCAAGCAGGGAATACAAGATATGAGTGAAGCTGAAAATGAAGCCAAGGAGTTTTTGAACATCATAGAGTAGTGTTGTTGTGGTCTTCTCTGGCTTTTTGGCGGTCCTTATTTGGACCCTGTTGTCTCTTTGTTGTTGTCGTTTCTTTTTGGGACAGTTGTCTATTTTCTTGGACTTTTTTTGCTCTATCTTTGTATGTTTAAACTTTGTGGTTTCAGGTCCCTGTAAAACCTATTTTTTCCTTTTCAAAAGCATAACACAAATTTTCACTTTTTTTCAATAGCATTTATTTTATAACATTTTTTTTTAGGTGATTCGCTAGCTTTGATTTTTTTCAAGATAATACAACATTTGTATTTATTGGTGAGCATGTTGAAATTTTAGATAGTGAGTTGAATAAGGATTAAACTATTTTTAATTTTATATAATTATTTCTGAATAGATTTGACATTGATATTTAAATTTTTTTGACAGGTAAAATTTTTCATAAAACGTAAAGTGACAGGCATTTAAATGAACAAACTGTAAAAAAAAATTCATGACAGATAGGGGCAGCCTGTAAATTCCAGGGGTGCTATAGATAGTAGTGGTACATGTTATCTATAGATTCAAACTATCAAATTAATGGTCAAACAATTGTAACAAGTCAAAAGTCAAATTTGACCAATAAAATAGAGTATATATTTATTATTTTTAAACATAGATGAGATGTATAATTATCATTGCTGTTTGACCATTAAGTGCAATGAAATTTAAATAGTCAAACAATTGTAGACTAACTTTAAATAGTTAATTCTTGTCTAGGTTTCTCCCATCTCGGCAATTCGTGGAAACATCTTCGGTCGTGACGTCAACTCCAATGGACTTCCTCGCAACCACGAATTCCACATTCTTTAAGAAATTAATAAAATATAAACCAGTATACGATAGAATATTCTTGCGATAAACAAGAAATATCTGAGTACCAAGAGAATGGAACAAATTCCAGATTCATTGTGATTTGGGGCAAGGGTTAGAAGTCGCGAATAATGCCGCTCAAGGTGCTTTCTGCTCTGGACTCGGCGCGTACGCAGTTGTACCATTTCAGTGCAATATTTATCGCAGGCATGGGCTTTTTCACAGATGCCTACGATCTCTTCTGCATCCCGCCTGTGTCCAATCTACTGGGAAACATCTATTACAGCGACGGCAGGCGTCGCGGTTCGCTACCTATTCATGTGAAAGCCCTTGTCAATGGAATCGCCCTATGCGGAGCGTTTGCAGGTCAGCTCTTCTTCGGTTGGCTTGGAGACAGAATGGGACGAAAAAGGGCCTACGGATTCACCCTAACTCTGATGGTAGCGAGTTCCATCGCTTCTGGCTTCTCAATTGGCAGATCACGCGATTGTGTAATTGGCAGTTTATGTTTCTTCAGGTTCTGGCTTGGCTTCGGCATCGGCGGGGATTATCCCCTGTCTGCGACAATCATGGCCGAATATGCGAATACCAAGACCAGAGGAGCTTTCATCGCTGCTGTATTTGGGATGCAGGGTGTTGGAATTCTTGCGGCAAGTACCGTGGCTCTAATTGTGTCGGCTATCATGAGATCAGCAGCGGGCTCTGAGCCATCATTCGGGGAGAAGGACGTGGTGTGGAGAGTAATCTTAATGCTGGGAGCCGTTCCCGCATGTTTCACGTACTACTGGCGAATGAGAATGCCGGAGACCGCCCGCTACACTGCCTTGGTGGCAAGAGACGCAAGGCAAGCCGCAGAGGATATGTCCAGAGTTCTTAATCTGGATATTTATGAAGCTGAGTCGAATGTTCTAAGCTCCCAAAGTCGGCGCCCGGAGTTCGGATTGTTTTCCAGGGCTTTCGCGAAGCGGCACGGGCTAGAGTTGCTAGGCACGGCATCCACTTGGTTCTTCGTGGATATTGCGTTCTACAGCGGCAATCTGTTTCAGACCGATATATATCATAATATCGGATGGTTGAGGTGCGATTACACGAATCCATTGGATAAAGTCTTTCGCACTGCAAGGGCACAGGCGCTGATTGCGTTGTGCGGAGCCCTGCCGGGGTACATATTCACTATTTTTCTGATAGATCGTATTGGGAGGTTTAAAATTCAGCTAATTGGGTTTTTCTTTATGTCAATTTTCTTGTTTGCCCTCGCCATTCCTTACAAAAGATACTGGCTTGAAGAATCTCATCAATATGGGTTTTTGGCGATTTATTCTCTGACATTTTTCTTTGCAAATTTTGGACCCAACACGACGACTTTCATTGTACCGGCAGAGTTATTTCCTGCTCGGCTGCGATCGACATGTCATGGTATTTCTGCAGCCGCTGGTAAAGCAGGCGCTATCATTGGAGCATTTGGGTTCTTTTATGCCTCTCAACCCATGCATAATCAAAAGAAGCCTCATGGTTGCAAAAGCTCTTATCCATCGGGCATAGGAATGGATAAAGCCTTGATTATTCTTGCAGTAGCGAGTTGCTTGGGTTTCTTTTGCACATTTCTGATACCAGAAACAAATAAAAGATCGTTGGAAGAAAATGAAGTGGAACTTGCCAAGATTGATGCGAATCTCTGCAGGATACAGTAGGAAGAAGGGAAACACGTGGCACATTTTATTCCAAGCTTCGTTCGTAGGGATCAGTCTTCTCGACTTTTCAAGCTAATGTTGAAACTACACGCCGTCCAAAGACTTTTCAATAATGCTTTTTTTCATTTTAACGCTGGAATAAATACCATTTGTTTAGGAACTCTATCCATCTTCAATGTATATATTGTTAACTTGTTACTCTTACGAGGGAAACACACAAAGATAGTATAAATATTAAAATTAAGTGAGTTAATTTTGATGTTATATAAAGTTATTCTTTTTAAATTATAGTTTTTAAGCGTAGTTTACAAGTGTTTAGAATTGGATGTATTGGAAGTTGAATTATGAAATTTAGAATGAATTATGTTTAGAATTTTATGTTAGAATGCAATTGTGTTGTGATATGGCGTAGACAGTGTGATACAATTTTAGGTAGCATGTTTTTATCTTTCATAAATTTTGACCTTCGATATTTGTTAGGAGTGGTTTCTTAGGTGATTTCTATAAAGAAAATAATATCGTTCTAAGGGGTACAATTTTGAATTACCGAACTACTTAAACCTTTAAAGGTCCATAGGAATGAGTTTTTAAATAATAAAAGGAGATAAAAGTTGGCAATGATTATCAATGTGAGTCCAATGCTAACAATTGACATTGAGATGATCATTGTGTATTGTTGAAGCCTGATACAAGCACATCAATGACTATGTTTGCAAATGTCTTTGTCCTGTTCCTCAACAATAAATGTTAATTATTTGATGGTTGATTGTTGTTGATTCCTTCTTCGTTCTTTCAATACTTTGTGATCTTTTAATAAATTATGTGAGGATATTGTGGGCTAATATTTTTATATACACAACCCCACATGCATAATCTAATGTATTTGAAAACCATGCTAATGGATAATATTCCTATTCCTAAAAATAAAAATTAAATATTATGGTTTTATTATTCTACTATATAAGAAACTTTTTCCAAGGGATAATTAAACTTAGAGTTAATGTTCCTTGTCTTTTTTCCATTTAGTGTTGTAAGATAGTGTAGTTTTCCAAAATTTTAATTGTTCTAGATTATTTTCCATTGGGATTAAATAAGTCACATGAATTAAAATAATTTTTGGTATTATACAATTTTCTTACCATTTGTTGGAGTCGCCTATTTGAGGTTCACGTCTCATTGGATCTTGAAAAATAATGGTGTGTCTGCTACAAGAGATTTACAACAAGCTAAAAATGTAATGATATTATTTATATAATATGTGGATGCCTTGATTATGTAGATGAGAGGTGACATAAGGAGGAAGGTGTGGACTCTAACCACCTTGCATCTATATAAGACATGTGTTCCTAATGTTTTATGTGCAAAGAATAAGTGTGATAAATGTGTCATGTGCACATGAGTTAGGTGATACCAAAAAATTAAACATGTCTCTCATCCACATGAGGCAACATAAAAAAGATAGAAAGTCAAAATTTGAACCTAACTAGTTTGAATACGTCTCACTTAGAAAAGTTAAAATGTTAACTAGATGTGGAATGATCCTCTTTATACTAACACACCTCCTTAAGCACAACTTAGGAATAATAGACAAATGTAGTGAATTAACAAATGATAGTGATGGGTATTGGCTACTAGGACATGTTAGGTACCTATGTACAAACAAATTTATCACAAATATAGTAAAGGAAAAAATACAATGAGATAAAAATCCTCTCTAAAAGATAAAATGTGCATGAAAAATATACAAGTGAAGTAGAGGAATGGGGGCTCAACACAACCACAAATGACTACATCTTTTGTAAAATTATAATAAATACTCTCCCCATATGAGACGAAAAAAGAAACTATGAATCCCCTCATGAGATGTGATATTTTATAGTGCTTGTTGATGCATGATGAAGAAAGTAAAATGTGTTCTATGAATATAAAACAAAATTTCTCCCCTTGAGAAGAATTATAATTACAAATATATGCATAAAATCCTCCCATGCAAGGAAAAGAATATGATTCCATAAATTTTTTACATTATCTAACGAAAAGAATAAATCCTCCAAGATAATAATTATGTGGCTTTATGATAAATCATATCTCTAAAATATGGTCAAGTCCTCTAATACTCATACCAAAATGTGTCATAATCAAATTAGAATCAAGCCTAATCCATGACAAGGTAGGTCCAAGTGAAATTGAATACAAAATATTATCCAAAGATGTAGATGGGGTGACAATAACATTCATGTGGCTAACAAAAAAAATGTTGACCATTTTTACAATATGAGATTGCCTTAATAGATTTACTATGAATGTCAAGTATTCATCCTAAGATATTGCATCAAAAAGACAAATGTGAATATCCTACTATCTAGAACCATAAAAAACCATAGATGTAGTAACACTTAATTCTAAAGTAGTAAGAGATGAAGGAGATGTTATATTAACTCATGGTTTTAGAAACAAATTGGATGAAAGAAATCATAGGTTCAAATGAAAATACTGAATCTCCTTATGTATGTTAGATGTATCAATGCCATCTATAGAGATAAAAGGTTAGCTTAGTATAATATACTTTCCTCTCTTACAAAGAAATCTAAATTACTTTATAGTAGGGCCAATTACCCTACATTTTGGTTTTTAACTAATCTATTGCTGATATTATGCCAATTAACCCTTTTAGCATTGTTTAATAGAAAAAGTAGGGTTTGCCATCATGAAGGAACAAGATGCTAAAACACTAAATTTTTTTCTTATTAAAACACTCAATTATGAGAGAAAAAAGATGCAAATAACAATAAAAAACTAACCGTAATTGTTACAACAACTATGAGGGGATTTTTTAGAGCTCAAAATGGTGTGTACCTTGTCAAAAACTTCTTGTTGTTAGGCCACAAAGGATTCACTTGCCTTCAGTGGTGAATGGGTTCCTGTTAGGGTTTCTAAAATTGAGATTTGGGTTCTGTTCCTTGATGTCTGCACTCTTAGATCCTCAATTGTCAGCTTCTGAAAACCTATAGATAATTTTGTAGCTTCAATTCTTTGATTTTACACTTTGAATGAAAAATCTTGCAACTTGAAAACTTTGCTCCAAATCTTGCTCTTCAACCTAAAACCTTAGATGTTGTCTTGGAGGACAAATCTATAAACTAACATGAAGTGGCCATGGAGAATGTAGATCTTGATCTCAAATAGATGTGAATCAATGCTTGCAAGAAGGATCCTCAATGATATACCAACAATCTTTGCTCAACAACATGCATGAATTCATAAAACCCTTGACATGATGAAATGATCTTGAATTGCTACAATAAAATCCTCTAATCTACCCTAAAATTCCTTGCAAATGCTCTTGAAACGCTCTTGTAGACTCAAATTTTCCATAAGGATGATCTCTTAAAGTTGCTAGGTGAAACAATGTGAATTAACCCCTTATTTATACAAAATTAGGTGATTAACCCCAAAATTCAAACAATTAAGGCTGACACCAGATCTAGAAGTAAAATTTATTAAATTCTTGATAGAATGAAACTTGAAAGGGTGTCCTCATTAAAGGAGGACCCATTCACCACCCAGGACAAATGGGTCCTAGTTCGATTTTCTAGCAACTAACCCGAAGGGATGGAAAGTACATTTAAAACCCATTTCAAATCAATTAATGAAGAGGGCGCCTATTAAGGGAGCACCCATTTGCCACCTAGGGTCAATGGGTCCTAGCACCACTTTCTAGGACCTTATTTTTTCCTAATTAAATGGTATATTATTTAAATTATGGGTGTTGGGATAGATCTTCAGGAGGTGTCATAAATAAGGTTTGAATTTGAATTAAAGGGCTTAATTAACTCCAATTAACCACAATTAATTAAGACCACCCTAAATAAATTTGAAAGTTCTTTAAAACACTTTACTGCACCTAAATAAGGTACAAGTTGAATATATTTTTATTAAAAGTGGCCACTAGGCTTAATTAATTAAATAAATCCTAGAAAAGTGTCAAAGTGTGTTACAACACCTTTGCAAAGGATCAATTAAAGCATATTTTAATCAAATAAAGAACCTAGAATGATGTGAATGTGTATAATACATTACAAAACTATTTCAACACACCATTAATTCGGTTTTAATGTCAATTATCAAACCAAGTAAGGGAAAAGGCTATTTTTTATGTTACTAAAAGTGCTTTAATTTTAAATTGATTTCTACTCAATAAATGAATCTAGAATAGTTGAAGAATGAAACTAATACTAAAAATTTTTTAATGATAAATATAAATTATAAATTCAATAGAAAAATAAAAAATATTGGACAAGATGAACCTAGACTAAAAATTTAAAGTTGATTGTTCTGGATGCAAGCACGTTGCATAGACAAATTCAATGTGATGGAGTCTCATAGGGTTAGAAAATATATGTTGGGAAAATGTGTTTCAGCCTTGCAATTATATATGATTTATATATAGGATGTATGTTGGTATATGGTGACTGATCATGCAAATATTGTACACTCATAGCAAGACAGGGGTTTCGGGGCAACACCCTGCAATTTTTTTTTTTAACACATCAAGGTTTTCCCACTAACACGTCAAGGCTTTTTCCCACTAACACATCAAGTTTTTTTCCTCCTAACAAGTCAAGGTTTTTTTTGTTAACACATCAAATGAAAAATGACCTTGTATAACCCTAATTCTAGAAGGCTTTAAAAAGCTTGTTATAAGCAGGTGGGATGTATGTAGATAGAGGTGTATTCTAAGAGTCTGATAGTGGTTGTGGTGTCTTTTGATCTCTGGTGGTGATACTCTTATGACAAGCTTTTTTTGCAAGTATCTTGTAAACTTTTGATTTTTGAATTATATATTGGGCGACTTTTGGAATGTGGGGTTGTTCTCTCAAAAGGGTTTTCCCCACCTATATCATTGTGTTGTGGTATGCATGATACTTGTGTTTATTTATATTTATGTTTTTGTAACTATTAAAGATCTATAATTTTTTTGCATTATTCTCCTCTCAAGGTTAGTGTTGGAAGTTGTTATGCACTACCATAGCTTCTTTACAATATGGAGCACTAGTCTTCTTAGAAAAATGTGACTTGTAGATGCTAGAATAAAAAATAGGGAACTTAGGACAAAGTTTTCTAGTAAGAATAATAATATATTGAAAATAAGAGGAGGTAACCTATTGAAAGAAATCGATGAAATAATAAGAAAGTATAGTCTAAGAAGAAGAATATATCACTAAATATTAAGGAAGAAAAAAAATTCTCATAACATGTAACAAAATAAAAAATATATATGTTTTTGGTGGATATTTGAGGATTTTCATTCAAATTAAATCCTTGTTTTAATATTTTTACCTCAACAATAGCCTTGTTTCTAACAATATTTTAAAATGATATGATAAATGCATATCTAAATAAAATCATAGATAGATAGAATGATAATACCAATAATCTTAAATTATAAAATGATTTTAACATTTATACAAAAAAGAGAATAATGAAATGAATTAAAGAGATTGGAGCAAATACAAAATAATAATATTTCCTACTAAACTTGATGTAGCCAAGAAGGGATAATTTCAATCTATAGGAGTTGCAACTAAAATATCCACAAATGCAATAAGCATAATGCGAATCTTCACACATAGAGAATGGTGGTAAGAAGCCTCAGAAGAGTGGAGATATCCCATAATTTTTTTTAATGGAGTTCTTTGGATTTTGAGATATTGAGAGTATGGTTCTCTAAGAGATATATAAAGAGAGAATGAAAGAAATGCTTGAATGAGATAAATTATATGAAAATAAGGTAGATAACCATTTTAGCTCTAGTTGGGATAGTTATCTTGCAATTGTAGACCATGGTTCATAGAATTAAATGCCTATAAATAGATACAAAATAATGAATTATCATAGGTACCTAGTATGTCACATGGATTTCCACATGTAGCACTCTTGTCCAAATGAATAAAAAATGAGTGCTTAGTGGACCATTCATTATCATGAGAGATGGGTTCTTGTGAACCACTACTCATGAAACATGGGTCAATGAGTTTAACTTGAAAACTACACGGTTGAATCCTAATAGCAATATCATAATTTGACATGCTATGGAAGAAACCTCCTACTTATCAATATATACAATGCCAAGTTTTAAGGATATATAGATTTTAACATTAGATTTTGTGCCCACTTTAGTAGGTGTATCGATACTACTAAATATGAACACTAAATTAAATGTATAAATAATAAAAATTAAATATACTTAAAAAGGATATTACAAAGGATGTTGATTCTACAAGCAGGGTGAACATACTCCTTATCTAAGATTTATAATAAAAATACATTGGAAAAAAAAAATTGAATAGGTAATATATTTTAATTAATATATGTATATTATTAATTTGATTCATAGATTGTGATTAATTTGTTAAACAAGCAAGGTCTTGATGATGCGAATTGGCTTTGTTGTGGACTGTGTGCAATAGATTCTATAGATTAGCAGCTCACTTCAAATGTTGTCCTTTATTCATATTCAGAGGGAGTGGAACAATGTGGTAGATTATCTTTCTAGATGGGCTAATGAGTTTAGGGGAGATTGAAAGATTTATGATTGGGAGCATCTTCCTAGTGATTATGTCCATATGCTAAATATATTGATTCATGAGACATTTGTTCATGGTTCATGAACAAGTTTTGTTTTCTTGTTTGTGTGGCTTAGTGTTCTCAAGTGTTTGTTTTCTTGGGTGGTCATTTTCAACTTTAGTACTTTGTTTCTTCTCTTGCTCGTTGTACTCTTGCTTTCTCCTTGATGGAATAAATATGTTACCCCTTTTATTTAAAATAACTACTTAAAAATTGCATACCAAATATAATACAATGCTGACTTTGGTAGTATCTATTAACCAAAATTGGTTGTATAATCCAAAGCCAATGAGATTGTATTTAGTGTCTTTTATTCATATGTTTTGAAGCTTACATAGCCCACAAACATGTAGAAAACTATTTTGAATACTTTTGCAATCACTAATATATCTTTCATTTTATTTTTAGAATCATATTGTAAAAGGAGTGTGTAAATGTAATACTACCTAAAGCCTTAAAATTTTTTGGACTTTATCCATATTATAGAATACATGTCTAATTCAAAATTCTTTGAAGGAACAAATAAAATCTCCACAATATTATAAGAGGGATTGGAGTTATTTTCAAGTGAATCCAATTCTTTCATAACATTTCAAGAAATTTATATTAAAATTTTGACACTAAGATCACTTTCAACTTGAAATAATTTGACAAAGATTTTTTTTGGAAAATAATAGCATTTTAAACTAATGGATTTCTACAATATACTTTTAAATTTATAAAATAATAAATTGTGTTTAATAGATGAAACACAAAATTAACATATGGATATAAAATTTCATTATTAATAAATTTCTCAACACAATTATTTGTCAAAATAAACTTTTAATTTAAGATATATATGAGAGATATCAAGGGACCACATACCATCAACACTTTAATGTTATTGTAAATTGAGTTTATAGAAAATTAAATAACAATTATTTAAATAATAGATAGTTCATAATTATTAAAAATAATAAAAACATCTCTAAAATTATGAGGAGCACATGTCACTAATAATTATTTTATTTTTACTGAAATATATAAGAATCAAATTATTTACTCTAGTTGAAAACTAGAAGGATGAAATACTATTATAATATACTACCTTTTTAAGATACTAAAAAATAACCAAACCTCCCTAATCATGGGTTGGAAAAGTTAAAATTTAACAATGATAATGTGATTGGGAAACACTAGTGTGTAGTACAAAAACCCTAGAGGATATGTAGAAGGTGATAGGAGTATCAATATAAGAATTTACTAGTAGAGTTGGTTAATAACTAATTATATCCACAACCATTTATAGTGAACATTCCATGTTTGCTATTTGAGATGGTTCCATAATCATGGTTTATTTTTTTCTATTTTTTGTATCCCCTCTCCACAAATACTTGATGGAGAAAGTGGCTTCCTCAAGGTTTTGAGTAATTAAGGGGTAAACATCAAAATCAATAGTACAAGGAAGAAAATACGAGTCTCCTCTAAGAAATGAAAAGTTTAGAAGAGAGTGAGAGACTATTGGTATGATGCTTAGTGATTTCATTTCCTACCTAGAGAAGGAAATTCAAAATGCAAATCTATATATGTATAAGTTATAATAATCTAGAAACTGGTGAAGTATATTTATGGTGTACCCATGACTAGGAATGAGGAGTGCAATGAAAATTCTATCACTGGATCCTAGCTCTATTGATGGGGATGAGGGAATATTTTAAATGAAACTATATCTATAAGTTATTCATAAAATTTATCTAATGTGACTAACACTTACATGTTGTACAATGATATCTTGGATTTAGAGCACTAAGTGGAGGTCTACTTCAACTATCTTCTCAATCACTAACATATCTTGATACAACATTGAGAATACAAGCACAAGGCCTTGGATGAAATAGTCAAGGTGCTCAAGGTTTGTTAGAGTGAATAATTTGTCTATTCACTATACTTAACTGTATTTAGGTTGATGAGGTTAGACAACATCTTGTCTAATGAAATGTGCAACCTTTTAGACCTCTAGAAGTTATTAAGTTATTTGGTAAATCTCGTGTTCTACCTTTTTGAGGTTGGAATACTTTCCATATCACCTCAAAGGCCACTCAACACTTGGCATGAAGGTTGATGATTTGGTCAATAAGTTGTTGGTTTGCACATTCCTAGTGATCCTAAGGTTGACACCTATAGGGCACTTGTCCACTCATTTGTTTCACTTCATGGGGAACTTGTCAATCCACATCATAGGTAGATTGCCTCTTCCTTGCCAATATTTGCAAGGCTTTATACTCATTGCAATTTGGGTTGACTAAATACAATAGCTCATATTGTTCACTTGTGCTTTTTTCCTATCTCCATGATCTCCTAATTCTCATTTGGTAAAGGGGAGATAGTGGTAGGCCTGTAAATGAGTGAATTTATTATTATTATTTTTAATTTTGTTGTTCTATATGAGTAATTTGGAGGGTGAATAATTGTGTGTTTGAGGGATTTGAGTGATTCATTATCACTGGTTGTGCAAATTTTGGCCCATAGGCCTGCTAACACCTTGCCCAACCTCACAAAAATCATGGCCTGAGTGTAAATTTTAAACAAATAGAGAAAACATTAAAAAAAAAAAATTTGGAGAAAAAACACAATATTTACATGGTTCACCAAAATTGGCTACATCCACGGGAAAGTGGGGAATAATCTCTATTAATCAATATCCAAATCTACATCTAGTACATAGCCTACACACATCCATTTAAAGAGTCATATTAGATTGCGTGTGTATTTTTAGCATCAACATTTTGAATCACACTCTGTAATCCATCATCAGGATGAGAGTGAGCATTTTACTATTTATGCTCGCTCTCATCCTGATGATGGATCACAGAGTGTGATCTGAAACATTGATGCTAAAAATACACACACAATCTAGTCCAGAAGCACTCAACAATTTTCTATTGATACTAAAATTGATATGTTTCATTGTTGTGTGAATGATGATTCAAAGGGTTTGGTGAAAATTTCTCCACTTGCAAAAATTTAATGATGTGATAAATGTAAAAACATTCAAGAGGTTTGTGATAGGGCCTATACAATTGGCCTTGCCACCACACTTCTCAAATTATAGGACAAATATAATTGACGTTTCTTAGTATGACTATTCTACAGGGATCAATGTACCTTGCCCCATAGTATAATATAGTTTCATATTTAGTTAGTCTATCTCCCTTTTTAATCAAAGGCATATTTGTTTCTTTCAAAGTAGATATGGTGAAATACAAGTAAGAATCCCTATTTAATCCACTTCATGATATATTATATGGAAAGACACTCATTTTGGTAGTAGAAAGAATAGTATCTTTGCCATACTACATGGTCTTGATCCTTATGAGTTTAAATAAGGAAGGGTATGAAAGATGATGCCTATGTGAAGGAGATTGCACTATTTTTAGTGGAAGTTGAGTGTTGAGTAGCATATTTTTGGAAATGCTAGTTTTTCAGATTTGGTGAGTCTATTAAGTACAAGGTGAACATTACGTCATCTCTACTTTAAATAGATAAATAAATTTGAAATCATTAAATTCATAATCTTATATAGATCTAATGGAAGCCAATTAAAAAAATCTAAATTTTTTAAGACCCTAAATACCTAATCTAAATTTAAAATAAAAAACAAATATCATTAAAATGAAAATATGCGTGTCAACATAAGAATAGCATGGTAGGGCAACTTCTATAATCTATATCTATTATACATGTTTTCTTCAATAAAATGAATATACAAGATTTTTGGAGTAGAGGAGAACATATCTTGGTCGATATCTTGAAATTGTTTGGACCGAGGTTCCCGAGTAAAGGTGTGGAGAAGACACTTACGCCGTGACCCAGCTTAAAGATCATGTAATCACGCGTTGTCTGATATGCTATGTACTGCTGTCAAATCAGGTCCATGCTCATTCAAAGGATAAGGAAGTTCTACCTCATTTTTTTCCAATGATCGGTATCAGAAATGTGAATAACAAGCACAAGCCAACAAGAACTCGTGCTCCATCGTTGCCGATTCAAGTGGGATAACCGTCACCACGACGAGAAGAGCTGTCATCCTTATGGACCGTGCTTTACCAGCCCCTCCAGAAATACCGTGGCACGTCGACCACAGCCGAGCAGCAAATAACTTCGTCGGCATGATGAAAATTGTGTTGGGCTCAAATTTGGAAAGAAAAAAGTCAGACAATAAATCACTAGAAACCCATTGTAAGGAATGGATGGGACGAATATGAAAACTGATATTAAGAGAAACCCACCAAGATAAATCTTAAAACTCCGAGTTCGATCTGTGAGCAGAACGGTGATAAATACCGCGGCAGCACTCCAAAACAAGGCAATCAGCGCCTCTGCTCTTGCTGTGTGAAAAATTTCATTCGACTGGCTCTTATATTTCTTCAACCATTGCACTGTTTCATATACATCCATCTGGAACAGATTGCTGCTGTAGAAGGCAATATCCACGCAGAACCAAGTGAATGCGGTGCCTAATAAACGTAGACCGCGTAGTTTGACGAAAGCCGTGGAAAACTATCCGAAAGGATGTTCTCGACTCTCGATTCTATAGAAACCTGCATAATCTTCTTTGATGTCAAGATTATGTTCCATTATTACATGATAATAGGAATTATATTACAAATGTTTGAGAATAATTAAGTTTATCCAGGGGGAAACTTCCATATAATGTTCATAAACTACTATACTCTAGTTATATCCTCGATATCATCCATGACAACTTAAATATGTAAATATAACATCTACGATAACTTAATTATATAAATAATAATTATATAATTTAATTAAGATTTAATGTAATCTAGATCAATTATCATAACTCTAAAAATAGCATAGGTCTAAGGGTGTAACATTAGGAGGCCAAAAGTAGAAGAGAATGAGTATTGACAAGAAATCGGTTGTGAATTTATGAATGGTCTCTAAGTGGTGCAGGGGCACCATTAAATATTTTTTGTCAATTTTTAATAATACTGACTAGGCTTTAGGAATTTGCTATGTTTTGAGACTATTATGTTAAATAAGGTCTAAAATGACCATTTAATATGTAATTGGGGGTTTTTGAGTGAATAGGAGTCAAGATTAGGAAAAAGTTGCCAAAAAGCAAAATTGAAATGTTGTCAAAAAACAAAAAATTGTCCAAAGTGCAACAAATGAGAATATGAAAGGTCAGGAAGTTCACAAATCAGTTATAGGAATTGGAAGTTGTAATTTTGAATGAAAACATGTATAAAAGGCCTCAATAGGATTGAGCAATGGTTGTTGAGCATTGTATTGAAGTTTTCCAAAATAATACAATGCTGATTTTGCATTTTTTTCTTGTTTTTTTGAACTTTACAAGAGTTGTACAGACCTATATAGGCTTATGATGATCTAAATTCTTTGGTTTTATGTAAATACATGAATCTCCTTTCATTTGAGTATTTTTGAGAGTTTAACATTGATTTAGGTGGGAGTTCTCATTGTTTTCCCTAAGCTACCCTGTTACACAAAATAAGGGTTTTGTTTGAGGTTTAAAATCATGAATTGATCAATCCACCTACTATCAGCCCCTGTAACTTGGTGGATTGATCTGTTTTATGTAGGAATAGGTTCTTTTAATGTTTTGAAGGCTAGGGGAATGAGTTGTAGGTAAATGGATGAAGCCCTAAGGTCTAAAAGTGTATGTTTCCATATGTAAAGGGTATGCTAATGAAGTTTTTTGTATAAATGGTGAAAGAATGACTTATGTCTTGGTCTTGTGAGTTTGTGTAGACCACCTGAAGTCTATTGCATAAAATTTTAAGGTACTATAAGCCCAGGGTATGTGAGATCCAATAAACCCTAGGGGTTTGTGTGTAAAATAAGGGTTTCTTGGGGCAACATGCTAGAAGGCCTAAATCTGCATATGGGTGTGTGATTTTATGGTTTTGAGATACAATTCAAGACTTTCCAAGGATTTTGAGTGTTTTTCAAGTGTTTAAGAGGTAGTTCCTTTGGAAAATAGGGCTAATTGACAAGCCTTTAAGTAGAGCAGGTTATTGGTTCTTGAGGTTGAGTCAAAGAAACCCCATGGGATCTTTTGATATGTTGTTTGGGAGTCTATAGTGAACCTTTGTGTAGTTTTATAGCCCATTGTACGACCTTCTCTAAAAGATGTCTCCATTGTTTGGTTGTTGTGGGCTAGGAGCCTTAAGGAGAGTTTGTGTGTGTCAAGTTGAGAGTTTGTTGTTGTAAAGAGTTGTTTCCTGATTAGGATTGGTTGTTTTGAGTTGAGAAGAGATTTTTGACCACCTTCCTTGCATTAGGTGGTATCAGATCATAGGGGAAATGTCCTTTTTATTTGTGATTTGTTTGATTTTGCAAGTTGGAAGGTGAAAAGGAAAGTTTGGAAATATGCCTCCAAAGGGTAGTGCAATGGCAAAGGAGATAAAGGAATTGAAGAAGCTATTTTCATTGAAGGATAGGCTATATAGAGAGTCAAAAGTAGCCACCATAGCTAGGATAGAAGCCTTGGAAAAGAACCAGAGAAGAGGAATGGTGAATGAAGACTAGAGTGATAAAGAAGATGAAGGGGAAGAAGGAAACCCTCTAGTTTAAGATGAGGAAGAAGACTTAGATCTTAAAGAAAGGAGAATGATTAAGACGGTGAAGGAAGTGAAAGGTGACAACACTCCAAAATTGAAGGTTGATGTGGCTATGTACGAAGGTAAGATGGATAGTGAAGAGGTTTTGGCTTGGATAATTTTTTTGAATTTGAAGATATAGGAGATAGCAAGAAGGTTAAATATGCATAGACAAAATTGAAGGTTCCAACCCTCACATGGTGGAATTCTATTCAAGAAGATAGAGTCAAGAAAGGTAAGTCAAAGATAAGCTCTTGGGATAGGATGGTAGAAAAAGTTAAGGCTTGGTTTTTACCAGCAGATTATGCCATACAAACCTTTATGAAATTGCAAGATTGGAAGAAAAGCGAGTTAGATGTCATGTCTTATACTAAGGAATTTCATAGATTATGCATTAGGGAAGGTCACAATGAAGATGAAGTTGAAAGAGTGGCTAGGTATTTGAGGGGCAAAGGTAATGTGAAGAGAGGTAGAGGCACAAGACAATCCAAGGAAGATCATGAAGAAGCTGATAAAGGTAAGGAACAAGCACCTGAATAAAGAAGTGGATGGAGAGGTGGATGATAAAAATTTATGAAAAATAGAGATTTCAATGAGTTCTCAAGGAGATGTTACAGATGTGGTGAGTTTGGTCACCCTTTCTTCAAGTGTCTAGAGAAGAGTCGAACCACATCAAGTGGAGGAGAAAGGAAATTTGAAAGGAGAGCCTAAATTGCTTATGAGGATGAAGCTGAAAGATCAAGTTCTAATACTCTATGTGCTACTCCTGAGGTTGGAGAGATGTTGATGATGGGAAGACAAAGCTTGAATACATCCATGGAGGGAGGTAAAATTCAGAGAAGAGCCTTGTTCAGGATTGCTTGTAGGTGCAACAATAAAGTATGTAAAATATTTGTGGATTTTGGATGTATTGACAATATGGTATCTAGTGATATTGTTAAAAAAATGCATTTAGAAAGGGTACCTAAAAAAAAACCATATAAGGTGTCTTGGATTAGTAAAAAGAAAACTATTTTGGTGAGTGAGCAAGCTACTATTGAGTTTCAAATTGGTCCATATAGAGATAGAGTTGTATGCGACATTCTACCTATGATTTGTTGCCATATTTTGATTGGGAGATCCTGACAATTTGATAGGTCCGCAATCTACCGTGGGAGACAAAACACATATAATATTGAAAAGGATGGGAAGGAATTTGTTCTAACTCCATTGGTTGAAGAGGAAAGTGAGCAAGGGGAGATTATAATGGTAGGAATAGAAGAGTATGTGAGTAATGAGGGAGGTGGGAGCATGAAATTTGTAGCCATGTCTAAGTCTGATACTATTAGGACAATGAAAATCAAGGATAAAGATGATGTGCAGACAGAAAGGAAGAAGAATATCTTTGTGTGGCAGAAGAAAAAGGATGGGAATGTTTCTTAGTCAAGTACAGAGCAGTGTGAGGGTGGAAAGCTTTTGGTAAAGCAAGAAATCAGTGAAGGCATATGGATATGGATAGTCATGTGCCTTGTGGTGATGGAACATGTGAAAAGACATTCTAGTCATGTTGAAGCAACAGTATGTGAGAATGGTAAGGTAGTGGACAAGAAAATGGAGGTTTATGATGTTGTTGGGATAGTGAATAAGGTTTTTACAGGTCTAACAGAGACCATTAATAGTGATGGCATAGGGATTTATAAGATTGACAGAGTGAAAGATGAAGACAAGCAGAGTGTTGGTCAAAAATTCAAGCATGAAGTGAAGATGGAAGCATTGGTTGTAAGAAAAGGTTTGAGTACATATGTAAAAGAAGAAGAGGTACTAGTATTTGATGATGGAGAAGATGAAAATCACCCAACACTGTATGAAAAATTGCAACTTGATACAAGAGAAGACAACGATAATAGCAAGAAGGATAGAGTAATGAAGAATGAAAAGGAAGACAGGCTAATACTAAGTAGGATTTAGGAATTTTCTATTTTTTGAGAATATTATGTTAAATAAGGTCTAAAATGACCATTTAATATGTAATTGGGGATTTTTAAGTGAATAGGAGTTAAGATTCAGAAAAGTTGCAAAAAAGGAAAATTGAAATATTGTCAAAGAAACAAAAATTGTCAAAAGTACAACAAATGGGAATATGGAAGGTCAGGAAGTTTAGAAATAAGTTATAGGCATTGGAACTTCATATTTTGAATGAAAAAATGTATAAAATGCCTTAATAGGCTCGAGAAATGGTTGTTGAGCCTTGTATTGAAGTTTTCCAAAAGATACAATGTTGGTTCTACATTTTTTCCTATATTTCTAAACTTTACAAGAGTTGTACGAACTTGTATAGGCTTGTGATGATCCAAATTCTTTGGTGTTATGTAAATACATGAATCTCCTTTCATTTGTGTCTATTTTGAGAGTTTAGCATTGATTTAGGTGGGAGTTCTCACTATTTTTCCTAAGCTACCCTGTTACACAAAATAATGGTTTTGTTTGAGGTTTAAAATCATGAATTGATCAATCCACCTACTATTAGCCCTTGTAACTCGGTGGATTGATTTTTTTTGTGTAGGAATAGGTACTTTTAATTTTTTGAAGACTAAGGGAATGAGTTGTAGGTAAATGGATGAATCACTAGGGTCTAAAATTGCATTTTTCCATATGCAAAGGGTGTGCTAATAAAGGTTTTTGTATAAATGGTGAAAAAATGACTCAAGTCTTGGTCTTGTGAGTTTTTGCAGACCATTTGAAGTCTTTTGCATGCAATTTTAAGGTACTATAAGCCTGAGGTATGTGATATGCAATAAACTCTAGGGGTTTGTGTGTAAAAGAAGGGTTTGTTGGGGCAATGTGCTAGAAGGCCTAAATCTGCAAATGGGTGTGTGATTCTATGGTTTTGAGACACAATTCAAGACTCTCCCAGGATTTTGGGTGTTTTTCAAGTGTTTAAGAGGTAGTTCCTTTGGAAAATATGGCTAATTGGCAAGCCTTTAAGCGGGGGAGGTTATTGGTTCTTGAGGTTGAGTCAAAGAAAACCCATGAGATCTTTTAATATGTTGTTTGGGAGTTTTTAGTAAACCTTTTTGGAGTTTGACAAGCCACAATATGACCTTCTCTAAAATATTTCTCCATTTTTTGGTTGTTGAGGGCTAGGAGCATTAAGGAGAGTTTGTGTGTGTCAAGTTGAGAGTTTATTGTTGTAAAGAGTTGTTTCCTAATTGGGATTGGTTGTTTTGAGTTGAGAAGAGAGTTTTGACCACCTTCCTTTCATCACTAAGATTATTTTACCTTATGGAGTTGTATGGTGTTGATTGTAGTAGCTTATGTGGTGAGTCATTTGACATTTAAGGTTGTAAGGAGAAAAAGGGGTGACATGGGTATACCTCAATAGAAGAATGGAGTGATTCAAAAGTTTTCATAAGTAAAGTAATGGTTCAATTTTGTTTAGTGAGATTGGTAGAAAGTCTGATAGGTAATTGTGGGGATTCTTCAATTTTAACTTCTAAGGGTAAAAATGTGAGGAATGGTTGAGATGGTAATAAGAAGTGATCCTTTGTATAATTGTTACTCAAGGGTATCTCAATAAAAGGATTACTATTTATGGTATCAATTGTGGAATGGAGCTTGTGAATGTGGGTGAAGGAATGAGGTATATAATAGTGTTACAATGTTTGATGAATAATGGGAAGTTAGTATGTCTAGTGATAGAAGAAAAATAACAAATCAAATGAGGTTTGGGTAGGCCTTTACTTAGAAAGGTATAGGTTTGGGTTGGGGATTAGGATTTTATGGAGAATAACATATGGTAATATTGGGGTTCATGTAAATTATCATAGATAGAAGAAATAGAGGGCTTGGATAAGGGTGAATAGTAGGATCAAAATAGAATGACTAGGGCTAAGATGTTGAAATGGCAAGGAAATTTAACTCAACAATGTTATGATAACAAGGATGGAAATAAAAAAGGAGAGCACCACTACTAGCAATAGGCAAGTGAAGACACAATGAAAAGTGAACATGGCATGGACTATCTAAGAATACTAGACTTGTTAAATAAATTAATTTCACAAAAGAGAATCTTAATGATTAATTCTTTTAAGGTATGCATTTATTTTGTGTGATATGTCCAAATTAAATGTAGATTAAATTTTTTCCAAAGTTATATCCAACTAGACTAATCCTAATATACAAGTATAAGATTTTGGAATTGTTTATGGGTGTTTTTGCACTTCTCAACATAGACAATAAACAAGTGAAATTCCTATCTTGAAAGGTGAAAATATACAACTAGGTTTCAAACAATCACCCCAAGGTTTGTTGGGTGTCAGGTCATGACCTGCAAAAATAGCTTAGTTGATTGATGTGATTTGCTAGTAATCACAAAGGTAATTTATGGTTGACTAAGCATGGAGGGAATTGGATTTGCAAAAAGAGTTTTATAAGTTCTGGTAATGTAGTACAACTGCTGCAAGTTCAGGATAGAAGTCTAAAAATCCTCTTTACTCATCAAATTTAGCTTTGTTGTGATGCTAGAACTTTGTTTTAACTTCAGTCTTCAAAGAAAGGTCAAAAGGGAAAAGGGATAATTTTTTTCCTATACCTACAACTAATATTGAATAGTAATAATGGAGGATGCTAGAGTGGAAAAAATTCCTAAAACCAAGTTCCACTTAACCAAGGGAAACCTATAGTCTCATGAAACTAGAGAAATCTTCTAACATCTATAGATTTTCAGCCATCCATTCACCATTAAAGCATGAACAATAGATGAACTTAAACTTGTGCAACAATTAAATAGTGATCAAACTAACTTTACATAGTTGTTTATCATTAATAGATAGCAAAAATTGTGGCAAGGAAGATATCAACACCATAGCATTCTTCACCATTAAAGTGCAATATAGAATAACAACTAAAACAACTTAAACTAGAATAGAAAAGCCAAAATATAAGATTGGGAGAATGAATCATGCACACATGAGAATAAAACACAAGAATCCATCAAACAATGCTATTCTCATTAATTTTCTACAGCATGCATTTACACAACAACTCATCTCTCTCTTTGAAAATGAGAGGATTCCCCTATTTATAACTTTCCAAAAACAAAATGAATGGACAAGATTCACTTTCATTGTGTGGCTCAAATTCATTTTACATTAGGGTTTGACTTACCCCCAAATATATGACAATATAAAATACACTTTTGTCTTTTCCTTATTTTGTCATTTAGTGGCCCTAATGCTATAGAAGTTTTGTCTTTTAGTGGCTACCATCCTTTATAACTATTTTGACAAGTATTCATCATCTATGATGGGAATTCCAACCACTTTCTCAACATTTACATACTTGATGAATTTTTTGGACACAACAATAGGCTTCTTTTCTTTAGAGAGCTAGAATTTGAGGATCTGGAAGGACATCCTTTTCATTCTTTAGATGATTTCCTATCGATTCTCTGTATAATTCGAGGCAGCTTCGATCATTTTCTCTATTTAGATGAAATCCCACTTAGAAAAATCCATAAAATCTAGTGATAACATGTCAGCAACTCCTTGTTCTATTTTCTTGTGGAATAAAGGTTTGAACTTCTATGCATCTAGCTCTAGGGAAAGCATCTCAAAATTTATCGTTAACTTTAGATAGTCAGCACTATCTTCCCAATGCTCGACAACCCATTCATGATCAACCTTGAGGTCATGCAAGAACGTTTCTAGAACTTCCTTCCTATAATCCAGGTTCATTAGCCAGGTTACATCAGCCAGTGATCTTCCTTTGGCATTTCCAACTCTTTTTCCCATATGTCTCATGAAAGCTTGAGAATGCACTCCAATTAAGGATAAGTGATCCTATATGTTTATGCAAACTCCTTATAGCCACTCATTAGGATTTCTATGTCCTTTCCTAGGCTCTGATACCTATTGTACATCATGATGGCATGCTCAATCCCTTTTTCACTAGTGGATACCAATTTGTTGAACCAAGCAGTCATCGACTTAGTCTGGTTCTTCCTTTTCTCCATCTAACTAATATCCTCTTTGGAAAGTGGTGAGGGTGATGCCAATCATTTTGTTGCAGCTTCCTCTTCTGTAGATGTCCATTGTTGAATATAAGTGGTGAGGTTTTCTACCTATGCTTTCAACTCCTCTTTGGTGGACTGATCTTTATTCATTTGTTGCATAATGGTAGCTATCGATCCTTGGAATTCATCTGTCTTCTACTCTTGGGTCACCAGGCCTAGATTGATCTTTGATACATTGTAACCAACACCTGTATCTTTATCTATCATAGGGGTTGCAATTTGTATTGTTCTGGATCTAGAGGCGTCCACCATGATGTGAGAGCAGACCTTGGGATTCTTCTCTTTTCTTTTTTTTGTTTGTAACCTAGCTATTATTGCATCAAGCCTCACTCTTCAGTCAATGACCATAGGAGCTTTCCTTTTCAATTGTTGCTCCAACTAATCAGGCATCTCTACTTAAGCCCTGGGTGATTCATGATCACCTTCCTCTTCTTTATCATTTTGAGGTTGCTCCTCTTCATCATCCAGAGCTTCTCGATCATTCTTTTCTTCTTCATCCAAGCCTTCTATTTGTATAGCCTTCCCTTTTTTAAGCTCAATAGAAGTTGTATTCTCCTCAATGATGCCCTCTTCTTGGGGTGCTTTCCCTTCCTGTTCAATCTCAACAATGTGCTCAGGCTCATAGCTCTTTTCTAACACATTTTCTTCTTCTTTATCTTTATCTTTCTCTTTTTTAGGAGGTACTTCTTCTTCCTAAACCAAGAACTTTTCTTGGTCGATTATTGGAGGCTCATCGAGTATCTTCACAGCTGTGTCTATGCCTATCTTTTCTTCAGTACGATGCTCTTCATAATCAGCCTTTTCACTTGCATCTTTTTGTTGTTTGGGTAGCTCCTCATCTAGCTCTTGGTCTAATGTTTCTATTACATATCACTCGTTAAGAGCCTTAGCATCCTCTTCTAGAGACATTGACCTTTCTTCATTGGAAGCCACCTTTTCCAAGTTTATATTCAATCCTTCCTCTGGATGCTCAAAATAGTCATCCCGGTCTAAATCCTTAGGCTCATCTACTATATCCTTTGAAGCCTCTCCATGTTTCTCTATGTGGTGTCTTTCCATCTCTTTCGAGATCTGCATTGTGGCTTACATCTTTGCTAATTTTGTAAGTGATTGAGGAAGAGGTATAGAAGAAAAAATTTGTGCCATTAAATCCTAAACCTTGGGGTCTAGGATTAAACCAGAGAGTTTGTAGGTCACGTTCTGCATATATGTTGTGAAAGCATGCAACAAAGTAAGAGGCGGCATGGTAATTGTGGATATTGTAGGAAGTGAAGTAGAGAAATTAGGAAATGGAGGAGGGAGAAAAGAATACAATAGTAGAGATGTAGTGGAAGAGGAGGAGTCAAGTATTATCACTAGAGCAATCAGTGAAGTGGAGGCGAGGTGGATTGAGATGTCCATGGTGGGCAGAGAGGAGATGGGAAAATCTTGTGAGGCGGAAGGTGGAGGAGTGAGGATGTTGATGATGATAGTGAGAGTGGAAGTGGCAAGTTTGAATGCGGCTACTTGGCTTCTTCTTCCTCATGGTGTTCCTCCTCTTGGATTGTGGGCCTCTCGAGCAAAAATTTCCCCATTCTTCTTGCTTTTTTAGATGATTCTCCCTCAATGGAATTTCTAGAATACACCTTGTGTTTAGGTTTACACTTAGGTGAATCCTTTCTATTCTTTGACCTTGTTGTTGGTGGGAACTTTGGGGAATCTTCTAATGAGGCAACAACTATGCCACTACCAATTTCACTCTCAAGCTCGTCCTTGAGCTCACCATAAGTCAATTCAACACTCTATTCTTTAATTTGGGTAATTTTTGTGTCTACCCACTGTCTTTTTCTATTTTCAATGGGTTGAGTCAATATATCAAGGTCAGTGACCTCCTCTTCATTCCAATCTATCACGAGAAAGGGAAATTTGGCCACGACATTATACCTATCATCAATAATAATGTCATCTTCCTCCACTATTTGATCAGGTATAGGGAATAGATTAACTGACTTAACAAATTAAGTTGTCATTCTCATATAGTGTCTCATTCTCACTTCTTTATCATCTCCATAGTTGTCCCAAAATTCCTTGATTGAGGTCGATGGCATATTGTCTTCTGACCGTTTTCTTTAGCTTGTCATAAGGGTCCATCCTCCCTTGGTTTGTATAAAGGTCGAAGTTATACTCTGCCAACTCCTTTTTTGAACTCTATGAATTGGGAAACAAGGAGAGTGTACATTCCTTGTCTAAAGGTTAGGTTATATCAAATCCCAACACAATGTTTATCACTCAATAGTGTGTGGGCAATATGTAACTATCGAGAAACTTCCAACAAGATTATGCAGTTTTTTGGATAGCACAACAATTGGTAGGGCCTCCTTGAGAACCCTTCTGCTCTGATATATGTAAACTTTGGGAATTGTATGAATAGATACCCAAATGATTAGATGAAGGCCTTTGCATTGTGTGATACCCTTCTTTCAAAATCTCCTCCTAGGAGTCTAATTATGTGTGAAATGAAGGCATTATTCACCCTTTTCTATTCTTTTTTGAAATTTATATATTGCAACTAGTGATAGCAGTCATAAACCTTGAGTTCTACTTCATTTTTTCCCAATGTTCCTGCACTTAAGAGTCCTATGTATGGTAATTTTTTTGCTAGGAGGTACACTAGATATGAAATATAAAATTTGGAGCTCTTCTTCACCACCATGAGCTGGCTGTGCATGTTTTCACTGATCATCTTAGGCCAATGGAACTTGGTCATGGCTTGGATGACCTCCTCAACAAAGTAAAACATCCATTCTTTGAAGAACGTGATAGTTGGTAGGCCCATTACTCTACGCAATAGAATGACCAAATCATGGTATTATTTGAAGGAGTCACTTCTAAACAACTCCTATGGCACTTTGTTGGTGCTACCCCTCTTTTCTTTCAACCAATGTTGGTTGACTATTGTTTTACACAAAAGAGGTTCATGTTTCAACAAGTTTCCAAAAAATTCATTCTGTATTTCTTCAATTTGATCAAATGTGGGTATGTGGAATGTTCAACTGATAGATTTAGTAGAAAATTCTATCAGCACCCTTCCATCATGATCAATTATTTTTCTGTTGGAGTGTGCTACACCCTTAATATTGGTGTACATCAAGTAATGAATAGTCGGCTTGTGGCTATCGTAACTCCTAACTAAGTCATGCTATCATTATTATATTATTATTTAGTTGGTTGGGTTGGCCTAGGTCTTATATAGGTGTGTCTAAGCTAGCCTAGGTGATATCCTAGGCATAAATAGGTATATATATAGGAGGTTGTGAGTCTTATTTCATCATCATTGTGAAGTGTGTTCTCATTAGAGCTATTAGGAGGTTTGATGCCTTGAAGTGGCTTGTTATTCTCAGTTATTATCAAGTATTTTCAGCATATTTCATGTCATATTCTTCTATTGTGCAAGTTATTTCATAACAAGTGGTATCAGAGCATGATCTTGGCACTGTAGAGGCAAGGTTTTTTCTCAATATTGAAGGTGATTATGGGAAGAGCATATCTTTCATATTTTGGCAAAAAAATTCCTGATTTTTAAAGGATTTTTGAAGGACACATTAAAGAAGCTTTAATTCATATTTTAGAAGAATTGGAGTAGAATTGAATGAATTATTGTAGAATTAGGGTTTTTACACAATTTGTTTAGAATCTTCATATCTCTCACATATTTCTGAATAAATACTAAAGGAGCTTACAATAAAACATGTGGAGAAATTGGAGAAGAAATAAGAAAGTTATTGAAAAATTAAGGTTTTCACAAATATCACTCTCAAGGCTGCAAATCTCCTTATTTCTTGGAAAAAAATTTAGGTGAGAGTTATTTTTCACCTAGTAAGTTACAGTAAAATTTTGAGAGAATTTAAGTTTCATTTGTATGATTTATTTCAAAATTATTGGTTCCCATCATGACGAGGCCTGCAACAAGGGGCAAAAAGAATGTTGTCACTTTGGGGAAGACTCCTGATAAGGATGGGATAACAATAGAGGATGTTACTCCTAATGAGGAAATCAGTAAGGTCAAGGAAGACATTTCTTCAATGAAGATGGATATGTGTGACCTAAGAGGAGATATATCAGATATACAAAACATGTTAAGTGCCTATATGGTTGAACCAAGAAAGGAGTTCTCAAGTGCCCAAGGTAAAAATTCTAGGTCAGCTAACAAGGACACAAGTTTTAATACTCCTATGGGATCTCAAAATTTATTTCCAAAGGTGGATATGCACAAGTTAGATGGAAAGGATCCTCTAACATGGATAAACCAAATGGATATTTTTTTTGAAATACACCAAATCCTAAATGAACAAAAGGTCAGGATGGCTTCCCTATATCTAGAACCAGATCAATTCATTTGGAACTATTGGCTTTGCACTCATTCAAGGAAAAAGGGGCTCACCGTATCATGGTCAATTTTTACGAAGGAACTCCAAGCATAATATAGCAATAGCGTGACAAACAACTTCTTCATCTAGCTTGCTAAACTTCAAAAAATAGGATCAGTTAAGGATTATATTCAACAATTCCAAAATCTATCCTTAAGAGTGGATTCAATTACAGAGGATAAATTGAATGATTTATTCTTGGGGGGTCTCAAGGATCACATTCAACATGAGGTATGCATGTTTATCCCTATCTCTATAAATGAGTCTTTCATCTTAGCACGCAGGGTAGAAGAGAAGTTTTTGATTCCTAAGAAGCAAGGGGATAATGTGACAAGAGAGAAAGGATATTCAACAAAACCTACTAGGTTGAATCCACAAAAAATTGAGGAGAAAAGAGAAAAAGGGTTGCGTTTAAATTGTGATGGCAAATACAGTCGAGGTCATAAATGCAGTGAAAAGAAATTGTTCTATATTGAAGGTCCAAGTGAGGAAGAAGAGGAGGAACCCATACTAGAGGATGAAAGGGAGTAAAATGAGAAATCACATGAGGGTATGTGCAGGATCATGATGGGCCAAAAAGTGGTGATATGATGGGTATTTGTAGGGTATGTTGCTGACAACTTTTTTTTACCCAAAATTGATGAAACAAAAAGGGTTTTTAAAGGATATTCTCAACTTTCCACCAATATAAATTATGCTTTACTTTTTTACTTTGAATTTAATAAATAATTATTATTCATTTTCTACTTGAAGTATGACTAAAGTCTTGATTGATAGGCTAATTGAAAAACATCTATAGCTTTCAAATGGTATCACATTTTTGGAATCTGAAGCATGCGTCACATTCTATGCTTCACATACTATACCTAGATTTAAAAAAAAATTAATTTCATGAATTTTTCACCAAGTTAAGGTGGTCAGACGTATGATTTTTTATATTTCTTAGGGTATGTGTAGGATCATGATCGGCCAAAACGTGGCAATATGATGGGTGTGTGGCTGACGACTATTTTTTTACCCAAAATTGTTTAAATGAAAAGGGTTTTTAAAGGAGATTCTCAGCTTTCCACCAATATAAATTATGCTTTACTTTGAATTTAATAAGTAATTATTATTCATTTTTTATTCAAATTAAGACTAAAGTCTTGATTGATAGGTTGATTGAAAAACATCTATAGCTTTCAAACGGTATCACAATTTTTGAATCCAAAACATGTGTCACATTCTATGCTTCACATACTATAGGATTAAAAAAAGAAAAATTAAATTTCATGAAGTTTTGACCAAGTTAAGGTGGTTAGACATAATGAGTTTTAATATTTAAAAAAATCATAATTAATTATCTACTTCAAAAATATTTATAAAAAATATGCATCACATCGGGCATGAGTCCTCTACTTATATCTAAAATCTTATAAAAAATATTATCATTTTATTGTGGTTAGGGTGGTTAGACAAACACCTACTTTTTATTTTTCCTTTGAAATTTAAGTACCATCGCATTGAAATTTCAAATTTTCACCAAATAGATTTTGTTTTTCAAAAAACCTAGTAGTTTAGAAACTATTCAATTTGCTACAAATTCTATTCTTACATATTTTTGAAATAATATAGATAACTTATTCAAATTTTACATCAAGTTTCCTAACTCTGATTTTCTAGATTTTTACCACTTAAGGGCCTATTTTTTCCATGATGATCCTGCATACCCTTTAAAAGTTGTAATAAAAATTCATAATTAAATATTTACTTTGTAAAAAATTATAAAAAATATGCATCACATCGGGACATGATTCTCTACTTATATCTAAAATATTATAAAAAAATATTATCATTTTATTGTGGTTAGGGTGGTTAGACAGACACCTACTTCTTATTTTTTCCCCGAAATTTAAGTGCTACTGCATTGAAATTTAAAATTTTCACCAAATAGGATTTTCTTTTAAAATAAATAAAAGGGCCTTCTTTTTCCATGATGATCCTGCACACACCCATGATTCTCAACCAATCATTTCTTGTCATGCACTCTCAGGTTTCAGTGCTCCACAAACTCTCAAGGTGATGGGGTTCTTAAATAAGCAGAAGGTCACAATGTTGATATTGACTCAGGTAGTACTCATAATTTCATCAACAAAAAATTATAAAAAAAATATGCATCACATTGGGACATGAGTCCTCCACTTATATCTATAATCTTATAAAAAAATATTATCATGATGATCCTACACACACCCATGATTCTCAACCAATCATTAACTATTTACTTGGTAAAAAAATTATAAAAAAATATGCATCACATCGGGACATGAGTCCTCTACTTATATCTAAAATCTTATAAAAAAATATTATCATTTTATTTTAGTTAGGGTGGTTAGACAGACACCTACTTCTTATTTTTTCCCTCAAATTTAAGTGCTACTGCATTGAAATTTAAATTTTTCACCAAATAGGATTTTCTTTTAAAATAAATAAAAGGGCCTACTTTTTCCATGATGATCCTGCACACACCCATGATTCTTGAAACCAATCATTTTCTTGTCATGCACTCTCAGGTTTCAGTGCTCAACAAACTCTCAAGGTGGTGGGGTTCTTAAATAAGTAGAAGGTAACAATGTTGATTAACTCATGTAGTACTCATAATTTCATCAACAAAAAGTTAGCTACTTGTGTAAATTGTTTTATATATCCAGCTCCAAAGTTTCAAGTTTTGATTGCAGATGGTGGTATAGTTAGTTGTTCAAGGAAGTTTCGTAGCATTAAATTATCCATGGGAGATTATTAGCTTGATACCCCAATGTATGTGATATCCATGGGAGCAGCATATATTGTTTTGGGAGTACAATGGCTAATTACATTGGGAATGATTGAGATGAACTTACAAGAACTATTCATGAGATTTCAATAAGAAGGAAGGGTAGTAGAGCTAAGGGGCTTAAAGGAAAAATCCCCACAAGTGGTAAGCCCTCATCAAATGCAAAAGTTGCTTAAGAAAGGAGAGGATGGATTTGTGGCCCAGCTATGTTCATTAGAAGTGTCTCAATCTAATGCTCCTACCCATCCAGATTTGCAAGCTATGATTGATCGTCACTCAGTTGTTCTTGGAGATATGCCTAAAGGACTTCTGCCTAAGAGGGATCATGATCATTCCATATAGTTAGTTCTAGGGAGCCAACCACTGAACATCAAGCCTTACAGGTATCAACACATACAAAAGAGTGAGATAGAAAGAAATGTTGAGGAGATGCTAGAGGTAGGAATTATCAGGCATAGCCAAAGTGCTTACTCCTAGCTTGTGGTGATGGTACGTAAGAAGGATGAAACTTCACGCATGTGTCCATATCATAGAGTGCTCAATATGTACACCATTAAATATAATTTTCCTATTCCAGTCATTGATGATTTGCTAGATGAATTGAATGGAGCTATTTATTTTACGAAGTTAGATTTTAGATTTGGTTATCACCATATTTGAATTAAGGAGGAAGATATTTGTAAGAAAACATTTCATAGTCATGAGGGTCATTATGAATTTTTGGTGATGCCATTCGGTCTTACCAATCCACCATCTACATTTCAAAGTCTAATGAATTCCATTTTTAAGTTCTTGAGAAAGTTTGTGATAGTATTCTTTGATGATATATTGATTTATAGCAAGACTTGGGAAGAACATTTACAACATGTGGATCAAGCATTACAAATACTTGAAAATCATCAACTCTATGCTAAGCCATCCAAGTGTGCTTTTGGTCTTAAGGAGGTGGATTATTTGGGACACATAGTTTCACATGAAGGAGTAAAGGTGGACCATAATAAAATTAAGGCTATCATGGAATGGCCTTTTCCAAAAACCATTAAGAAACTGAGAGGTTTCTTGGGATTGATACGGTACTATAGAAGATTTGTGAAGAATTATGGTTGTATTGTAGCACCCCTCACCACTCTATTGAAGAAGGATTCTTTTCATTTGAATGAGTTCACTAATACAACATTTGAGAGATTGAAGGAGGCTATGTGTACAACTCCGATGCTTTGCACTCCTAACTTCACCAAGGAATTCATTATGGAATGTGATGCTTCTGGAAATGGAATAGGAGCAGCTCTCATGAAAGAAGGATGACCAATTGCTTTTGAGAGTCATCAATAAAAGGGTAAGAATCTGCTAAAACCTTTTTATGAGAAGGAAATACTAGCAATCCTTCATGCAGTTAAACAATGGAGGCCTTATCTAATGGGTAGATACTTCAAGGTTAAGACAGATCATGATAGCCTAAAATATTTTTTGGAACAAAAACTATCTTCTAAAGAGCAACAAAAATGGGTCACAAAGATGTTAGGATATGACTTTGAGATTGTATATAAGAAAGGGAAGGTAAATATTGTAGCAGATGCACTTTCAAGGAAGGATGAGAAAGATGAAGCCTTATTGTGTTCCCTTTCAATATTACAAGAAAATTGGGTGGAGGAAGCTAAATCAAAGTGGTAAAATGGTGTTACGACGTGTAATCTCATCCAACAATTAAAAAGTGATCCTAGTAGTTTAGATAAGTTTTGTTGGGAGGGAGATATTCTTTGGTATAAAGAGTGTTTGTATCTCTACAATAATTCCACTCTTAAACACAAGATTATCACAGAGCTGCATGAGTCTCTAGTTGGTGGTCATTCAATATTTTTGAAGACATATCATCGAGTCAAGCAAGATTTTTTTGGGAAGGGCTAAAAGGTGATCAAAAATTTGTGGCTAAATGTTTGGTTTTTCAAAGGAATCAAGGGGAAACAATTAAGACACCAGGTCTCTTGCAGCCCTTACTATTCCTAGCTAGTGTTGGGAAGAGGTATCCATGGACTTCATCATAGGGCTTCCCAAATCTATAGGTCATAATGTTATCATGGTATTAGTTGATCGCCTCACTAAATATGCACATTTCATTGCATTATCACATCCTTTTCTAGCAAGTGCAATGGAAAAAGCTTTTTTGGAAATATCCAAAAGCTACATGGTGCACCTAAGGTTATTGTTAGTGATCGTGATCCTATCTTCACTAGTCATTTTTGGAAAGATTTATTCTCATGTTTGGGTACTCAATTAGCTCATAGCTCTTCATACCACCCTCAATTAGATGGGAAAACTTAGGTTGTTAATAAGTGTTTGGAAGGATATCTACATTGTTTCACTTCAAAGAAACAACCTCAATGGGTAGATTGGCTACCACTTGCAGAATGGTGGTATAAAACTTCTTTTCATAGCTCATCAAGAATGTCTCCATTTTTGGCACTTTATAGATATCATCCTCCTTCCATCACATCATCAATAAAGGTGTGACCAAGAGTTCAAGCAGTAGATGACCACTTGCTTCATCAACAATAGGTACTTTCAGGACTCAAGGAGAATTTAGCCATGGCACAAAATTGAATGAAACAATAGGAAGACCAACATCGTAGTGAAAGAAGTTTTGAAGTTAGGGATTGGGTCTTCTTGAGATTGCAGCCTTATAAGAAAATCTCCCTAAAGCAACAAAAAAAGAATAATAAGTTGTCTCCAAGGTATTATGGTCCATACCAAATCATGAAAAAGATTGGTAGTGTTTCCTACAAGCTAGAGTTGCCACCAATAACAAAGATACATCTAGTTTTTCATGTTTCTTGTTTGAAGAAGGTAATTGGGTATAATATTCCAGCTCAAACAACACTACCAGAGCTCAATGAAGAAGGAAGAATCATCTTGGAACCAGAATGCATTCGTCAAACATGCACAAAGAAGCTGAGGAGTAGAACTCTCATTGAGTATCTCATCCAATGGAAGAATTTACCAGTTGAAGATGTCACTTGGGAGGACAAGGAGTTCATTCAAAAGAATCACAACTTGATTAGCATTGAGGACAATGCTTCTTTGAAGAAGGGGGCATGTTGCGCCCTTAATATTAGTGTACATCAGGTTATGAATAATCAGTTTTTGGCTATCTTAACTCCTAATTAAGTCATGTTATCATTATTATATTATTATTTAGTTGGTTGGGTTAGCCTAGGTCTTATATAGGTGTGTCTATGTCATCCAAGGTGATAGACTAGGCATAAATAGGTATATACAGGAGGTTGCAAGTCTTATATCATCATCATTGTGAAGTGTGTTATCATTAGAGATATTTGGAGGTCTTCCCCCTTGAAGTGGCTTGTTATTCTCAGTTATTATCATGTATTTGCAGTATATTTCATGTCATATTCTTCTATTTCATGCAAGTTATTTCATAACAGAGTGGTAGCACTCCCAACATGCCATGACTAGCTCTAGAGAAATTAGCGTGGGAGGAAAGCCAACCTCCTTGATGAGACCACTTGCTCTGATTTTTTGTGCATTCTCTATAGTAGGGTTAACCAACACTCTTTTCCTAAACTCATCAATATCCATGTGCCCTAGGTTTGCATCTGATACTGTGTCCTAGGTGGAGGAGATCTTGTAGGTACACTCCACTCTGTGGAACTAATAATTCATTTGGTCTTTTTCTTCTTTCCCTCTTGGCACGTGAGTGGACTTCTTTCCTTCATCAACTTTCTTGAAGGACCTCCTTGATGGACCCGCAACAAGTTCCATAAATCCTACATGAAAAATATGTAGTAAGTGTATTCATATAAGTTAGGGAAAATGTTAATCAAATCCTACAAACCGAGTGTTAGATCCATTTATACATCGTTAAAGTTCATAAATTCATCATCAAACAACATTTAGGACTAATGTTGATAATTTAGGTGAATGCAGGCCCAGTAATGTAGGTTTCCCAAGCTGGAAGCTATTAGTATGGAAGTACTGAGAAAATGGCCTTGGGGCCATGGAAACCCGCAAGTAGTCAACCACAATAGAAATTTTGCATAGGTGAGTTGGTGATCAAAGTTCTTGTGAGGTGATTAGTCACATGCATAAATTATATTATATGGTACTTGGCATCATTGGGACAAGTCTCTATACTTTGGGGGTTTGGAGTATATGGGCCTAGGGAGGTTGAAGGATGTTTGGAGCTCGACTGTTAAGTAATGGAATTTGAGGAATGATGACCTACATGAGGAAGTCCACATTGCGGGACCCGTGGACACCTTGGATGGCCTGGGGTTGTGTCTTAAAGTTTGATCATTTTGGGAGATGTAGAAAGGAACCATCGGGACACTGTTGAATGATTTTCATTAAGGAACAACCTCAGAGAGACAGTGGTCCATAGGTGACAGTCCACGTAGTTGGGTTTGCATCAATCTCCTAGACTTAAATTTTATTTTGGCAGTCTTTAACAGAGAAGAGGGAAACCACTCTCGTGGAATCGACCATGTGTGAAGGCGCTGGTGCTCAAATGTTAAGGAATGACAACGGAGGGAAGGCCACCTCCATATGACCACCTGTAGAGGTTGGATCACAAGCTACATTTGACCTAGCATTTTTTGTGTGTGTAAAAATCCTGAAGATGAGATGACAACGAAGGGATCAGAGCTCACACTTTAGGTAGATGAGGTGACCTAGCTGCTAAACAACAATGATGGGATGCCGACAAGCCACATGCAATGGCTTGCAAGAGGCTAAAACTTATTACATTTTAGGCACTTGACAATACCAGTAAAGGTGGGACCCGTAGTATGGAAAGCGACCAATGTTGGGATTTTAATTAATGGTGATGAGGTGGTCATGTGCAAGAAAAAATTTGCATGGGTATTCCCACACCATGCTCAATGACTCAGCCAACTTTAAGGATTTTCTCAAAGTGGTTAAGGATGGTGATAATGATAATGCATGCCTCAAGGGGTTCTTTGCCACACCCAAAATGGCGACAAAGGAATAAATTCTATGTAGGCTTTATGACGACATTTTAACTAGTTTTAACGATTGTTTTAGTGTTGGGAGAAATTTTTTATGTTGGATTGATGATGGAAAAGTTTGTTGAAGCCATTGGACAAACTAGGGTTCAATTTTAAAAGGCTTTATCATTTCTCAAAACCCTAACTAAAGAAAAAACCTCTTGGAATTTCAAACATTGCTTACTAGGAAATGACACGAGAAACGTGATGAAAACTTGGCTTGAATTCGTAGTATTAGATCTTATGTGGGCGTGAGTTTCTCCTTCTCTATCAAAAATTTGAAAACTAGGGTAAAAAATGATAGGTTTGATCCACCCTTTTATAGGAAAATTAATCATTAATGCATGTGGAAGGTTGGGTAGATGAGTTTGTAGAAACTCAATTTTTCATGGCTTTCGGTGAAGATCCGAATGTAGAAAGATGATGCAGGACTTGCCATGCAGGTGGATGCCCTGGGTTAGATGCTAGCTAGTGGTAGAAAGATAATGGCATCCTACACAAGAATGCCCACAAATGTGGGTTCGTAAGGCTTGGAGGACATCGGGGAAAAAGGCCAAGGGAAACCCATAGGTCTAGACCCTCAAAGATAAAATAATTATAAATTTTGGGATGGTGATTTTGGTCAAAGAGGAATTGATGACTTTATTGCATGTGACCAATTTAAGCTAAAAAATGGGGCACACAAAATGAGGAAAATGTAAAAATGACTCGGTGAAGCCAAAAAGGACAGTGGAGGTCCGTGGTCCGAGTGGGACATGTGTGCCATAGGCATAAAAAATGGCAACTATGTTGGGAGACCACTCCCGAGCATTCCAAGGGTAAGGATTAATTTAGAACCTAGAATCCCTTGTTTCACAGACCATAAGCCAATTTCTATAAACAAACTATAAATTTAAAGGAGGACGAGATCCTTAGTTGAATTGGGTCACGAAATGCCTCAAAAGTGTGTGTAGTGAGTTCATTTCCCTCCCTCAGAGACCACACATGATAGTGATAAATCAACCAAGGCAAGCTACATAAGTCCTTGGTTCAAGAGCACCCAACTAATTTTACCTTAATTTGATCAAAATGATGAGTGATAGGTTGTTCTAGGTGTTTTTGGTTAATTAGTGTGTCAATAAGGTCTCATTGACCATTTGAATGTAATTGGGAACTCAATTTTGTAGAGCAAATGAAGTGTTGTCAAAAATGCTCAAAGTTGAAAAATTTGTAAATAGGGATTAGTAAATCTTGGAATATGTTAAATAAGGTCATATTTGATCATCAATTAGTGTTTTGAGTCATTTTGGTGGCTATTAGAAGGTCTTCGGGTTAAAATATGTAAAATTGACAAAATTGACAAAAGTTGTCAATATTGTAATTGCAAGAATGCAAACTTCAGGGAGACCAACAGTCAAATGGAATATAAAGGGAAGTTAGTCAGTTTTGGAGGGATTTTTTGAGTATTAAATGTATAAATATGTCTCCCCTAATGATGTAGATGGTTGTTGAATCAATCTTAAAGAAGAAAATATAAAGAGTACCCATGTTTGCATCATTCACTATGACTTTTCTATAAATTATGCTCTACTAGTGAATTGTACGAATCCGTACCAGAGGTTATCAATATAAAAGCTTATGCATAGTGTGAAGGAGTTTTTTAATTGTGTTCAAAATTTTTTTGAGCACTTGAAACCTTATTTGAAGCATTTTATCTTCTTTTCTTGAGATAGGTCGGGCATACCCTATTTGAGGGTTTGAAGTTTTAAACATGTTGTAAGCCAATTCCACAAACTGTATTTACTATATCTCTATGGAATGGGCATGATATGTTAGTATAGGGTGATAGGGAGTAATTTTTACTTGAAAGGGTGAGTTTTTCGGGAACAAAACATTGAATGTCCTAAGGAAAACTATTGAATATCATGGATATGAAAATGATGGTTTTGTGAGTAAGTATGTGGGAATGCTGGAAGTTAAAACTTTGTGAGGGTCTTGGGAGCATAGGTAGACTGTTTTAAGGGTGTTGGAGGAAATTTCAAGGTTTTGTGTGTTGGGGAACCATATTTTTGAGAAAATCCTACCCTTTTAAAGGTGAAAACAAGGGTTTGTTGGATTTGCATTGGGATGAGAGCTTGAGAACCCAAATATTGTAAATTTTATCTTTTTTTATTTGTTTCTAAGGTCTAAGCAGTTATCCTAGGTTTCTTGTGAGTTTTATCAGGATTTTCTTTGAAAAATAGACCTAATTGGTCTTTAGTGACAATGTGGAATCAAGTTTTAGGGTATGTGCAGGATCATCATGGAAAAAACAAGCCCTTAAGTGGCGAAAAATTCAAAAAAATCAAAGTTAGTCAATTTGACGTAAAAAATTGAATAAATTATCTATATTATTTCAAAAATATGTAAGAAGAGAATCTGTAGAAAATTGAATGTAGTTTCTAAACTACTAGGTTTATTTTAAAAAAATAGAAATCTATTTGGTGAAAATTTGAAATTTCAATACAATAGTACTTAAATTTCAGGGAAAAAATAAGTAGGTGTTTGTCTGACCACCCTAACCACAATAAAATGGCAATATTTTTTTATAATATTTTATATATAAGTAGAGTACTCATGTCTCAATGTGATGTATACTTTTTGTAATTTTTTTCCAAGTAAATAATTAATTATGATTTTTTTATTACAACTTCTTAAAAATATAAAACTCGTCTGTTTGACCACCTTAACTTGGTCAAAAAATCATGAAATTCAATTATTTTTCTTTTAATCTTATAGTATATGAAGCATAGAATGTGACACATGTTTCAGATTCAAAAAATGTGATACAATTTGAAAGCTATAGATGTTTTTCAATTATCCTACCAATCAAGACTTTAGTCATAATTCAAATAGAAAATGAATAATAATTATTTATTAAATTCAAAGTAAAGAATAATCTATATTGGTGGAAATATTAGAATCTTCTTTAAAAACCCTTTTTGTTTCATCAATTTTGGGTAAAAAAATGTTGCCAGCCACATACCCTACACATACCTATCATCTTGCCACGTTTTGAAGCATCATTAAGAAGGCCTAAAAGGGTGGTAAAATCTATAAAGAGTCCCTATAGTTGATAAGTGAATTGTGAGAAAAGTTGTCAAACAGAGGTTTATAGACCTACTAGCCAAGGCAGAGTTAGGTTGTAAAGGTGATTGGAGAAGGTATTGTAAATCAGTTTGTGCTTTATTATAACTTGAATTGGGTTGTTACAAGAGAAGACCATATGACCTTACACTAGCTAGTATTAGAGCACAAAGAATAGGTCTTTAGAAGTTGAAAGGTTGCAGATTGAAGTTGAAAAGTTGCAAGGAAGGATGCCTCCAAAGACTACTACAATAGCTAAAGAGATAAAGGAATCGAAAGAGAAGTTGTTGTAGAAGGAAAGGCTCTATAAAGAGTCTCAAAAATCCACCTTTGTAGGGATAGCAGTTTTGGAAAAGCACCAGAGAAGAGGAATGGTGAATGAAGACCAGAGTGATAAGTAAGATGAAGGGGAAGAAGGAAATCCTCCAGTCTAGGATGATGAAGATGATTTAGATTCTAAAGAAAAAAGGATGATCAAGATTTTGAAGGTAGTAAAAGGTGACAACACTCCAAAGGTGAAGGTTGAAGTGCCAATGTACGAAGGGAAGATGGATAGTGAAGAGGTTTTGGCTTGGATTGATGCCTTGGATAACTTTTTTGATTTTGAAGACATAGAGGACAGTAAAAAGGTGAAATATGCTAAGACAAAATTGAAGGGCCCAACCCTCACATGGTGGAACTTTTTTCAAGAAGATAGGCTTAAGAAAAAAAAGTCCAAGATAAGCTCTTGGGATAGGACGGTAGCAAAAGTAAAGGCTTAGTTTATACCAACAGACTATGCTATACAAACCTTTATGAAATTACAAGATTTGAAGCAAAGGGAGTTGGATGTGATGTCATATACTTAGGAATTTTATAGGTTATGCATTAGGGCAGGTCATAATGAAGATGAGGTTGAAAGAGTCACCAAATATTTGAGTGGTTTGAGATTGAACCCTCCTAAGACAATAGAAGAATGTTTCCAAATGGTAGTAAGGGAAGAAGATAGAATCAAGAGAAGATAAGAAAGACAAGGAAGGGATAGAGGTAACATGAAAAGAGGAAGAGGTCCAAGGTAGATCAATGAAGAACAAGAGAGTGCAAGCAAGTGTAAAGAACAAGCACTAGAATCAAGAGGTGGATAGAGAGGTGGAAGAAGAAACTTTAGGCAAAGAAAATATTTTAATGAGTTTGTAGGTAGGTGTTACAAATGTGGTGAGTTTGGTCACCCTTTCTTCAAGTGTCCAGAGAATCTTGGCTCAACTTCAAGTGGAGGAGAAAAGAAGAATGAAAGGAGGGCTCAGATTGTTCAAGAAGAAGATGAATGTGAAAGTTATAATTCAAGTACTGTACGTGCAAATGTTGAAGTAGGTGAGATGTTGATGATGAAAAGAATTTTTTTGAAGACCTCAAAGGAGAAAGAGCTAATCCAAAGAAGAGCCTTATTTAGGACATCCTTCAGATGCAAAAATAAGGTATGCAAAATAGTAGTTGATTCTGGATGCACTAATAATATGGTATCTACTGACATGGTGGACAAATTAAATTTGCAAAGAATGCCTATAGAGAAGCCTTATAGAGTGTCATGGATTAGTGATCAAAAATTTATAGTGGTGAATGAACATGCTATAGTTGAATTTTAGATTGTTCAATACAAAGATAAGGTTGTTTGTGACATATTCCCCATGATTTATTGCCACACGTTGCTAGGAAGGCCTTGGTAGTTTGATAGGTTATCCATGTATGATGGAAAAGAAAATACATACACAATTGAAAAATATGAGAGTATGTTCATTCTAACCCCATTTAATGAAGGGAAAAAATAGCATGGTGAGATTATTATGATTGGAAGGAAAGAGGTTGTAAATGTTGAAGGAAGTAAGAATAAAGGTTTGGCATTCGGTGTAAGGCATGAAAAATTTGATAGGAAGAGTGAAAACAAAAGGAAATTAGTTGGCATGAAGAATGCTTTTGTGTGGAGAAAGTGAATGAAAAGGTGTCTCGGTCTGAGATAGAGCAGAGTAAGAGAGGAAGGCCTATGGAAAAGAAGGTAATGATTGAAGGAGTACTTGTTGGGATAGTTACGTTCCCTATTGGTGTGAATACAGTAAAGAGGTAGTCTAAAGCTGAAATGACACAGGTTGATGGGCCTATCAAAATAGAGGTTAGTGAGGAAGGAAAACTAAACACAAAAATGCATGGACAAGAGATGGAGATTCAAGAGCAAGTGAATAGCTCCAAGAGTGAAATAAGAGGTAACAAAGAAGTAGTAGGCTCCAAGATTAAAGATAGTGTGTTTTTAGATGTTAGAAAAGGTACTAGGATAGGCATGAACAAAGGAAGAGTTAAGAGATAGTTGGAAAGGAAGTCTAGGTAAAACAAAGCAAAGTTTGATGGACAATAGCATATGCTTTAGAGGAAGAGAAAGAGAGGAAGTGAAGACCAAGGATGTGAAGAACAAAGGTTGGAGTAGACTAAAGTACCTTTCCAAGAGACTTGGAAAGATTCTAAAGGTGGTTGCATGGTGTAGGATCACCCTACTAATTTTATCTGAATTTGATCAAAATTATGAGTGATAAGTTGGTCTAGGTGTTTGTGGTTATTTAGTGTGTCAATAAGGTCTCATTTACCATTTGAATGTAATTGGGAACTCAGTTTTGTAGAGCAAATGAAATGTTGTCCAAAATGTTCAAAGTTGCAAACTCTGTAAATAGGGTTTAGTGTGGAAAATCTTGGAATATGTTAAATAAGGTCATATTTGATCATCAGATAGTGGTTTGAGTCATTTTGGTGGTTATTAGAAGGTCTTGGGGTTAAAATATGCAAAATTGCTAAAATTGACTAAAGTTGTCAATATTGTAATTGCAAGAATGCCAAATTCAAGGAGACCAACAGTCAAATGGAATATAGAGGATAGTTAGTTGGTTTTGGAGGGATTTTTTTAGTAGTAAATGTATAAATATGTCTCCTCTAATGATGTAGATGGTTGTTGAATCAATCTTGAAGAAGAAAATATAAAGAATATCCCTATTTTGCATCATTTACTGTGATCTTTCTGTAAAATATGCTTTACCAGTGAATTGTATGAATCTGTACCGGAGGTTATCAATATAAAAAATTGTCCATAGTGTGAAGGAGTGTGTTTTATTTTGAAAGTGGTTTGAGAAATTGAAACCTTATTTGAAGCATTTTATCTTCTTTTCCCTAAGATAGGCCAAACATACCTTGTTTAAGGGTTTGAAGTTTTAAACATGTTGTAAGCCCATTCCAAAGACTATATTTATTGTATCTCTATGGAATGGCAATGATATGTTAGTATAGGGCAATAGGGAGTCGATTTTTCTTGAAATGGTGAGTTTTTTGGGAATATAACATTGATTGTCCCAAAGAAAACTATTGAATATGGGTATGAAAATGATGGTTTTGTGAGTATGTGGGAATGCTAGAAGTTAAGACTTTGCGAGGGTCTTGGGAGCATAAGTAGACTTTTTTAAGGGTGTTGGAGGCAATTTCAAGGTTTATGAGGATTTTCTTTGAAAATAGACCTAATTGGTCTTTAGGGACAATGTGGAATCAAGTTTTAGAGTGAATTTTTCAAGAGAAACCCTAGATGGTTTTAATACATCATTAATAAGGCCTAAAAGGGTGTTTAAATCTATAAAGAGTCCTTGTAAATGATAAGTGAATTGTGAGAAAAGGTTCAAAACAAAGGTTTGCAGACCTACTAGCCAAGGCAAAGTCAGGTTGTAAAGGTGATTGGAGAAGGTATTGTAAATCAGTTTGTGCTTTATTCTAACTTGAATTGGGTTGTTATAGGAGAAGACCATTTGACCTTACATCAGTTGTCTAGCCCCAAAAAGTAACCTAGAAATTGCTTTTTGGTAGGTTAGGCATCCATAGCCTTGACAAATTTATCACTATGACTCCACAAATATGATTCTATTGCCAACCTGACATCCATAGCCTCGATAGAGTTTTCCGAAAACCCACAAAGTTGCTTGTTTCAAAATTTTCTTTTCTCTTTCTTTTCTTTTCCTTTCTTTCTAATATTGTCTTTTGATACTCTTTTTGCTCAATTGTATAAGCATTGAAGGTTATAGTGGGTTTGGAAATCCCAGTGGTCACTGGAGTAGATGTAGGATTTTTCACTTTTTGAAGCCTCATAATGACTATCGTACAACTCACCAAGAGTATGTAAGGTGTATTTCATGTGTAGTATGAGATAGGTGTGATAGATTCAAATGAGGGTTCTTCCCTAAATCAAGTCAAAGTTCAAGTAAGGAAACTCATTTCAGGGTGGTGAGTAGAAAATCATAACTGATGAAGACTTATCCAAGGAATAAAGGGGAGTGGAAAACAAAGTGGGCCCTCTAATGAGCTAGGCATGGCCACCATACCAAGATCAAAAGACACCCTCAACAAAAAGAAAGTCAAGAAAGCAAGTGAAGGTGAAGTGAACACAAAGCAGCAAACCAAAAGACCTACTCTAACTATATACAACTATATACAAAAGGGTGAGCTTAAACAACTCAAGCAAGGAAATAATGCTTAAGGTACTGCCAATTGATAGGAAACAAAACACCCTCTCTAGTTAGCATTTTGAGTTGAAAGTAATTATCTCCTACAATTTCAAAAATCCGAAATGGGCCAGGCTAGATCTTGTCAAATTCGTCATGTCCCCTTTTCTTCTCACAGACCTTGTCCCAATAGAGTAATAATTCTACAATCCTAAAGGCCTTTTCTTTGGATCGATGATCAAACCATCTTTTGACAATGCCCTGATGTTTGTTGAAATATTCTATTGCTTGATCACAAAATTCCTATAAATGCAACAATTTAGTTAGATGGGCTTCATGTTGTTCTCTATCCTCATAGAAGGTATTGATGGAGTGTAGGGATCTTGAGGTGGATTGGGAAAACAAGCTCTAGGCCATAAACTAGGCATAATGAGGAATTTCCCAAGGAAGGCTTATGATGCATGTGATCACCCATAAGGAAAAACATAGTTGGGTGTGCAAATATTTTGGATTTCGGTCAAGCAGCTTTCAAATGACCATCAACAGGTTTTTGTTGGTGGATTTAGTTAGGCCATTCCCTTCAGGATAGTAATTGGAGGAGAATTTGAGGGAAATTCCATAATCAAAGGCCCAACTAGTGAACTTGGATGAAAATGTAGGACCATTGTCACAACCCAAAGAAAATAGGCAACCAAAGCGATTCAAAATAAAACTATATAGGAAATTCGTAACTACTTCAGTTGTACATTTCCTACATGCAATTTCCTCAGTCCATCTAGTACATTAATCAATAGCAGTTAGAATATACATGTGGCTTGTAGAGGATGGGGGCTTATCGGACCAATGAAGTCAAGTCCCCATTAAGGAAAAGGCCTTACCTCCATGATTGGCTAGAGCAAGACAACATCATTTATTTCCTTGGTGGCAGTAGTCTAATATACATGGTAGGTTCTAACATGGTTGTGTGCATCTTCAAATAGTGTTGGCTAGTAGTACACAAATTACAAGATCTAATGAGCAGTTGAAGGGTAGGATCCATGGCCAATTCCAAACTTTTTATGGAACTATTTTAGTACTTTAGCTTCTTCTTCTTTTCCAAGGCACCTTAGATATATTACCTCATGGTTTCTCTTGTACAATATGGATCCTTGTAGCATGTAGTTGTTTCTCTTTAATCTCAAATCTTGCTTCTAGACTCCTTGTATCTATGATGGGCACTTGTTGTTCATCAAATAGTAGACGATGTCATCATACCATTTTTCTAGAGAGACATCCTCCAAGTGGTACTACTGCATGTTGAGCTTGGGTCATGTTTCTGCAATGGTGTGAGTGAGGGATTTCCCATGGACTGGTTTCATGTGCTAAATTTCCATGTCATATTCTTGTAGCAATGTGACCCATTTCTCTCTTCCTTCTCCTAACTCATTATGCATCAACAAGGTCTTGATAGCTGGATCTAGTACAATTCCAAACACCTTTTTTCCTAGAATATAGGGCTTGAATTTTTTAACTCCTTTGACCAAGGAATGTGCCTTCTTTTCAACATTGTGGTACCATAATTTAAAATCCTTTAGTAGATCACTCATAAATGCAATGGGGTGCGCATTCCCCTTGTCATCTTTCTATGTTAACATGCTGGTGCAAGAGTGCTCTGAATCGAAAGAATAGATGTAGAATGACTTCAAATAATATGGAATGACCAACACTAGAGCATCTGTGATAGCTCTGTTGATTTTTTCAAAAGTCTGCTTGGCTTCTAGTGTTCTTTCTACCTTAACATCCCGTTTAAGCATGATATTTAATGGCTTGACAATTTCTGTGAAGCCTGTTATGAACTTCCTGATGAAGTTGATCTTTCCAAAGAAAGGCTTCATTTCCTTTTTACTACCTAGAGGTTGAATCTTCAATATGGCCTAAATGCATTTGAGGTCAATTGAGATCCCATTTTCTGAGATTACGTGTTCTAATATCTTGCCTTTAGTCACCCCGAAAATGCATTTCTTCAAATTTAGTGAGATTCCAAACTCTCTACATTTTTGAAAGATTCTACACAAACTAGATACGTGGTCTTCTCTTTTTTTTTAGAACACGGTGAGGTCATCCATGTATATGATGATTCATTTTCCTATGAGGTCCTTGAAGGCTATGTCCATCATATGCTGGAATGTAGCGCTTGCATTGATTAATCCAAAAGGCATCCTTTTGTATGCAAATGTTCCCCATTTTTTCATAAATGTTGTTTAATTCCTATCCTCATACTGCACCATAACTTGGTTATATCCTAAGTAGCTATCTAGAAATGACATCATCTGAGATCCATTGACTATTTTCAATACTTCATCCAATGAGGGCATTGGGTAGTTTCCTTTTTAGAAGCTCCATTAGAATTCTAGAAATCCACACATAGTCTTGATCTTTCCATTCTTTTTTCTAACTTGGACAAAATTTCCAACCCAAGTAGAATGTCAGACTAGAAAGATGATTCAGTTAGGAAACAATTTCTTAACTTCCTTGAAGATGATTAGCTTCAGTAATGCATTGATCAGGCATTGACGTTACCAGAAAGGTCTCATATTTGGCTTAAGGGGAATGGTGTGAGTGATAATTGAAGTATCATATGTTTTCAAATCCTCATATCCCCAAGTAGTTACATCATGATAAGCATGCAAGGCACCAATGATCCCTTTTCTCTCTATTAGTGTGCATTCTTTGCCTACGAACACATTTTTAACTTCTTTAGCCATACCCATGTTGTGAGCATCACATCGATTCCCTATCAACTCATTTTTGGTCAGTTGGTCTTGATCCCTTATCTGATCCAAATCAAATATTCTTTCTAGCTAAATCATACCTTGTGGTATTTTATTAGTTTTTCAGGTTGATAACTCATTCCATATCAAGTTCAGCCTCCTCACGCTCTGTCTCATCATGATTTGGGTTGCAAATACATCATAGCTTGTGATGAAATCAAGGATATGATTATTGTCATTGAAATCCTAGAAGTTGGTTACATTTTTAGGCATGGACAGGGTAGAGGTGAGATATATAATGAACTTCCTTAAGCTGGTTAAGGATAGAGGCTGAAGGGTGCTAGCTACATGGGCTAATGTATTAGTGGTTTGATTCTTTCCATGAGGGGTTAGCTAACTATGGAATGCATCTAAGACTTCTATAAGATCCCATACCTTGTACCTATAGTTTTCTAACCTTCTATCGTGATAGGGGTATATTTTTCTAACTTGTTTCACAACTAGTTTAGAGTCACCAAAGACTCAACATTTTAAATTTCTTTCTTAATGCCATCAAAAGTCCATTAAGTAATACTTCATATTCTGCTACATTATTTTATAGGAATTACAAGCAAAAAATATCAATTAAATGAAAATAAAGATTAAATAGAGGAATAAAAAACACATAAATAATAATAGTGAGAGGCAATTTAAATATTGTGCTTCACCCAAACTCGGGCTACATCCACTAATAGAGAGTTCAATATTATTATCCAATAAATCAAACCAATTACAATCAACAATCCTTGCAACTCAATACTGGTGCAAATACTACAATACAATGTCAACGAAAACCCTAACCCTTAGCCTTTTATCAAGACTTATGTCAGTTAGAAAATAGGGTTTTTTATCTCAGCTAATGAAAAAATAACTCTCGATGCCTTTATAAAATAATAAAAAATTGTGAGAGGTCAAACCCTCGTTAAATAATTTGGGGGGGAAACTGTGCCAATAAGAGTGGGGAAAATTTAACCTTCGAGTCTAATTAGACTCCATATAACAATATTATTTGTGCAATAAAATTGAAGTCTATGGGCAGAAAAATACGTCTTACTCGTGGGACTTACGAGCTCAAATCCTGCTCCTGCTTCTTGCATGGATTTGGATCTTTCAAAACGTAGCATCCAAAACTTGGAAGAACCTTTGACTTTTGGGTTGGCTGAGCATGTTTCCTCCCTTGGTTCTGTAATTGCTTCTATATCCTTGGGTGACTATGTGGATTTGTGTTGGTCTTGATTTTGTTGCTCTCCTATTTCTTCCTTAGGGGTAACTTGTCCTTTGATATGCTCCACTATTGTTTGGGATAAGCAACATTTAAATTCAAAGTGAGCTACATTGTCTACTCTACATCAACTTGGTAATAACAACTCCTAGAAGTCCATTCTTTCTCCTAAACTGAGTTGATCTTGTACACATTTCTGCAGAAAATATTGAAATCCATCTAGCAACTGAAGATGGTCATCTTCATATAATTCTTCATCTTCAAATTCAATCAACACTTCTATATTGCTAGGAAGCTAAGTCAGGTTAGTAGGTGCACTACATAGCACAAGGACCTCTTCAAACACTTCTTCTTCTTGGAACTCTTCCTCACCCTGATAGGCCATGGGACAATAATTCCCCAATTTTTTTCTACAAACAACACTTTATTTGTGTTGTACTTAGTGATCATGAACTTCATTCAGGGCTCCCTCTTAATGTGGATCTGGTTTGACAGTCCCTTCCATGGTAGCCATAGGTGAGAATAGTCTATGACAACATAGCTATTTAATTCCCAGGTGAAGTCCCTTCCTAATATAATACCATACATATGAAGGATATCAACAACTTGGATGTCAATCACCTATTGCACCCTTGATTCAGCAACAATTTGCATAGGTATCCTATCTATTTTCCCAACTATGTTGACTTCTATCTTATCCAACTAAGTCATTTTCCATTGAGAGGGAATTGAAGTTATCTCTAGTGCTTGGCATATTGCAAAGGGCACGATGTTAGCCAAAGCTCGTGAATCTAATAGGCAGTTGTGTAGGTTCTTACCAAATATTTGAACAGTCATCAGGAAGGGAGGGGTCTCCTACCTTCCTTGGAACAACTACACTGAAACATCAACTTGGGCTACTTGAACCTTGTATTTTTCATCAATTTTTTCCTTGGTTTGTGCTTGATTTTTCTCTTTGGTTGGTTTCTTGTTTACTTGCTAATTTGGATGCTAATCAAGCTTCTTTCCCAAGATTTCCCTAATTATAGGTTCACTTTGGGAGGTATCAAATGAAACCACCTTGGTACATGATTCTTTGCTTGATATGGATGGAGCAGTCCCATTGAGCATTCTAAAGAAGGTGTTTCTACCGGTTGGGACTCTAAGTAATTCAAAGCTAAAAGACTCAACTTAACCTTGTTGAATTATTCAGCTATGCATTCCCCCATTTGTTCAATCTTTGCTTCAGAGGATTTTCCTTGAGAAGAAATAGTAGGCTGATCCTAGGTATGATTAGGTTTCCTATTCCTATTGAAGTATTAGGTAGGCACATGGCGATAAGTGAGATTATTGTTGGCATTAGGGTCAAGTGGGGTATTGATGTTGTTGGGAGGATTAGAGGTCATAAAAGTACAATCAAATTGTCTATTTCTCAAGTTGTAGGGAGTTTCCCTTTGGTGGAACATTTGGACTTCATCCTCATGTGGCTCTTCCTCACCTACTAGACCATTATCTACTAAATTAAAGAGCTTAGGTAAAGGGATTTCATTACTTACCTCTTTTTCTTCTTCGTCATTAGGTGTAGTCTCCTTCTTGGGTGTGTTGTTTTCATTTTGTGGGAATGGAGCTTGATTGACCACCAAAATTGAGGAATCATATGGTTCTGATGGAACAAAGTCTCTATAGCCTAAACCATCAATTACATTCTAGACCTCCACTTGAAAAATTTCTACTACTATTCAATATTTTGGGCAAGCCAACTCAAAATGCGGTTTTTCTTGTGAATTTGACACCATTCAGATAAGGAAACCTAAACTAAATAGACTCCACGTATTGATTTTTCATTGCCACCCAATTGATCAAAAGGTGTGGGGACACCTCCACTATTTGGCCTAGTGTTCCAAGTTTTTTTTTGCCTTTGTGTTGGCCTTCTCTCAAAGCTTTGACCTTAATTCTCACCTCTTTCATAATTTCATACAACAGATGTGCCTAAATCATAGTTGTCTCAATTGAGGTTGGCTTGGATGGTCCTTTGAGAGGCTTGCAACTAGTTTTTTTAATTCTTCAAATGTTTCATCTCCATGGATAAATTCTTTACAATTTCAGTCAATTCATCAATCTGATCATTCTTTGCATTTTTCTATTGTTGTATTGAGTTCTAAAGGAACACTGACTACATCATAAGTTGGTTTTGTTTGACATGCAAGAATTCTGAATTTTACAAGTATATAGGTGTATAGGAGTGAATTTGCACCCCTTATGCAAATTCCCCTATTGCCTTTCTCCACTTTAGAAAACCAAGTTTGGAGGCATAATTACACATAAGCCTACTATTTTTGTACCACTTGGCACCTATTTTGAGTGTCAGTAGAGGAGTTTCTATCGGGGACACCCATGTGGCGTGCTTACATCCTTGGTAGATTCATGTGACTGAACCTGCAAAGGCATTACACTTCTCATTGGGAGTGAAGTTGTAATGTCCTCTTCAGCTGACCAACTCGAATATGGCTATTTTCTTCACTCTCTCCTTCAAACTCACCATTCCTTCTTCCATTTTTATCTTCTAAGCATTCAATCCAACTTATTTTTCATCCCTTCAAGCAATATTCAAGCATTCTAGTCTCCATTCCAGCATTCTAGTAGCACTTTGGCACTCCATAACTGCAACACCCTCACTCTATCACTTCAGTAGAGTAAGTTGGGGACAACAACATTGCAGCAGAGGCTCGAGTACTCTAATTCTCTCCTCCATTAACCTTGAGTGCTTTTGGTGGAGGTGGTAAGCTTCGCTTTCCTTTCCTCTGTTACTTGGTAGAGTAAGCACATTTACTATTTTGTAGTGCTCTAGTGTTCTTTACTACATTGTTTTCTTTATCTCACTTTCTTGGTTTTTCATGGAGGTGGAAACACATAAACAGGGGTTTGAATGAGGCATGACCCTATACATCCACCCAACATTTTCCTCCTTTTTGTGTGTAGGTGAACGTAATTTCAAGTAGCTAGCTGGAGAATGAGTTTCTTTGTGAGATCCTTCTTTCCACCCTAACCCTTGCATTTTTACTTTATCACATTAGGGAGTATTTTGTTTACTTAATCACATTATTTTGGCCCTTTGTAATAGTTAGTTGGGTTGTTAGCTTGTTTTCTTAGGTTTGACCTTGTCTCTATAGTTTTCTAGTCATGCGGATGCCAACGCATCATAATGCCATCCCAGGACCGTACTTCCATCCTCAGACAAAGAACCTGAAAATTGGATTGTCTAGCCCCATTCTATATTTTGGATTTGTATAGTGATTGAAAGACCTTATAGTCCTCATCATTCTCGTCCTACTTATCCTAACACCCTGCTAAGCTCAGGTAAGTTAGGGAATCCTTCTACATCTTAGCCCTCCATGACCTGGGGCCTTGCATGCGGTGGTTCCCCTCTCTTACATTTTTGGTGAACGTAATGTGAACCAACATCTATTCATCTATTGGTGTTGAGACCCCTCCCGTGTACTTCATGAATGTTGTGTTCTTGAGTGTTATAAAGTTTATGAGCATCACAACCCAATCCAAAATTTTTGGGTATATCATGAGGAGAAGTGTACAACACCTCCCGATGGAAAGGATGAAGGTATCTACTAGGTTATCTAGAGGCCTTTTCTCTAGTCCTACCAATGGTCTAGTTGTGCAGGAGTAGTTGTTGAGGAAAGAGATGGGATTTGTTGATGAAATCGATCATGTTCCCACTCACCCTATGTCTCCTACACCATCGTCGGTAGACGAGCATGAGGTCATTCAGATCCTTGCAAAGTATGTCTCCACCCTCGCTAAAGGACTAGGTGACTTAGAAAATCAATTGGAAAGAAATTTGAAGATTACTATAGCTTCTTGGGTTGTTAGCGAGTTAAAACATATGATGGGTAAAGATGAATGAGCATAGAACTTCTAACTAGCCTCCTTGGTCTTCCCAAAGTGTGCACTCCTTTGAACAATCCTAGCTTTGTACAAGGAGTCACTTTGAAAGAGTGTGAAAGATAGTTAGGAGTATCGATGCCTCCTGATGAGCCTAGTTTTTGGTCTAATTTTTGGTAGAATCTATAGTCTATTTGCTTGTAGATGTCATGAAATTTAATGATTAAATGTTTTTATTTTCATAATGTTTCCCTCAAACCATTGACATTTGACATTATCCTATCTCTACAAGCTTTAATGGTATTTGGCATAATATTTGGGTTATCTTTATTTATTTTGCATGTGGTTAATGAATGTTCCTTAGAGTGGTTATATATGTGTAGTTATTATGCATACTGACTTTTCCATGTAGATTTAATGTGCCAAGTTGAGGAAGACACTGCCAATTGGGCATGCACCATAACGCCTAGCTAAGAAATTGCTCCAAGTCAAAGGCAACCAACGACAAAAGATTCTTCATGTAATTGAACGTAACCACCTTGTAGTGGACCTTAATGATTGAGCATGCATGTGTGTTATTGTTGTGCTAGATCTACATTTGTACTTTCATGTCTTACTAGATTCCATGCATGTGTAACCACCATCGCTCCACTTTCCCCTATTTTCCCTAAATGGCATCCTCCTAGTCATGGAGTTGATTGCCTTGTTGAGCTATAGTATAAATAATGATCTAATGCTCCTTCTCCAGGGGTTGCATGATTTGATATTGTACTATCATTCTCCAATTTCAGTAATACAGACACATTACTCTTTTATATGCATGATTTACAATGAATAAAATAAACTTACAAGTTCAAGCATTTGAGTTCTCATTAGTTTAGAGGATACTTATCCAAGGGGACCCACTTGGTAAGTAATTTGTCTTCTTAGTTTAGCATTAGTTTAGTATTACTTGTTGTTTAGTACTTAGAAATCTAGCATCAACTATTCTTCCAGCCACTAGAATTCCATTTTGTGATTGTTCCTACAGCCAAAGCATACATAGTAGTTTCATGTTTGTTGCTTAGATCTTCATTCTTGTTATGCATTTAAGCTTAGTATAGGTGTTGATTGATGTTCAACATTTGTTTCATTCCTTTCAAAGCAATTTAATTTTAGTATTTTGTTTCTTATCTATAGAATGCAATGGCTATTGTGACTTCCTAGAGCACATATTGTGCTGACCCATTTTAAGTTCACGTCCCTGGGTTGACAAGTTAAATGAACCTTCATGATGATTGAAATAGCTATTCAGGTTAGATGTCCAATCTCTAAATCATGGCTGTAAGGGCTTAGTTATTAAATAATTGTAGGAGGCCAACATTTTTGGCACCATTGCCAGGAATGATGTCAAACTAGAGAGTCTTTTGGAGTCATTGGTAGTTTTCCTTGTACAATTTCTAGAATTTTTTCTTAGTATATCCTCATTTAGGAAGTAATGACCCCTCCTTATTTTTTTCCAATTCTTTGTGTGAGCTAATTGATAGTGAGATATATTGCATGCATAGAGGAAGGAGAAGGGATGCTTATGGGAGATTCCTTCCTAACAATCCTCATCCATTCTAGATAGTTGAATATCAAAACCTACTAGAAGAAGAAGAAGATCTACACCCCTTTGCTAATGCATATCCTGCTTTGACTAGCTCTGAAGTCTCCTCTAAAGATCAAAATCAGCTTGAGAACTCCTTTTTCTTGGAACCACATCAAGTTGGCATGGGTGATGCAAATAGGAATAGGAAAAACCAACCAGATTTTTCTTTCCCCATTTCCCATCAAAATGAAGTTGACAACATCAAGAACATTCCTATCTCAACACTCCCCAAGTTTTATGGACATGGGATAGAAGATCCTAATACCTTCTTATTTGAGTTTTACATACTCTACAAGATTTATGATTATACTACTGATTTCCATAGGCTAAAATTATTCTCCACCACTTTGAAAGAGGCTTCACTAAGATGGTTCATGAGCCTCGGCAGAGATACTATGGAAACTTGGGAAGACATGAAGATAAAATTCCTTGAGAAATATAAGGAATACTACAAGGGAAATGACATGATAGGAGGTGACATTTTTAGGATGCAACAAAAGGAAGATGAGAGCCTGGAATATTACATTGCAAGGTTTCCATTTTTCCTACAAAAATTTCCACACCATGCACTTAATGAGGACTCACAAAAAAAAAAATTCCTGAGAGGAATTAAAGATAGTTGTATTGATTCCTTGGACCTCATGGTAGGAGGAGATATCTCCCAAGTTCCTTGGGAGGACATCAAGAAAATATGCCAAAATTACTCTAGGGTAGCTTCAAAGAAAGGGAGAGCTTATCAATCTTCCATGAGTAAGTCAACTATCGATGGATGAAGATCACTCATTTGCAAGAAGACTTCAAACAAGACATTATCAATAATCTACCTACTCAACTAGATACATTTCAGGCCAAGAAGAAGCAAGAGGAGGAAGAGGCAATGTTGACAAAGTATTGCCCCCAATGTAGAAAAAAGAAGGACTGCAGATGCAAGATGTTAGCTAACCTTGAAAGCAAGCAGATTCCACCTAAGTTCAAGACAATCCAAATTGAAGAAGACCAAGTCTACTATGTTGCATAAAGGAAGCCTTGGGCTCTAATACAAGGTATGCCATCAGATCCACTATCCTATGCTAGGCCATATTTTAACTTCTATGCATATGGTCACCAATCGCAGCCCCCATATCCACCCAGTTATGGAGGATATCCATCACAACCTTGGAATAACCCTCCAAATTTTTGGCCCAGTCATCAGAGTTCTCCACCCTAGTGGCAACAACCTTAGGGGAATTTCTAGAAATTTCAAGGGCATTGGAAACAAATCAATGGAGAGGAGGACAACAATGGCATTACCAAACAACCAATTACATACAACCACCTTCTTAGCCCCAACAACCTGCTATAATGCCTCCACCCGCTAATCCAAACTCAAATGCACCTAAACCTACTCAGCTAACAACTCATCCTACACCCAATCTAAATAACAAACCACAACAACAACCTACATACTCTACCGATTCAAATCAATTTCCGACATATGTTGTAAGTGTAAGTGACATCCACTTGTGTTCAGGAACTACTCTACCAACCCCTTCCAAACCCATTATCACTGAACTTCCTGTGGAAGAGGAAGAGGGGCCTCTAAATGATCCCATTCAGACAAATGTACCTAAAAATATTGAACCAGTCCAAGTCAAGCAGACACAACAAGAAACACCATCTCCTAAGAGGTTGGAAATTGGAAAGAAGAAGGAAGAGAAGGAGGATACCACCTTTGATATCTTGGATTAGTTAAAGCATATGTGTCCAGATACCCCTATTTCAAGCCATAAAAGATGTTCCAATCTACAATAAAAGAAATCAAGGAATATTGTCTTAAGAAACCAGGTAGGAAAAAGAAAGATCCAACTATAGTTCATGTGGTGGGCTAGCTAGTGACATCATGCTAGGAAAAGAGACTATTCCAAAGTATAATGACCCAAGCAATCCTGTGTTAGTAGTTGTCATAAAAAAAATTAAGTAAAGAATGCTCTGATTGATTTAGGGGCAACAATAAATGTAATGACCTAGAAAATCCTACAACAACTAAACATTGCAAGCAGGAGATCTAATCCTACTATCTTGTAGCTTGTTGATAGCTCTACTATTAAGCCTAGTGGTGTAGTCGAGGATCTTGTGGTAGTTTTAGACTCCTGGGAGTATCTAATAGACTTTATGATTCTTTCTCCTAAGGCTACACTAGGTGGGTATCCCATTATTCTTGGAAGGCCTTGGTTAGAAACTGCAGATACATACATTGGATGTTGGTCAGGTGACATGATCATTTCAAATGGAAGGAGTACTAAAATTTTTGTTCTTTATCCGCTTGCTCATCCATCTCATGATGAGGATGATCCCGTATAGCCACAAGTTGGTGAAGAGGCTGAGGAATTTTACTCTATGGTTTAACTTATGATGTTGGGAAAAAGCTCCTTCATGTAGCTCCAAGATGAGGATGAAGTATTAGCTAACATCATTTATAACCATTATGAAGTGGAGGAAGCATCATCCTCTCATTCTCCTACTCCAAGAAAGACACTTCTACTTGCCCTTCCTGCAACCACTGTTCCTGTAGATGTTCTTCCTAAAACCACTCTTCCTATAGCCATTGTTCCTCCAGACAGACTTCCTGTAGCAATAGGTTTGTCCCATACATTGCTACCATATGAACTAAATCTACCATGTGTTAATGAAGCAACCATGATAGAGTTAACTACACAAGTCCAGGTGTCAGAAGGAAAATATTTGAATGTTAATAGTAAATCAAATGAAGAACAACTATTGTTATTGATAAACCTATTAAGGACTCATCAACATGAATTTGTATGGGATTATCATGATATGAAGGGATTGGATCCTAAGTTTTATACGTGCACAAAATTTATATTAGAGATGATTGCACTCTAGTAAGACAACCACAAAGAATAATTAACCCTGCATTAAGAGAAATTGTGTAAGGAGAACTGCAGAAATTACTAGATGCAGGATTTTTCTATCCCATTTTAGATAGTCAGTGGGTGTCTCCATTAGTGATTGTTCCTAAGAAAGGAGGGAAATGGAAAGTTTGTGTTGATTATAGGGAACTTAATGCTACCACCAAGAAGGATCACTTTCCTCTACCCTTCATTGATCAAGTTTTCGACACACTTGTAGGAAATCAATACTTCTCTTTTCTAGATGGATTCAATGGATACAACTAGATCCAAATCACACTAGAGGACCAAGAGAAGACCACATTTACTTGTCCATGGGGGACCTATGCATATTCGATACTTTCATTTGGCTTGTGCAATGCACCTACAACTTTTTAGAGGGCAGTCATTAGCATATTCTCATACATTTCCCATGATTGCATGGAAATTTATATGGATGACTTCACCACTTATGTTGTTGGTTTTAATCAAGCATTGGAAAATCTCAGGAGAGTCCTACAGAGATTTGAAGACCAAAACTTGTAATTAAATAGTGAAAAGTGCTTCATGATGATGCAAGAGGGTGTAGTTCTTGGCCACTATATCTCCCACAAGGGAATCCAAGTTCATCATACAAAGATTGAGGTAATCAAAAATCTTCCTACACCTACAAAATAGAAGGATGTTAGGAGTTTCTTGGGTCATGCAGGAAATTATAGGTGTTTTAGCAAGGTAGTAGCACCATTGTATACCCTTCTCACTAAAGATGTTGAGTTTCAGTGGACTGAAGCTTGTGACAAGACATTTTTTGACTTGAAGGAAGCTTTAACTCATGCTCCAATACTCAAGGGGCCTAATTGGGAGCTTCCTTTCCACATCCATACTGATGCATCAAACTATGCCATAGGAGTGGTCTTAGGAAAAATAGAGGGAGTTGTTGAAAATTTTATTTACATTGTAAGAAAAAATTTACAAGGAACTAAATTCAATTATACTATGATAGAGAAAGAGATGCTGGCAGTAATCTATACACTGAAGAAATTCAGACATTACATAATAGGCTACCAAATATTTGTGCACATTGATCATGCAGCCATTAGATATCTTATGAATAAACCTTTGATCACATGTAGATTGGAAAGATGGTTATTGTTGATGCTGGAGTTTGATATAACCATTGTGGATAAGCCAAGGAATGCCAATGTTGTTGCAGATTTTTTTTCAAGGCTAACTACATCAGAAGACAATCAACCCATAGATGACTCTTTTCCTGACGAGAATCTATTCTCCCTCAGTGTACAAACACTTTGGTATGCTGACATAGCCAATTATTTGGTCATAGGTAGAGTTCCTTCTCACTTCTCCCTAAAAGAGAAAATGACACTCATTGGAAAATATTTTCCTTTCTCTTGGATTATTGGATGTTTATTTTATACTAGACCAGACCATGTCATGAGAAGATGTGTGAGAGAGGATGGGATATATGACATTCTGCATGCATGTCGCAATGAATCATGTGGAGGAAACTTTGCAGCAAAGAGGACAACAATGATGGTTTTGAACACAGGGTATTACTGGTTAACACTTCACAAAGATGTAGGAAGGTATACCAAAAAATGTGATAGATGTCAAAGAATGGGCAGACCAACTAGATTTGATGAGATGCCATTGTTCCCTCAACTAGTAATCACTCCCTTTGACAAGTGGGGATTGGATTTTGTGGGACCAATTGAACCTCCATCAAATGGTAAGTCTTATATATTAGTATGCACTGATTATGTGACAAAATGGGTAAAATTTAAGGCCATGAAGCATGCAAGAGATAACAAGGTTGTAGAATTTCTCTATGATGAGATTTTCATAAGATATGGATTCCCAAGAGAAATAGTGACCGATCAAGGAGCTCAATTCACATCAACTCTTGTTGTAGCACTAGTGAATGAGTACAACATAAGGCACCAAAAGTCTACTCCTTATCACCCCTAGGCTAATGGCCAAGTTGAGGTGACCAATAGAGAAATTGAAGCTATTATGACTTAAACAGTAGCTATCCATAGAAAGGATTCAGAAAATAGATTAAGAGAAGTTTTTTGGGCTTATAGGACAACTTGGAAAACAACTACAGGCTTTACCCCATTTGAATTGTTGTATGGAAAAACAACTATGATGCCTGATGAATTTGAATATAAGACTCTACGAACTATAGTAGATTTGGGGATGGATATTTCTAAGGCACAAAGAGAAAGAATCATACAACTAAATGCTTTGGATGAAATAAGAAGAGCAGCCCTACAACATACAAAAGCAGTGCAGAATTAGAGAATCAAGTGGCATGATAAATTTATCAAGGACAAGAAATTCAAACTAGGAGATTGGGCTCTACTGTATGATTCAAGATACTAGGACAATGTAGGAAAATTGTAGACAAGGTAGCTAGGACCATATGAGGTTGTTGAGGTCTTTCCTAACGGATTTGTTTAGCTCACCACCATTGACCCTATCAGGTTCAAATTACTTGTCAATGGTCATTGGCTCAAATATTATTGTGGATGGTTAGATTACTTTTTTAAGTTGGATGGTTTTGATGAAAGCATTTCCCTTGAGTTTTTGGAGACATTTTTAGAAGGAAAATCCATAGTAAAAGGGTTGGAAGTTATTGCAAGAGAGGAAAGAATTGTAGAGGTCACAGGGTTACCTACTGATGGTGAAAATTACCCTACTTCTAGAGACACCAAATCAACTAGGGCTGAGTTTACAGAGCAAAACAACCCCCCATTGAGCATAAATAAATAGGGTGCAAAAAGAATGTCTCTTCCCAAGCCATGAAAGCATATTGTTGTGTATGTTATCATATACATCACTTTTGAGGGTTTCCAGTCAAATTTGTATTCCTTCTACTTCAAGCTTTTGAATCACATGAGGCACAAAAGGAGGATGAATGTGCCTAACATGTTGTACAATCTTCTCTCAATCATGGTGGCCGAGAACCAAAAAGGTAGAGATATTTCTATTTCTCACCATTGCCTAATTAAATTGATAGTTGAAAAGTCTCTGCATGATGTATCAGGGATGAACTGGAAGAGTTTATAAATGTTGATCAAATTAGACCTGAGGACTTGCAACCTAGGGATTTGCCTCAATCCCATAGGTCTAGTAGGAGAGTAATCGTGGCTAAAGCCATTCCTAGTGCTTCAACCTCTGGTGTTGGCTCTAGTTTGAATCCTCCTATAGCAGAAGAAACCATAGAAATTAGTTCTTCTGGAACAGAGCACTCAGAAAAAGAAATCTCTTCCTTATATTATGATGATGACATCCCACTTGAAACCCTAATGAAAACTAGGGCATAATAGAGAGAAGTAGAAACAAGAAAAGGGAAGGGTAAAATGCGGCCTATAGAAAGAAAAGTGCCATGTTCTAAGAAGAGGAAGGTTGATATTGTTCATCCTACAACCAAAGGAAAACGTGAGAGACCTCCTAGGAAATAAAGGCCAACTAGGCTTGCATTTGGAATGCCTCCATAGGAAAACCATAAACCTAATAAGACCTCACATGAGGACCTTGAAGCTCCAATGGAGCAGGAGAATGTGGAAGAAGAAGAAGACACATTTAGAACATTGAATATAACACTTGTTGATCTTTCCAACATTGTAGAAGAATTCAAGGAAAATTAGGACTTCCTGTAGCATGAGCAAGCAGTCTTGTAGCATGAGCCAGAGTTCCTACAACAAGAAGTCCTGTAGCAAAAACCAAAACCAGAGCAGGAGTTCCTACATCCCCAACAAGAGAAAAAACAAGAGTCCCTACAACAAAAGGAAGAAGAAACAATACCCCTATAGCCAGAGATAACTAGACCACCTGAGTCCATACAGATAGTGCCATATGAGGAGCCACCACCAAAAATATTGGGAGAAATACATAATCCTCCTAATTTTACATTTCATACACCAATTTTAAATTTATGGAAGGAAATACAAAGAAGATAGGAAGAATGGAAAAAAGGAAAAATGGAAATTGAAGGAGGAAATTAAAAAGAGGGATGAAGAGATTGAGGATAAAAATGAAAAAATTGCCACCCTGAAGCAGAGGGTGGATGATATGGCAGCTTTGGCACCACAAATTTTGGAATGTAGGGACCATCCAAGGGTCTATTCTCTGCTCTCGAAGGACAAATATCTATATTTTAATATGTCAAGGATTTCCTTAGGTTTGAATCCTTATATTGACACCCCCATTGAATTCTTCAATGCTTATAGGATTGCCTCACCTAAAATGAAGAATTTTCTATGTCAATTTTATTTACATAATTATTTTGTCACAAAAGAGCATGATTGGAATCCACTATTGTATGTTGGGGATGTTCAATTGAGAGCATTTATGTCTTGGGTACAAAATGAGATTAGTTGGGGACAACAACATGGTGCTTATAAGCAATTGTAGTTTGATATCTCCCTCCCTGTTAGAGCTTAATCAAGCAACCCAAGGGATATTTATAGAGAATGGAACAAAATGCTTCTTAGAACGAGTTATGGCAATAGGATTATGCCCTCGATTGAAGTAGTTTACAGTGAGTATGAGGTAAAGAAAAAAACAAAGGAGGGAACCATGAATAAATGTTTATCACAAAGATGGAATAGTTTAACTGATGAGCTGAAACAGGCTGAGCCTTATTCCATCCAAAATTATGGTACAACACTAAAAATAATTAATAGGTATATTGAAATTGGGAGAACACATGGGTGACTTTGGGTTCCCTTGAGTTTCTAGCCACCCATGCTCATGTGGCTTGTGCCAAACTTCAGATTCTACTAGTATGATATTGCTGTAGAGAAGTAGAGATTGAACAAGTTTAACAAATTAGGAGGATTCTATTCAGACCCTGAGTCACGTACTGCAGCCACTGATGTTGGATAGCTCTCAGTTGCAAATTTTAGAGCCTTGACCAAGAAAAAGAATAACTCTTCCCCTCCTGGAGAACCAAAAAAACATTAGGTTGGGGGAGTGATGAGCCTAGTTTTTGGTCTAACTTTGGGTAGAATCTATAGTCTATTTGCTGGTAGATGCGATGGTCTTTAATTATTAAATGTTGGTATTTTCATAATTTTTCCCTCAAACCATTGACATTTAACATTATCCTATCTCTGCAAGCTTTAATGACATTTGAAATATTATACCAATTATCTATATTAATTTTTCATTTGGTTAATGAATGTTCCTTAGAGTGGTTATAGATGTGCAGTTATTATGCGTACCAACTTTTCCATGTAGATTTAATGTGCCAAGTTGAGGAAGACACCACCAACTGGGCATGAACCATAATGTCCAGCCAGCTGAGGAATAGCTCCAAGTCAAAGGCAGCCGACAACAGGAGATTCTTCATACAACTCAACTTAACCACCTTGTAGTGGACCTTAATGACTAAGCATGCATGGTAATTACTACTATGTTGGATGTGTGTTTGGACTTGCATGTCTGACTAGATTCGATGCATGCATAATTGTCATCGCTCCACTTTCCCCTATCTTCCCTAAATGGCATCCTCCCAATTGTGGAGTTGACTGCCTTGTTTATTTATAGTATAAATAGTGATATGATGCTCCTTCTTCAAGGGTTGCACAATTTGATATTGTATTCTCATTCTCTAGTTTTAGTAATATAGATACATTACTCTTTTATATGTATGATTTATAGTGAATAAAATAAAGTTCTAAGTTTGAGCATTTGATTTCTCATTAGTTTAGAGGATACTTATCCAAGGGGGCCCACTTGGTAAGTAATATGTCTTCTTAGTTTAGCATTAGTTTAGTATTACTTGTTATTTAGTACTTAGTTAGAAATTTGGCATCGACTATTCTTGTAGCCACTAGAATTCCATTTTATGACTATTCCTACAGCCAAAGTAGACAGAGTAGTTTCCTATTTGTTGCTCAGATCTTCATTCTTGTCATACATTTTGGCTTAGTATAGTTGTTGATTGATGTTCAACATTTTCTTCACTCCTTTCCAAGCAATTTACTTTCAATATTGTGTTTCTTAGTTGTAGAATGCAATGACTATTGTGAGTTTCTAGTGCACATACTATGCTGACCCATTTCAATTTCATGTCCCTAGGTTGACAAGTTAAATGCACCTTCATGATGATTGAAATAGCTATTTAGGTTAGATGTCCAATCTATGAATCATTGTTGTAAGGGATTAGTTACTAAATCATTATAGGAGGCGAACACCTCCCATGTTTGTTTACATAGCCGACCTGATACCTTCTATTAGTATCCTTGATATCTCTAAACAACCTGAAACTATCAGAGTAAACAAGGGCCCCTTAGGATTTAGCTTCACCCCCCTTGTCACCTCTAGTAGTGGAGACTTTGGTAGGTTGAGTGGTGGGGGATTTGGTGGTGGTGGTTTCGATGGAGGCCTTACTAGTAGTGGTGGATTTGGTAGTGGTTCTAGCGGAAGTCACACCAGTGGCAGTTTTGGAGGTGGCTTTGACGGTGGTTCTAGAGGAGGTTCCTCTAGCCCTCTATCTTCTAATGACCCTATTCTAAACACTCTCCTCCAGAAAATGGGTAAGATGCAGAGCCAGTTGGTGAGCCTTTCCTAAGCCTTTTCCCAACCTATCTTATAGCCCTTCATCTGACACAATCCATTATTGGTTGCGATCTTAAACACTCCCTTCCCCCTAGAAATGGAGATTCCTATATTTTTAAAGTATGGCAATGAAGGAGATCCAAAAACACGTGTCCACCTTTAAAGCCCTATGCACAAACTTATTCCATCATGACACATTGATGGGAAAACAATTTCCATAATCTCTCAAGGACACAATTCTTGAGTGGTATTGTTCCTTTCTTGATAACTCTATCTTCTCATTTGACCAACTTGTTAATCAATTTATTAGACAATTTCAAGCAAACATCGGGCTGAAGATGACCTTTTTGGATCTTGTCCGATGTAAACAAGGAGATAATGAAAAAATCATTGATTTCATAGCATGCTACCAATCGCTCCATTCACAAATATCGTATCAGCTACTTGATTCTAACATGCAAAAGGTATTCATAGGGAACATACAAAAGACTTGGCAAGAGAAGTTCGCCCTTATGAAATACCCTTCTTTCACACACTTGTGTGTAGCCTTATGAGAGTATCAACAAACGGTTGTTCAGTTGGGGGGATCCACCTCGCACTCTCGAACTAAGGGAAATTCCATTATATCCATATCTGGGAAAGGTAATACTACCACAAATGTAGTAGCTACTACTGATAACAATAACCTCAGACATAACTGAAAGTTCACAAAGTTATTGGAATCTTATTCTTCTATCTTGCAAAATTTGTTGAAGGATAAGATCGTAACCTTGCCAAATCCTAAGCCTCTTAAGGAGCCTTATCCTAATTGGTCTAATGGAAACACTTACTATCAGTACCAATGAGTTAATGGATATGATACCAAATATTGTATGTGGCTGCATCATGAGATACATGACTACATCGAGGATGGTACCATTTTCCTTGATGGGAGTAAACAAAATGCTAACAAATTAATGGTGAAAGCTAATAGTGAATTGCATATATATACAGACCCTTTTTTGTTGCACCGTGCTAACATGATTATAGATCCCACTAATTTTGTTACTTAACCCAAGGCCTATGTTAACATGGTCATAGTGACTCCTACTGCTCTACCTGCACCTAGTTCATTAGACATAACATTCACATCACAAGATTTTCCCTTAAACAATAAACCCTTGGCTCTCTACATTCTTGCTTGTATCAATGGTACATGGTGATGGGGTTCTTAGTAGACCCTAAAAGCCATGTGAATATTATGACAGAAGAAACATTAGTATTAAAATTTCTACAAAGGGAAGAATATTAAGAAACAAAATCAATCATCTATATGCATGATGGTATGTGTCTTAAACCTTATGACTTGATAACTTTGTCCATCCTGGTTGGACCCAGGGATGTTAACAAGGTTTTTTATGTTATCCCAGAGTCAGAATTGTTTAGGCTGAAGCTAGGCATACCTTGGCTAGCTTCCATGAATAGAATCACCTTCATTATTCACAAGTGTTTAAAATTCTCCCATGAAGGTGTTGTGCATGTAGTGCATGACACTGGATATCAGCCTGTGGTATCCAATTGTGGATATCAGTTAGATCACTTTTGGGCCTCCCTAGTTGGTCTACTTCCTCCAAGAATGGACCTACTTTATAAGAATGATGTAAAGTATAAAACTAGGGGCCAAGGATAGTTGAAACTAACCCTTCTCATAATAAAACAACCGGTTGTCTCCTCTTCTTGAGAGGAGGAGGAGAATCCTATACCGACTACTCTCTCTTCCCAAAAAGGAAAGGAGAAGTCCATGCCAACTCCCTCTCTCTCCCATAAAGGTAAAGAGAAAGTTTCCTTCTCTCATACTTCCTCTCCCATTTCTTGGGAAGAGTATTGGATGAATTAGCCTAGTTGCTATCCGCTAAATCTGATGATTCCTCCTTGTTGTAGGCCTAAGTTCAAGATCTTGGATCTCCCTAATGAATACCCTAGACTATGGTACTACTTATACAATAGAAAGAAAGGTTCACAAAGGGAATTCACTCTATGGCCTCCTACTGATCCTACCCCCAAAGCAGCGAATGAGCAGAGTCTCACTGTCAAGGAACTTGAGTCGACTCCCCCCGCTGCTCCTCAACCTATTCCTCTATCAGAAATGGCTATAGTGAATGTCCCCATGGTTGAGTAGGAGCCTTTTGTTCCTTCGTAGCCTCTATCCTTTAGCTCAAAGAGTCATAGAAACTTCCTCACATGTGAGTGCAAGCGTTGGTGAAAGGATCTTTTGGATGAGTACGCTTCCTCACAAAGGAAGGAGGAAGAAACAACCACCCCTACTTCAGGCCGCCCTGCAGTGTCTTGCTCTCTCCTTCCTTCCGCCTCTCTTTAGTCTAGTCCCATGCTGCTTTTGGCTTCCATTGCGAGTTCGAATGCACCTAACCCCAAGGGGGTATAGGTTTTCATCACTCCTTCGGTGGAGCCACCTTTGTTGATGTCCATTCCAAATATCCAACCTTTTCCAAATCCTATGGATATGATTAATACCTCGGTTCTATCCACTATAGTTCTTTCCTCCTCTTCCTTCGTGCCTCTAGCCTTATATGTGGGGATATCATCTCCTCTAAGGAAGAAAAATGTGGAGTGTGGTCCTTCTTGCAGTGAAGGATGTAAGAGGATCCCACCTTCTTCACAAGGTGGTCTCATGTTGACTTGTTCCATCCTAGTAATGGAACTAGTCCTAGCTTCTCCTTAGTTCATCACTGCTCCTGAGTCCTTCGAAAAGCCTAGTGGTGAATCTCAGGCATAGCCTACCCCATTCACTAAAGTTAAACACAACACTCCTATGGGATGCATGTTTAACTCTTTGGATGAAATCCTAGCCTTGTTAGTGATCTTCATGAAGTCATTGACCTTAGCTCCACAAGAGCTTGATGAAGAAGACCTTGTAGGGGATTCTTCCTTAGCCCTTGTTGTGGGAGGGATGGATGCTCCTCCTCTTAATGTTCCACCACTGGAAGCTCATCCTCCTTCCCCCCATGATGATCTAGAGTGGGAAGTGGATGACCTCTTGGTTGATTAGTGTTAGGAGGAGGCCTCTTCTTGATCTGGTGTGTGTATGTTTTGTGATGTGTTCCCCTGTGATCATTCTTTGTGTGTCTGGATGACCCTTGTCACCCTTGTTGGTGCTTAGATATAGACATGGTTTTTGTGTCGTAAACTTTATTTTATTTTTCTCATTATTCTTCCATGTTTGTGCTTGATTTTTGATGAATTGGGGACGATGCAAAGCGTTGAGGGCATTTAGCCTTCCCTTCCATGTTGAACCAATTTTTTAGTTTTACTTTGTCTTCTTGTGCATTCTTCACATGGTCTGATATAGTAGGGGTTTAATGAAAATTCATTTATATACTATTACTACACATATATATATATATATATATATATATATATATATTTATGAGTAGTTTGACCCTAAAATATCAGGCTACCTCAATACCCTTTGTTTGGGTTTTTTCTCTTTATCTTTCTCTCTTCTTTGCTTGAGTTGTCTATCTTATGTGTGACACTGCCTTTCTTCAACATTGCAATTTTCATAAAATGCATTCATTGCCGACGAATCTTTTCTCGAAAATCCTTACAAACATTCCTTTTCAAAAATAACATTCAAAATTAGGGTTCCTTTTGAAAGAACTTAAGAATTTTTCCTCTGAGATGGAATGGATATAACCTGCCCCTTGCATGGGGGAATTCCCTTCTTTTACGAAGAGATATCTTGATGATGGATTGATTTGAGAAAGAGAACATATACTTTCAAACTACACATCCCTTGAGTGGACCCCCTCTTCATGTCGGGTCACCAAGGTACCCCTTTGAAATTCTTCCAAATTGTTGATGGTCTACGCGACTGTCTGCTTACTTTCCTACGTGGAAGCTTCTTGACTTTGTGAAGTCCACATTCCTAGGTTTCCTCCATGCAAGAGATCTTGGGGATGGCTCCCCTATAGGTTTTTGGGCTTGTGGGGTGCTTTCTTGGGTTTCCTTCATGCAAGAGATATTGGGGGTTACCTTGCCTACAAGTCTATGGGTCTGTAGAGCACTTCCTTGGGTATTCTTCATGCAAGAGATCTTGGAGAATACCTTCCCTATAGGTCTATGGGTCTGTAGGGCACTTCCCTAGCTTCCTCCATATGAGATATCTTGGGGGATGCTTCCTATGTATCCTCCATGTGAGAGTTCTTGGGGGACACCTTCCTTGTGGGTCTGTGGGTCAATAAGGCACTTGCTTCATGGGGCTTCCTTCATGTGAGATATCTTGGGGATTTCCTCCTTGCAAGTTTGTGGGCCTGTAAGACACTTTATTTCTTCAACTTCATAGTTCCAAGAAGCTATGGATTCCTCCACTTGTCCTACACCTTCAGGTATGGAAAATCATGGTTTGCTTCCTCTATAGTTCAGGTATACATTTCCAACCTTACTCCTTTATTGATCTACTTTACCAAGCACTCACCAGTACTCTTGCTCACTAAAGTGGGGGTAAAATTATAGGAGTGAATTTTCACCCCTTATGCAAATTCTGCTATTTCCCTTCTCCACTTTATAAAACCAAGTTCGGAGGCTTAATTACACATAATCCCACTACTTTTGTCCCACTTGGTTCCAGTTTTTAGTGTTAGCAAAGGAGTTTCTATTGAAGATTCCCAAACGACATGAAAATGTTTGCACAACATGCTTACATCCCTGGCATATTCCTATGGTTGAACCTATAAAGGCATCACACTTCCCATTGGGAGTCAAGTTGTAATGCCCTCTTCAACTGACTAACCCAAATATGGACATTTTCTTCACTCTTTCCTTCAAATTCACCATTCCTTCTTCCATTTTCATCTTCTAAGCATTCAATCCAACTTCTTTTGCATCCCTTCAAGCAATCTTTAAGCATTCTAGTCTTCATTTTAGCATTCTAGTAGCACTTTTGCACTCCATAACAACAACACCCTCACTCTATCACTTCAGTAGAGCAAGTTGGAGTTAACACCATTACAATAGAGGCTTGAGTACTCTCATTCTCTCCTCCATTAGCCTTCAGTTCTTTTGGTTGAGGTGGTAAGCTTCCATTTTCTCTCCTCTATTACTTGGTAGAGTAAGCACATTTACTATTTTGTAGTTCTCTAGTGTTCTTTACTACATTTTTTTCTTTATCTCACTTTCTTGGTTGTCCATGGAGGTGGAAACACCTAAATGGGGACCTAACTAAAGCAGAACCCTATACAACAACCCAACATTTTCCTCCTTTTTGTGTGTAGGTGATTGTGCTTTCAAGGAGCTAGCTAGCAAACAAGTTTCTTTGTGAGATCCTTCTTGCCACCCTAACCCTTATATTTTTACTTTATCACATTAAGAAGTATTTTGTTTACTTAATCATGCTATTTTGGCCCTTTTCTAATAGTTAGTTGGGCCATTAGCTTGTTTTCTTAGGTTTGACCTTATCTTTGTAGTTGTCTAGTCGTACAGACACTAGCACACTTGAGAGATTCCAGTGCTTCACGTAGTCATCCCCAGACTGCACTTTTTTCCTCTAGTAGAGAGCTTCCTGAGGCATAGTTTTGAACCTAAAAACCATCTTTCCTAGCCCCATTTTTTATTTTGGGTTTGTAGAGTGATTAAAGGACCTTATAGTCCTCATCATTCTCATCCCGCATATCCTAACACCATGGTAATTTGAGGTAATTTAGGGTATCCTTCCACATATTCACCCTAGGTGACCTGGGGCCTTGTATATGGTGGTCCCCCTCTCTTACAATAGACACTTGGGGCTATTGAGCATAAGCCTACTATTGTTGAGGCTACAAGTAATGAGGTACCAGAGGTGCTTCATTTAGTGGTTGCCTTGGATGTGGCACTATTAGAAGTTGAGGGACTTGATTCAACATGGGCATCCAATTAGCCAAGGTATGGGTAATCCTTGGATTTGATTTGGATGAGCAATTGGTCTCAATGGGGGCAATGGATTTTCTATATGCTACCCCAGATTTGTTCTTGTTGTGACCACTTTTTCATATGCATCCACCAACCTAGCAGGCGGTGGGTGCATCCTTTTGACCAAGGTAGATGTAAGGTTTTCCAAGGATGTGTAGTCCACCAGCCTAGTTGAGGGATCATCCACTACATATGGTGGTTGCAACTTCATGTAAGCCCTATGAATTTGGTCATTGACTAAGCTAATAGGCTCACTGACTTCCCTCCTAATGGACATGAACTACTGGTATAATTCTGAGGGGCTAACCATAAGCTTAACATTTTACAAGAATGTATTCCTCATTTGATCCCAAGAATTTATGGATCCATTTTGTAGATGGATATACCAATAGAAGGCTTCATCCTCCAATGATTAAGGAAGATACTACAAGAAATTTCTTCATGTTCAATCTGCATTTCTTTCAAAGTTGTTTGGAAGATCTTGATGTGCTCTTCTGCTATCCTTTGTGGGTCATGTGGATGGAAGTTGTTGCAAAAGGCTTTCAGATTCTATGGCATGCCATGGTAGTCATTAAAGGACAATGGGGATGGCTTGTTTCCCATCCAAGCCATTGTGGGAGGTGGAGGTTGTATTTTCTATGCTATAGTGACTTGAGGCTGTAATGGAGCAACAGTTGGGGAAGTGTCCTAAAAATGTATTGCAGGGGCTGGGACAACACCTTGGTGGTGGGAAATGAAGGGTGTAAAGGTAGTTTGAAGTAGAGGGGAGGATGAAGGTGTTGTTGGAAGTGAAGGGGAGGAGTGAGATGGATGGATTGATGGGGATGTAGGGGATGGAGGTTGAGTGGATGGGATTGAATTTGATGCTTCCCCTTTCTTAGATCTCTTAACCTTGGTAGAGGTCTTGAGCTATTAGAACTCCCCTTTGTCTAGTGTGGATCTAAGCGCATGATGAAACCTTTGAGGGGAGAAGGAACCAATTCGATCCATCTTAGCTTGGTTGCCCTCCTTCTAGTGCTAGTTCTATTGATGGGTGTTTTTTTACTTCTCAACATAGAGAATGCACAAGTGTAGTGCCTCTCTTGAAAAGTGAAAATCTACAACTAGGTTTCAAAAAATCACCCCAAGGTCTCTCAGGTGTCAGGTCATGACTTGCAAAAATAGTTCATTTGATTGATGTGATTTGCTAGTAATCACAAAGGGCATTTATGGTTGACTAAGCATGGAGGTAATTGGATCTACAAAAAGAGTTTTATAAGTTCTGATAATGTAGTACAATTGCTGCAAGTTCAGGACAGCAATTTAAAACTCCTCTTTACTCATCAAATTTGGCTTTGTTGTGATGCTAGAACTTTGTTTTAACTTGAATCTTCAAAGAAAGTTCAAAAGGGAAAAGGGATAAAAAGTTTCCTACACCTGCAACTAATGTTTAATAGTAATAATGGAGGATGCTAGAGTGGACAACCTTCCTAAAACTAAGTTTCGCTTAACCAAGGGTAGCCTAGAGTCTCATGAAACTAGTGAAATCTTCTAAGGTCTACACATTTTAAACCATCCATTCACCATTAAAGAATGAGCAATAGATGAACTTAAGTCCAACAATAAAACAATCCTCAGACTAACTTTACATAGTTGTTTATCGTCAATAGACAACAAAAAGTATGAGTAAGGAAGATATCAAGACCATAGCATTCTTCTCCATTAAAGTGGAACATAAAATAACAACTTAAACTAGAACAACAAAGCTAAAATATAAGATTGGAATAATGAATCATACACACATGAAAATAAAACACAAGAATCCATCAAACAATTTTATTCTCATTAATTTTCTATAGCATGCCTTTACACAACAACTAATCTCTCTCTTTGAAAATGAGAGGATGCCCCTATTTATAGCTTCCCAAAAAAAAAATGAATGGAGAAGATTCAATTTTATTGTGTGGTTCAGATTCATTTTACATTAAGGTTTGACCTACCCCCAAATATATGACAATATAAAATACACTTTTTTCTTTTCCTTATTTTGTCATTTAGTGGCCTTGGCACTGTAGTAGTTTTGTCTTGTAGTGGTTGCCATCCTTTATAACTATTTTGACAAAAAATCATCATCTATGATGGGTGTTCCAGCCAATTTTTGAGCATTTGCATACTCGATGAATTTTCCAAACACAACAATAAGTTTATTTTCCTTAGAGAGCTCAGATTTGAGGATCTGGAAGGACATCCTTTTGATTCTTTCAATGATTGCATGCTTATTCTCCATATAATTTGAGGCAACTTCAATCATCTACTCCATCAAGATGAAAGCCTATGTATCAAAATTCATAAACTTTGGTGATAACATTTCACCAACTCCTTGTTCTATTTTCTTGTGGAACAAAGGCTTGATCTTCTCTAGATCTAGCTCTAAGGTAGGTATCTCAAAATTTGTCATTAACTTCAAATAGTCAGCACAGTTTGCTTGATGCTTGGTATCCCATTCATGATCAACCTCAAGGTCATGCAAGACCTTTTCTAAAACTTTCTTCCTATAATCTAGGTTCATTATCCAAGTTTCGATTAGCCAGTGATCTTCGTTTGGCACTTCCAACTCTTTTTCCTAGATGTCTTGTGAAAGCTTGAGGATGCACTCCAATTTAGGATAAGTGATCCTATATGTTTTTGGGAACTCCTTACAAGTACTCATTAGGATTTTTATGTCCTTTCCTAGGCTTTCATACCTGTTGTACATCATGATGGCATGATCGATCCCTTTTTCACTAGTTGATACCACTTTGTTGAACCAAGAAGTCATGGAATTGGTCCAGTTCTTCCTTGTCTCCATCTTACTAATATCCTCTTTGGAAAGTAGTGAGGGCTATGTTGATGATTATGCTGAGCTTCCTCTTCTATAGATGTCTATTGTTGAATATAAGTGGTGAGGTCTGCTACTTATTCTTTGAGCTCCTCTTTGGTGGATTGATATTTATTCATCTTTTGCACAATGGTGGCTACTAACCCTTGGAATTCATCTATCTTTTGTTCATGAGTTGTTAGGCTTAGATTAATTGTTGATACATTGTAACCAGTGCTTGTATCTTTTTCTATCATAGGGGTGGAAATTTTTATTGTTCTAGATCCAGAGGCATCCACCGTGATCTGAGATCAGACCTTGGGCTTCTCTTTTTTGTTTCTATCTACACCTTAGCTATTATTGCATCAACCATTTCTCTTGGGTTGATGACCACAAGAGCATTCCTTTTCAATTTCTACTCTAGCCAATCAAGAATCTCAGCTTGAGCCTTGGGTGATTCATGATCACCTTCCTCTTCTTTATAATTTTGAGTTTTCTCCTCTTCATCATCCCCTAGCTGTTATTGCATCAAGCCTTGCTCTTGGGTTGATGACCACATGAGCTTTCCTTTTCAATTTCCTCTCCAACCAATCCGACATCTCAGTTTGAGCCTTGGGTGATTCATGTTGGTCATCTTCCTCTTCTTTATCATTCTAAGGTTGCTCCTCTTCATCATCCAAAGCTTCTCAATCATTCTTTTCTTCTTCATCTAATCCTTCTATTTACATATCCTTCCCTTTTTCTAGCTCCATAGAAGTTATATTCTCCTCAGTGATGCCTTCTTCTTGGGGTTCTTTCACTTCTTGTTCAATCTCAAAAATGTGCTCAAGTTCAAAGCTCTTTTATTAAGAAAGGCCATTATCATGAAATCCATTTTTTTCTCTTCTAACAAAGGTAACTCATCTTGATGGAAAGTTATGTCCAAGTTGACTGGAGTTATAGCTTGAATTTTGGCTGCCACATCATTTGATTACACATTAGGATGGGTAGTAACTTGTAAAGCACTTTGAAGAATGTTATGATAACTAGGTTAGGCTTGAATAAGGTCCCATAAGGATATCTTAGTAGGATTATTCTTAATTTTTTCAAGAAGATCATACTCCTTTCCACTTTATAAAGGAAAATGAGGAGCACTAGGAAAGATAGGTTGAGGCAATGGGAGGGATGTTGGATTTTTTTTCTTGGTTGTAGATTTTTCCTAGTGTTATATGTATGAGCAATGTTATTGTAACTCAGTTGTTGTGAAACATTATCATTATCAAGTTTCCTTTTAGTTGGTTCTAAGGTAAGCATGGGTTTATTTTCAACTTGAGGTTGTTGTGAGGGTGGATAAATGATAAGTTGAGGCTTAGGTGGTCCAATAATTAAAGGGTTTGTAGGAGGTATAATAATTAGAGGACTCGAGGGAGTTTGAAAGTTCATAACCTCAACACACTTATCCTCTATCTTCATGATCTCTTATTGAAGGGGAGTCTAATGTCACTTCATCATCTTCATCTAAGGAATTAATATTACTATTTTTTGAAAGACATATGCCAATGTTATCATTCTCTTCTACCATGATATCTTCCCTAGTAGGAGATTTTTTAGGAGATATACAAACTAGATGTTCATGACATTCAAAGGTTGGTTCTTCTAAAATGACTTCATCACAAGTAAGGGAGTTATCAATGGTTGGATTTTTTTGCTTAATAATGATGGCATTCTCTTGTTCAATAATGTTTTCCCTAGGGAAGAAAGACAAATAGGATTGTCATGACTCTCATCAATTGGATCTTCTAACATCAAAATATCTTCTTCACCAATAGTAAAGATATAAGGAGAAGGCCAAAATTGATTGTTATGATTTTCCATGATTTCATCCTTTTTCTCTAAGGTCTCATTCTCTTGTTTCATAATATCTACCCTACTAGGAGATCTTTTAGGAGAGGAGAAAACAAGAGGCTCATCACATTCCATGGTTAGATTTTATAAAGTAACTTCATCACAAATAGGGGAGGCATGATTTTCATGCTTATCAATGATTGGATCCTTTCATTTGAATAGATCTTTTCAAATGTTAGGGAAATTAGGAAGGATATAAATAATGTTATAACTCTCAATGATTGGATCTCATAACACCAACATATCCTCTTCACAAATGTGATTTTCATGATTTTTCACAATTACATCATCTTTCACTAAAGCATTCTCACAAGTAGGGGAGGTGTTGGGAGATGAATGGAGACTAGGTAAAGTAGTGTCAATGATCTCATCTTCTTGTTTCATAATATCTTCCCAAGGGGGATGAGGAGAGAGAGAAACAAGACTTTCATGATTCTCAATGATTGTATCTTCTTTAACCAAGACACCTTCATCACCGATAGGAGAGGTATTGGGAGAGGAACAATTATGGTTTTTTTTATTATATATGCGTGTATCCTCTTGTGTCATATCATCCTCAAAAATGGGAGAGATAATAGGGTTTGAGATAGGCAAGGTGATATTAAGGATAGTGTCAATGGTTTGATTCTCTTACTCTAAGATGTTCTCATATCTAAGAAAGATAGTGGAATGATGGCTAACATGTTTCTTAATGACCTCATTGTTCTACTCTAAATTTAACTCATAAGAGGGTATTATACTTATGAAATACATTCTTAACCATATAAAAACCATATATCTTAAAAGGAAACATATTGAGATGAAAAAGTAAGCTATCTTACATATGCAATGCTTAAAAAATGTCGTGATTTTTTTCTATTGAAATGATTTTGGAAAAACTAACTACACTAAGTGGATGTTTAGACCTAGATGCATAAAATAGAATGTTTTGAAACTTTCTATATTGATACTATAGGTTACAAGCAACCCTAGGAAATGAAAACAACCACTAGAAAGCTCATAAAAGTTGGTTTTTGTAGGCCTCCAAGGACTCATTCACCCAGTGGTGAATGGGTCCTAGTACAAGTTTTTTTTTAAATTGAAAAATGCAATTTTTGAGTGATTATATGTGTTTTTTGTTTCAGATCTCAAACTCGTATTTATCTAACAAAATTTTCTAGAATTTGATGTGTAAATGCAAGTAAAAATAATGAGAAATAATGAGCTATGTGACATTTTTTGAAATACAATTTTGCTACAATATTTTTTTAATATGAATGATGAAAAGTAAACTAACATCCAAACACTATGCAAAATTAATGTAATATGCATGGATTTTTTTCTTTTTGAATTTTTCAGATTTAAACAATGTAAAAATGAAAATTTAAACCCCTATATGCAATGCAAAATAATACAATTTTGACAACCCTAGAAAAAAATGCAAACTAATGAAAATCCTAGATCTAGGGTTTGAATGCACTCCAACTTAGAAAATTAATAGTGTAAGATTGTTGGGTTCACCAAAATGAAACATAGAAAATAAGTTTCACCCAAATGGTGGTAAAATGGAATGAACAAACCTATTTCTCTAATTTCATTCAAAGAAATGAGATTTACACCAAAAATGACTAACAACCCTTAGGTGAGCCAAATCAGGGTATGGATCAGAAAATTTCCTATATATGCAAGGACAAGGGTATGGACTAAATTGCACTTTGGGGAGGAAAACTTAAAACTATCAAATAAACTCCAAATTACAATCTATAAAGTGCATCTAGAAGCTAAATCATAATACTAATGGAACCTACAAACTTTAAGGAGAGTTTGGAAGGGATAAATGTTGTGTACCTTTCTCAAAAAAATTGTTTTTAGTCCTCACTAAGGACTCATTCGACCTAAGGCGAATGTTTCCTAGCTAGGGCTCTTAAAAATAAATTTCTAGGTTCTATTCTTCTATGACTGCACTCCCAAATTCCAATCAGTCACTATCAAAAAGATAGAAATAGATCATGTAGCTCAATTTTCATGATTTGATAATTTTTATTGTAGCTTTGACAACTTTGCAACTTTCTTCAATTTTTCTCTTCAAATGATCTTCAACCTAAAGTTAGCAATCACACATCAAATAGAGAAAATTGTTGTTTTGTTAGGGAATGGGTGCTTTCCTCAGTCAAACCTATTTTTGTAAATTAAACCTTATGATGGGGATGAAAGAATGAAACATGAACAATGGTACCTTATTTGAAACCTTGGATAAATCTGTAAACTAGCATGAAGTTGCCTAAATGAATGTAGATCTTGATCATGAAACTTAATTATAGATAATGCCTTGGAATATGCTTGATTAGACCTTGAAAACTACATCAACATATTAGCTCAAACAACATGCATGATTCAATACTTCTTTGATATGACAATGGAATCTTGATTGTTGTAATAATCAATAATAAATCTTCCCTTGAATGGCTTGAAATTGCTCTTGAATGCTTCTCTTGTGAACATTATTTGATTGCTTGAAAATCTTAGTATGAAACATAGTGAAATAACCTTGTATTTATATATGTCTTATCATTAATTCCCAATATTCGAATATCACAAGCTGAAATTGAATTAGAGATTTGAAATCATTAAAATACCACCAAAAACATATTTCAAAGAGGGGTCCTAGGTCTAAGTGAGGACCCATTCTCCATGTGACGAATGGATCCTAGGCCACTTACCTAGGACACACATCAGACAAGGTGAAATGTCATGTAAAAATATGGTCCTAGAATTGAGGACCCATTCACCCTATGGCGAGTGGGTCCTAGGCCACTTAAGTAGGACACACATCTTGCAAATTTAAGTGTTGTGAAATAGAATTTATGAATGTTGGGTTTTATCCCTCAAAAAATTGCATTTAATTAGGCTTGGATTTGAATTAAAGGGGCCAATTAAGGGAAATTAACCTCAATCAATTAATAAAATGCTAGATTAGTGTAAAAATATAAAGATACACTTTACAACACCCTAAATAATCCAAATTAAGTTCGCTTTATAAAAAATGGTCCTAAAATTAATGTGAATATGAAAAACATATTACAATATACTAAATCAAGGCAACATTAGGCTCATTTTATTCATTAATTATTCCCAAATTAAATGTGAAAAAGGGATGCGTTTTCCTATAGTACACAAAAATGAAGTGATTGAATGAGGATTGTTTGATCATGGTTTGAAATAGAAAATCTACAACCTATATTTTAAATCAATGGTTAGGTAGTGGAACTTGCAGTAAACTGGTGGTTTAGATGATATAGTGTGCACCGTAGAGAAATGAACCCCTGTCATTTTCATGGTCTTTTAGGCCTTGCTTCATGATTTTTGGTCTATTTTTCTTTGAATTTATGTTGTATCATGGCTTGAACATGCTTATTTAGGTACTAAAACTCAAAGAACGACGTCTTGTGAAGGTGTTGTGAAGTGTTGTAAGACATTTCTACATTCTTCTAGACTTTATTTAATACAATTCACCTAAAAATCACTTATTTTCACATCAACAAGTCCTATATTAAAGTGTTGTAAAATCTTGTAACAAGCCTTCATGCTTTTCTAGGCATATCTTCATTATTTACACCTTTCTATGCTTTATTTTGTCCCTTTATACCCTCATATGCTTATATTAAGTGTATTTTTGCATGTTATCCTGGACAACAACATTAAACAAAACATTATTCCTGACACTTTTTTTTAGGTCTAGGGTGGGACCCATTCACCATGGATGGAGAATGAGTCCCCCTTGGCCCCAAATTCAAAATATTTCAAATTTCCTTTTGGGATTTTATCAAAATTCACTTCATGTTTGCCTGTGATGAGGTATGAATGGATACTAAGGCACAAGAATTGTATAAATAAGTGATTTTCACCTCATTTTACATCTCCTACAATATCCTCCCCATTCATCAAGTTCACTTATCCACCTATTCACTTAGGCATTCAAGCATTTTACATCATCAACTAAAGCACTTTTCAAGCACTTTGAAGCTTCCATTGACATTAATTCGGAATTACAAGATCAAGAGTTAGGTGAGTTGATATCATTTGCATGTTATTAATTTATCTTACTCTTTCATTTCATTATCTTTTTAAGGGTTTAATTACCAAAAGTGGGATTTGACCAAGGAAAACCCCTATTCACTAACCCTAATCATTTTTCCCTTTTTGTTTGTGTATTTGCAGCCTTTTGTTTGAATATTTGACAGGTTATAAGGTTTTGAAGAATTATTTTTATTTCAACTAGGTGCTTCAAGTCAACATAAGTCAAATTCAAGCTTGGAGGCACGCACTTGTTTGTTTTCTATAGATTTGACTTTAGCAACCCGAGAAGCAGACATTTCCAGATTTGGTGTTGTAGAGTTGTCTCCTGGTTTTTTAGAAATTTGGGAGAGGACTGATTCACCACTTGTGGTGAATGAGTCCCACCTTAGGACTGGAAACTTGAGTTTTTTTAGATTTCAGATCCTGATAGATAGAAATTAGCTCCCGACAATTTTTCATTAGTAGGAAGACTAATTTGCCACCTTGGGAAAATGAGTCCCACTGTGAAAAATTGGTGAATTTCATTAGCATTCTAGACACTCCAAAAATCTCACACATCATGCAGGTGCACTTAGATTTACCTGTGTACCTTACGCTTTGCATAATTTCTCCATTTTCATAGTTGTTTGCATATCATAATGTGTTTTCAAACATAGCTTAAATTACACTTTTGCATTCATTCTAGCTCATTTTAATTAGTCAAATGTATTTAATTAAGATCATTTACATCATATCACATTGCACACATCCTAATTTGAATGTTACATAAGCATTTTGGGACCTAAATCTCTCCCTTTCTAGGTGAAAAACCCTAGGAAGAGAGCCAGGCATTTTAAGGTTCCCAAAATCTATGTTTCATAGTGAATGAAATTAATTATTGTAACCATTCCTATTATTATTTTGATTGGAGATAGAGATTTTTTTGGTGTCATCCAAGCACAAATGGCTACAATATTTGATAAAAATCAAATCATGAAAATATGGGCATAATATTTGAATCAAATCCTATTTTTGATACATGGTAAAAATAGAAAATACATTGAATTAGGTTGGTGGTGATTTGCTTGAGAAGATTAGGCTTGTCAATGAAGAAATATGAAATGATTCTTACAGAAAAGAGGATTGAGTAGATGGATGTGTGTAAACTTTGTGGAAAGGTACACCTAGACTGAATAACTAAGAAAAATTATCTAGGGTATGCATTTAGTGTGTTGAATTGAGAGATAGTAGAGAGGGTGAAGCAGAGGGTGGAGCAAAGGAGGAGAGAGCAATGTTAAAGAGTAATTAGCAGCAATAGTAAAGATGAATTCTTGTTGAACAGAGTGAAGTATGAGTAGTTGAAGAACAAGTCAATAAAATTGAATTGGATTCATTTGAATGAATTTGTAATCAAGATTTTTACATCCTTAATTTTCATTTTAAATCTAATTGGTTGGTTCCATTAGAAATTTGAGTGGGTGCTCAGTTAGGGAATAGGTTCTTAGAGTTGGCACTCTTAAATCGGGAGATTGGTGTCTCCTCAAGGTAGGTCCCTTTGAACTTTGTAACCAGTGAGGTTTTACTATGAGGCTAGGTTAGGATAGTAGATCCTAGAAGTTATTCTCATGATTCTTTTTCCAATATAGGGTTTTCCACATATATTTGGTGTTTGTGTGTGTGTGATCTTTGCATTTTTGTTTAATTTTCTCTAAAAGTGTCAAAACACTAGTTTTAATTGATCTACTGATTCACTCCCTCTCTTAGTAGATAGTTATGTTCCAAACCTTCCTACTTCCAACATCTTGGTGTTATTGTTATCATCCTTATTAAGTTTTATGTGCTGATCTAATATTTGAGAAATAAAAAAACTAGTTAAACTTACAAAAAATTTGTACAAATGTATGTTTACATTTTGAATAATTGTTACCAATTCAATGATCAATATTTCAAAATATTTATATTAATTACTATAACATCTAATTATAATGGATTCAATAAATGCCTCTCACTATGTAGATCAAAAGGGTAGCTATAAAAATATAGAATGTAGCATTATCCTTATTAGTGGTGGCTAATAATTTATAAAGAAGCTAGGGCCTATGTCCAAAGGAAGGAGAGCATATGTGGAAGGAATTCTATAAGAATATGAAATATATATGTCACTTTCCTACATAATGAGAAGAACATGAAGTTAGAGAAAAATAATTATAATAGTAACTTATTTGTACTATATAAACCTAAAAAATGGTGAAGACATTTAATTAATCAAATACTAGTTATTTAATTAATATTTCATCTACTTATAAATAAATTCTTAATTTATGTATATAGTTCATGCCTTCTAAATTAATTAAATAAAGAAATTTCTATAAGCTTGTTTTATTTAATTAATCTTCATTAATATCAATTAGGAATTCAATCACATGTCTACAACATTTTGTGCCACCTCACCAAGGTCACATGAAATTAAATAATTCTAATTTTTAAATTAAAATTATCTTTATCCAAATTTTAAGCACATGGCTTATTCCTGACACACTTCAACCAATTTTCAAACACATGGTCTTTTCTTCCCACACTTTAGTCTTCCATTCATTTGGCATGTTTCCTATTGGTCAAGAGATTACTCCATCCATTTGGCATGTTGTCTTTGGTCAAGGGAACAACATCTTTATTCTCTCCATCTCAATCGTTCATTCTTCTTGTTCGAATCTAGACCATCAATCATTGCCATCCCACAAGATGCTTGGAAAAGGCTATAAATACAACCCTTTGGCATTGTAGTTTGCATCCACTTTTGAATAGAGTTATCTTGCAGAAATATCATTTGAGCTTGGGAGCACTTTGGAGTATTGTAGTTACTTTTTATATCATGTTTTGCAGCATAGTTAGATCTTAGAGTAATAACTTTGCTTCATAGTTGCATTTTATGTCATCCTTTGCATCATATTTTCATTTTAGATTAGCATTTCCATAGTTTGCATGTGGGTATATGCAAGATTATGATGGGCCAAAAAGTGGCAATATGATGGGTATGTGCTGACGACTTTTTTCTTACCCAAAATTGATGAAATGAAAATGGTTTTTAGAGGAGATTGTCAACTTTCCAGCAATATAAATTATTCTTTACTTTCAATTTAATAAGTAATTATTATTCATTTTCTATTTGAATTACAACTAAAGTCATCATTGATAGGCTGATTGAAAAACATCTATAGCTTTCAAATGGTATCACATTTTTTTAATCCAAAGCATGCATCACATTCTATTATTTGCATAATATAGGATTAGAAAAAAAAATGAATTTCATGAAGTTTTGACCAAGTTAAGGTGGTCAGACATACGAGCTTTTATATTTTTTTTAAGTTGTAATAAAAAATTCATAAATAATTATTTACTTGGAAAAAATTACAAAAATATACATCACATCGACATGAGTCCTCTACTTATATCAAAAATATTATAAAATAATATTATCATTTTATTGTGGTTAGGGTGGTCAAAAAACACCTACTTCTTATTTTTCCTAAAATTTAAGTACTACTACATTGAAATTTCAATTTTTCACCAAATAGATTTAAAAAAAAAAACCTAGTAGTTTAGAAACTACATTCAATTTTCTACAAATTCTATTCTTACATATTTTTGAAATAATATAGATAACTTATTCAAATTTTTACGTGAAGTTGCCTAACTCTAATTTTTCTGAATTTTTTGCCACTTAAGGGCCTGTTTTTTCCATGATGATCCTGCACATACCCATTTGAGCATATGTAAAATCATCCCATATCACTACCATAGTATCTACCTCGAATAATCTAGCATCATCATCCATTCATCATAGTATCCATCATCATTTTTATCATATAGTTTCATGTAGGAATTTAATTGGCTTGCATGTTGAATACTAATCTCATTTCTTAAGTGTCATTCTAATAGCCTTTGTGCACATAGAAATCGGAGGTCCAAAGGGTTCAAGGAATCTTTAAGAATAGAGGACAATAAGATGTTCTTAAAATATTTGTTAAATTTCAATTTAGAGTAGCTTCTTTGCTTTGAATCTTTGATATAATTCATTTCATTAAGGTTTGTGTTGATTTACTAACATTTCCAAATTTCACACACACAAAATGGCGCCCACCATGGGGCTTGCCCCCTTTTTTTTAACATTCTAGAAAATTTATGTTTGCAGGTTCAGGAATTAAACTTTTGGCACAAACGACACTTTCTCTAGTGCACTTTGTAGCTCATTCAACACATATTGCATGGGAAATGATGCATATTGCAAATTTTCAAAAAAGTTCACCAAGGTTTCAAACATCTTTTTTTGAGTTTTAGATCATCTTGCATGTCTTATGGCACATCTTGTATGTGTTTTGGCGCATATTGTCTCTATTTTGGTGCATCTTCCATGTCTTTTGGCACATCTTTTATGTGTTTTGGAGCATATTGTCCCTATTTTGGCACATCTTGCATGTATTTTGGTGCATTTTGTAGTTTTATTATTTTTCACTAAATCTGAGAGCTAATTCTCAAATTTTTTATTTTGCAGGATTCCCAGATTCATTGTCAAAGACTCAAACATAAACTACTAACATATTGCAGGGGCTGTAAGTGATTTAATTGATTCTTTTTTATTAAGTTAGGAATATAGCTTAATTAAAAGGTTAATAAACACCATGTCTTTTGTGCTTGATGGATGGTAGGCATATGCTCTTGCCTTAATTGGGTGACCAAAAAGCTTGAACCATTCAATTTTTGTTTGCAAGTGTGAGTTTAGTATATCACAGGTGTTCTCTCTTTGTTCACACAAAAATAAAGATTGATCGAACTACAAATGTACTTGCTCACTTTTTTTATCCATAGAGGGCCTGCCTTCTAGGAAAAAGTAATCACTCAAGGGAACGACCCAACTGGTAACACACTAAATCCAAGCGACTTCCAACCATGATATAAATGTGGGTACTTGGGGAAAGTTCAAGTATCATGAGGATTATTCTCAAAAGAAGGGAAACAATGGTCTCTTACCACATGGATGATCCCCCATGAATGTAATGCCTAAACGAAAACCCTTTGTTGTAGCAAGCCCAATATCCTTAATCTATTTGTTGGTGTAAAAATGATGGTTTTGAAGCCATCCCACATTCTTGCAACTTTTAGTAGAGATGAGAAATATTCCATGGGAGATTCATGGGTATTGATGTTGGGTTGCCCTATAGAAGTGAGTGTCATGGAGGGGAGCCAGTGAGGTCAAGCATCTAGTCATCCACTATAAGTAAGTGCAGCTGGAGTAAAATCCAAGTGGGAACTCAACAAATATAGTCCTACACAATCTAAGTTGTACATGTTTGATGTGTCTTTACCAATGTGTTTTTGAACCAATTTCAAACAAAAACATCACATGTTGAAAGTGAAAACCTTGATTCAAAAAAACATTCATTGAAACAACCAAGTCTCTAACTGAAAAATCCAAAGAATCAAACAAACTTTCAAGAAACCACATTATTCTCTCAATTTGGCACATCTTATCAACCTGCTAGTGCATATTGGTTGCCTTCTGGTGCATCTTGTACCTATATTCACCCATACTATCCAAGTTACCAAGGTCAAAACCTTCTTACAGAGCCTTGTAAAACTTTCTAGCGCATCTTGCAAGTCCCATAGTGCATCTTGCACCTGTTCTGACACATTTTTCTTGTCTTTCAACACATTTTGAAAGTTTTTTGGTGCATATTCTACCTGTTTTGGCACATTTTGTAGGTCAGAAAACTAGTGACCTAAGTTCATCTCCTTTTTGATAGTCAGTCTCATCCTGAGATTCCTCAGTAGTGTTCAGTCATTCCTCAGTTTCACCAGCAATCTAAACTTTCCAAATAGGTCTAATAAGTGAACATGTCTAGCTATACCAAGATCTAACATCCTAAAGTGCCCAAAATCATTCAAAACATCTCTAATTTTCAAGCTTAGTTTCCTCATTAGGATCTATCATCCTTTCATAATGAAATGAAGCTTGCTTAATTATATTCACCCTAGTTCACATCAATAGAATTTGCCATTCTATTTGAACTTGGGTAAATGCTTGGCACTCCCAAATTGAAGATCAAAGTTTAGTTAAAACTATAACACTTGTATGCACATTCAAACAAGGTTACAAAAATGAAAACTTAAGGAAAAAGGACTTGAAAATTGAAACATTGAAGAGTCGAATCTTGAAACTCCAACCATTGGAACTCCAACCATTGAAACTCCAATCATTGAGACTCAAAAAATTGAAACTCAAAATAGTGAGATGCAAAAAAATCATTGTTGAGACTGAAGAATACCCCCTTCATATATTTTATCAACCTAAAATATATGAGGCTCAATTGAATTCTTTACCTCATCAAATGAAAAACATTCAACAACAAATATGGGATATGAAAAGGAAAAAAACCATAGAAAGATGTTTGTTGTCAGACATATTTTCTTATCCATCTAATAGAAATACAGACATGACACCTTCTCCACCAACAACTACATCATCCAAGTTCAATTTCTTTAAATTCTTGAAAAAGTTAAATGAGAAACCCAAATCAAAGTCTTCAAACACAAAGGATATTGAACAATCTTTCCTTGAAATTCATCTATCTTCATCTCCCATAAGCCAAAATATACCTCATGATTCTTTCACCCAAGTTAACAATTCCATCCAACCACCACATCTATCATACCTTCTGAATCTAATGATTCATGTAAATCTTTCAGTCCAAAACATGATAACATAGATTCCTCTACACCTCAAGATAAAATCATTCTTTCCATTCCATCTAATGATACCAAAACTCCACAAGTTATTCCAATATTTGACCAAGACCCCATCTCTCAAGAATTCTATGATGATCCCCTCCTTTCACTTTTCATCCACAATGATTCCTTTCCATCTCAAGAGAAAAGTATCCTTCTAAGTTCTTTGAATCCATCTAATGAATCCATACCATCTCATGATTCCATTGCATCCTAGGAGCATGATATTTCTTCCATCCTTTCTAATGATTTCCTACCATCTGATGATCAAGATATACTTTCTAGAAAATATCATGATTCCCTTCCTCATCAAGATCAAGATATGCTTCCATGCAAGGATACCCTTTCATTCCATGAGGATGTTCATCCTTCTCAAGATCGAGATATTCCTTTCATACCACTTTACAATGATTCCACACCTAATAAAGAGAAAGCTACTCCATCTCCTACACCTCGTGATCCTTTTCCAAGTCAAGATTGAAACACCCCATCATCCCCATCTCAAGAGCCTATCACACCTATACAAGCTATCCATGAACCACACACCTACAAATTGGGATCCTCCACCTTTATCCACTCTGGTTTACTTCCAAAACCTACCCTTTAATCCATATCATATCCTCCCCAAAATGGACTTGCATCTTGTTTCACAAACAATACATATCCTATTGGTAAATTAATGTGTCAAAGTATGAACTACAAAGGAAAAGGATTAGGCCTTCATGAACAAGGTATCCTAGAACCCCTTTTTTCTCAAGAAAACTAATATTACCATGGCATTGGTTATACACCTAAGTGTCCTAGTTCATAAAACCTGTCATCTATCCTAGGTCCTCATCCTAATCCACCAAACCTTCCATCTATCTTAGGTCCTCATCCTAGTTCATCAAACCTTCCATCTATTCTAGGTCCATATCTTATTCCTCAAGAACAAAAAAGGCACACATCCTTGATGCCCTTTCAACATTCTACCTCCCAAAACTCATCCATGATACCTCCATACCATTCATCTTCATCCATCTCACCTATTGCTCTTGGAAGCAATTTGGGTTCCAAATGTCAAAAGCTTCCATATGAAAATCCACATGTATCAAAGGATCAAAATGTCTTGTCGAAGAGCCATGCAAAAGTAAAAGAAAATTTGTTCTAAAATCAAAAGGAAATTTTAAAAGGCCACAAAGGCCCATCAAAGCAAAAAGAAAAATTTCCAAGACCGAAATTTCAAAATGCCACAAAGGCCTATCAAAGAAAAAAAAATTCCAAGACCACAAAGGTGTTGCAAAGATGGTTGTCATTGCACTAAAAGATCGACCTATTAATGCTCGATATAGCTATTGGATTTATACAAGATCACAATCCATAGGAGGTGGTTAAACCATGTCACAAAGCCTAAGCATCATGCTAGAATACTCCTACCACAGGAAGAGGAGACCAAGGGTCACACCTTGCAACAATACTGCCTGACACAAGCATGAGGTTAGAACTTGTGACCTTGGCTCTAATACCAATGTTGCAAAGATAGTTGTTGTTGTACTAAAATATTGACCTATTAATTCCCGATACAGCCACTGGATTTATACAAGATCAAGATCCATATGAGGTGATTAAACCATGTCATGAAGCCCAAGCGTTGTGCTAGACTACGCCTACCATAGGAAGAGGAGACCAAGGATCACACCTTATAACAAAAGGTCCATAAATCAAAGATAAAAATATCAAAGGCCATAAAGGCCCATAAAGAAAATATCAAATTCAAAAGTCATGTGGATTCCTAAAAGTCTCATAGAAGCAATAAAATCTAAATTGGCATCCAAATTTGTTGATTAAAAAGCTTCCTCCAATCGTCCATCTAAAAACCTTTGACCTTCCAAATTCCCTTCACTCCACCACCCTTCAAGGTGTGTGTTAATGTTGACCTTACAATCCTTTCCATCTATCCATTAGCAAGCCTTCCCACCACCTATCCATTACCCAAAATTCATCCCCCATTATTCTCCTTTAATCCAAACCTTTGGATAAGTCCTTGGTTCTTCCATCATACCTTTAATAGGCCAACATTTATGAGTCTAATTCCCATTTACCATGGTTTACTAAAGGGATATTTGGTCATGAAAACTGATGTTTAAGTCCTTCCTCCATCTCCCTATCATCCATTTCCTATTTTCCATATTCCTCTTGCACTCTACACTTGGGGGCAAAGTTTCGTCCATCTTATCATTCCTTACATTTTGACCTTTGATCTTGACAACGTTAATGATATTCTTCAGCATCATATATATTATCCTATGTGCTTTATCCATATCTTTCGTATCATATCCTTCACCTTATCCATATTCCATCATTCTTTCTAAATACATCCTTTCTTCCTTTCCTTGGTCTTGAAGAGGAATAGGGGAAAAATACTTGGGCCTTGTGTCTATATCTTATCTAATTGATCTTTCTCATCCTATTCATTATCTTTATACTCATTTTCTTCCATTCCATATCTCCTAGCTTATCAAAATCCATGTCATCATGTCCCTTTGTAACCTTGAATATTATCATGCAAATCATATTTGAGCCTAGTTGTAAAACATTATCCAATCCGCATATCTTTTGTCAATCAATCATCAAAAATAATCAATCTTATCGTATTTAGATGAAATCAGTGACCCTAAGTACTTATCGTCATCATTCATTATGGAATCAATCATTCCTGGCATCCTAATCAATCAAACATTATCATCTTTAGACAAGAGATATGTTGCTTGTGTGACATGTTTTGTAGTGAATCTTTCATTTTGATCTATTATTTATCCATGGTTGCATTATCTCTATTGTGGGGCATCTTGTTCTTTCAATCGGTCATATCATCTCATTCCATCTTAAATATCCTGAGAAATTTTTTTTTAAAAAGTCCTAAAAAAATACCAAAAAAATCAAAAAATGGTTGCCTTGATGAAAACCTGGAAAATAGGTATCTTGGCAACAACAAAAAAAACAAAAAAAAAGAGAAAAAAAAAATCATAAAAATCTAAAAAAGTTCAATAAAAACAAGTAATGAAAACCTGGCAATAGGTGCTATTTGTGATAGGATATCCTTTCTATCTATTTGAGCATTACGACCATTCTCTTTCACCATCAATCTGCCTATCCTCAGAAAGCACCATGTACAAATCCTGGTATCATGGTTGTGTCTCACCCTAGACAGGGGGTAAAATCATGAACTCACTGGGGGCAAATAAACTTTGAGCTTGAACCAACAGACAAACAATAGTAGTACAACACAACCCAAAACAAAGATCATAGTGCAACTCAACATGGAACATCAATCACCTTTGGAAACACATCAAAATAAAAAAACCAAATCAATCAAACCAAAAAAAAACTTCAAATGGATGATGTTCTTTCTGAATCATGGATCTATCACGTTAAACACAAATGCTCAATTCTTGTACTTTGATTTTTGTTATCATATCTCTGGAGCCCCTCAATGATGTATCGAACTAGAGGAGCTAGGAAAGAGTATGATTTTTCTTTGTCTAATGTTTGTGAGCTGATCATTATTACTATGCAAATTTTTGTGAGACATGCACTACAAAGTATCACTGATGACATTCTGAATTTGCATAGGAAAATGATTAACTCTTGTTTGTTTATGCAAGCAATACTTAGGTCATCTCGATTTAATTATACTTAGATGCTTGTGTTAACTTGCACTATCAAACATCATAGAAGTAGTACTTAGGTCATCATGGTCTAAATATACCATCGATCCTTGTACTCACTTTCAACATTTTAAAGGCCCAATGATGATAAAAAGCACAAAAAATCGGCTATTACAAATGACAACTTTGGCATGTGAGATCTGTGTGGTTAAAGTAGATTTCATCCATGTTATCTTACATTTGTATCTATAGGATTTCTAAAGCTACAACAATGATGTTATCTCTTACACTAATGGATTGAGTACACTTGAGTACATCATTCTCATTTAGTTGCATATCAATTACATCATCATGTGCATACATTAGAAAACATTACAACATTGTTCATCAATCCATTCATCACATCATAATATTTTCATCAGAAAAGACAAAAGGACATGCATCACATCTCATTTACATAATCAAAATAATTTCATATAGTGGCATTAGGAAAGTGGTTCACTAAGCTTAAATGAGTGAGTCTCTTCAAATTTCCAAAAGAATTGGGAAATATGTCAGGTTTTGTGAAGCTTAATTTAACAAAGAATCAACTGACGGTGACCTTCCCATAACTCTTGGAAGTTGGATAGATTCACTCATTTAAGATTAAGACCCTAGAACACAATCATATGCACTCATTTTCATCACATAATCATAATTCATCATAACAAAACATCGCACATCATTTACATAATCATTACATCTCATTATTATTACATCCATACATAATCAATATGAACATAAAATATCATCACATATCATTTGCATAATCAAATTCATATCACATAGCGTAAAACATCATCATTTCATCCATCATACATACATTCATTGCATCATTTATTTGCATTAGAAAAGAATAAAAACATAAAATGCATCACATTTCATTTGCATAATAGGATCCATCACATAGCATAAAACATCATCCATTAAGCATCATATAATCATAACACATCAGTTGCATCATCATTTGCATCCATAACATATCATGTTATCATCATATAGAACATCACACGACATACATAATAGTAAGTAAATGTATCCATCATTATCATCATGATCATCATGATCGTCATCACATAAATCATAGACACAGATCAATCATCATCATCACTACATATCATATATACCTCAAAATAATGTCAAGTGTACAAGGATATCCAAATATCGAGAGGTACAACATAAAAAATGGAATAAATCATAATTTCTCAACTGAATTAGTGTATACATTGGGTCTCAGTACATCATCAAGTATTAGTACATTAATCAACCCTATACTATGGCATATCAATCAATCAATGATGATAAACCACATTGACTGATAATATCTAAATTGGCCTACACCAGATATGAAATCATGTCCCATGTCTTTAGGAAGCATTTCCCTAGATTGAAGAATTCTAAAATCCTCCTATGATCATAACATATCACAAATCAACAATCTTATCAATCAATCAACATCAATCAATCAATCAAATCTAATCAGCTCTAATGAGATTTTGATCAAATTTCGTTGAGAATCTATCATTGAACTTCACCTATCATGTGGTCAATCATCATCATCACATCAATGCAACCTTTCCTATCATGAGGTTCATCAACCAAATCAAACTCGCTTATCATGAGGTTCATCAATCAATCAATCCAAACACGCCTATCATGAGGTTCATCAATCAAATTAACCTTGCCTATCATGAGGTTCATCATCACATCAATGCAACCTCGTCTATCATGGTTTTCATCAATCAAATAAACTTCACCTATCATGAGGTCAATCATCAATCTATCATTGATCCTCACCTATCATGAGGATAATCATCAACATCCTATCATTAACTCTCACCTATCATGAGGTCAATCATCATAACCATCCTATCATTAATCCTCACCTATCATGAGGCCAATCATCAACTATCACATCAACATCATCAAACATCAAACACAAGGAGGCAACATAAGGCATCAATTAATCAATCTGGCAGACTCAATCTTCTCTTTCAGGAGATAAATCATTTTTGGATCATAAAATTTTGAAATCATCACCAAATCATCAGAAAAACATCAAAATGTAAAAAAAAACTCAAAAACTCAAAAATTCATCGATTTATCTCCCAAGGGGGCATATATCCATCATCACCTAAAAATTAGTGCCTGGGGCATCAAAAAAAAATTCTCGACATCAACAGCAATTTTTTTTTTTGAAGCAACGTGTAAATACATTACTTCAAAGAGGGGAAAAATGTATACACCTAAAAATGGTGAAGAAATTTAATTAATTAAATACTAGTTATTTAATTAATATTTCATCTACTTATAAATAAATTCTTATATTTATATAGTTCATGCCTTCTAAATTCTCCAAATCTAAAATCATATTCTTCTAAATTAATTAAATAAACAAATTTCCATAAGCTTTTTTTATTTAATTAATCTTCACTAATATCAATTAGGAATTCAAGCCCATGTCTACAACTTTTTGTGCCACCTCACCAATGTCACATGAAATTAAATAATTCTAATTTTTAAATTAGAATTATCTTCAACTATTTTTTAAGCACATGGCTTATTCCTCGCACACTTCAACCAATTTTCAAACACATGGTATTTTCTTCCCACACTTTAGTCTTCCATCCATTTGGAATGTTTCCTATTGGACAAGAGATTCCTCCATCCATTTAGCATGTTGCTTTTGGTCAAGGGGACAACATCTTGATTCTCTCCATCTCAACCATTCATTCTTCTTATTTGAATATGGACCATCGATTGTTGCCACCTCACAAGATGCTTGGAAAAGGCTATAAATACAAACCTTTAGCATTGTATTTTGCATCCACTATTGAATAGAGTTATCATGCAAAAATATCATTTGAGCTTGGGAGCACTTTGGAATCTTATTGTTACTTTTTATATCATGTTTTTCATCATAACTTTAGATTTAGAGTAATAACTTTTCTTCATAGTTGCATTTAATGTCATCCTTTGCATCATAGTTGCATTTTAGACTAGAATTTCCATACTTTACATTTGATCATATGTAGAATCATCCCATCACACTACTATTTATGGGTGTTTAATGCAGTTCTCAATAGAGGCAATACTTAGGTGCTCTACCTCTCTTGAAAGGTAGAAATTTGCAAGCAAGTTACCAATCGCTACCCCAAGGTCTCGCAGGTGTTAGGTCATGATGTGCATGGAACTTCTCAGTTGAAGTTTGATGTGATTTTTCTGGTACTCATAGGGAAAATTTACGGAGTTAAGCTTGAAGGAAATGGGATTCAGAAAATGGAGTTGCTCGAAGTGGGAAGTTGATGTGTTGTTTTCTATTGGTTCGGAAAATAGTTTTGAACTCCTATGTTAACTTAAGATTTGGATTTACAATGTTCAATGAACCTTAGCATAGGATATTTATAAAAAAAAGGAAAAGGCAGGGGAGAAGAGAGGTTCCTGGATTTGAAATTCAACAATGAACAGTGATCATGGAGGGTTCTACTGCGGGAAACCTTCCCAAAAAATAATTTCACTTAACTAAATTAACTCATAGTATCATGAAATTTGTGCAAGGTTCTAAGGAGTGCAATTATTCAACCATTCATTCACCATAAACATGCATGAATAAAAGATGGAAGTTTGGAGTAGCTTCTAGTTTATGCTGAGACTAACTTTACACAACTATCTACCATCAACAAACAACCAAAAGTATGGAAAAGAAAGGCATCAACACATCAAAAATCTACACAACAATTGAATAGCATTTACTAATCTATCAAAGTAAAATAAAACCATGAAGAATGGAAAAGTAAATCTATCTAAATAGGCTAGCTATGGGAGATGAACCATGTAACATACCAATAAACTCAAAAATACACCAAAGTCAATGAATTTCTATTAAAATTTATGTATCATGCCTTTACAACTCAACTCTCTCTTGAAAATGAGAGGAGACCCCCTATTTATGGTGTCCAAAAAGTAGAATGAGTGGCCAAGATTAATTTGCATTGTGTGGAAAGGATTCACTACAAATTACAGTTTCACCTCCCCCAAATATATTACAATTTAAAATTACATCCTTGTCTTATCCCTATTTTATCTTCTTGTGGTAACACTGTAGCACTTTTGTCCTCTAGTTGATTTCCTTTGCTGCAGCTATTCTGTGAGGAGCTCTTCATCAACAATTGAATTCCCATCCTACTTCTTCAAAGTGGCATATTTCATGAACTTGTTGATCAATATTGAAAGCTTATCGGCTTCCATTATATCAGATTGAAGCACCTAATGGTTCCATTTTTTGGATCGATCTATGAGTGTATCCCAATCTCCATCAATTTTAGTTGTATTTTCCCTGACCTACTCAGATTGGGTGAAAGCCCAAGTAGAAAATTCATAAAATTAGTGGTAAGCTCTCCTGACATTCCATCTTCCATCTTTTTGTGGAAATAAGGCTTTATCTTTTCTGGATCAATCTCAATAGTGGGCATATCATAACGTGTCATCAATTTCAAATACTCAATGCATGTTGCCCTTGTTTCCTTGGCCCACTCGATGTTAGGATCTACCTTATAAAGAAACCACTCTAGTTTCTCCTTTCTGTAGTTGAAGTCTAGCTTCCACATCTCCACCAGCAAGTGGTCGTCCTCTGCTAGTGCAAGCTCCTTTTCCCATGTTTTCTAAGGCAGCTTGAGGATGGCCTCAATTTTAGGATAAGTGGACCCATATACCTTTGGGAAGTTAGTGTAGAACTTCCTCATGCCCTCAAGATATTTTTGTGCTTCTAAGAACTTATTTATTGTCCTGATATGATGACTGATTCCTATATTTCTAGCATTCATAACCTATTGGAACCAATCCTCTATTGTTTTAGTCTAGTTCTTTCTCCTTTCTAGTTTTTCGATGTGGTCCTTGGATAGTAATTGTAGCAATGTTGAGGATGTGGTGGGTAGCTCTTTTGTGGATGACCATTGCTGAATATAGGTTGTCAAATCAGCCACTTGTGCTTTGAGCTCCTCCTTTGAAATCTTATCTTGGTGCATCTGGTGCACGACCATGGCAACAAACTCCTAGAGATGATCTATTTTCTGATCTATGTTGGTTGTCCCCCATTTAATGGTGGATATGTCATAACTCACCCCTTCTTCACCCACAATTGGTGTGACGATTTGCATAGTACTCGACCCAGATGCATCCATGGTTAGTTTGGATATGACTTTAGGCCTTTTCTCTTTCTTTTTGCTTATTTGAGCTCATGCCAAGATAGCCTCTAGCCTTGCCCTTGGATCTCTTAAGGTAGGGGTCTTCTTTTCTAATTTCTTCTCCAACCACTTGGGCATCTAAGATTCCCCTTTTGGTGATTCATGACCTTCTTCTTCTCCAATCTCAATTTTCTTGTCCCTTGGAGCTTCCTACTCTATCTTCATTTTTTCCTCTTCATCAGAGTCCCAGATGAACACTATTTATTTTTGTGAGGACTCGATGGTTGCATGCTCTTTGGGGTTATTTTCCCTCTCAGTAGTTTTCTCTTCTCTTTCCTCATCTTGCTCACATTTTTCAAATCGCTCTATCTCCAATATTTTATGGGTTTCAGCTTCTTCTTCAGGATTGTCTTCTTCTTTCTCCTCTTCTTGATCATGCTGAGGATGTACCCTTTCCGATTCCTTATCTTCTTTATCCTCTTGTTGTTCCTGCTCTCCTAAGAGAGGCACTTCTTTATTGTTTTTGGAGCTTTCTTCTTGCTCACTCGTTGGAAGTTTAGTATATTTTTTCCATTTTATCACTTGATTGCCTTCTTCTTCAGAAGGTGGTCTTTCCACTTCCTCTCCAGCATCTTTCAATTGTTGTGCCAACTCCCCCTTGAGGTTTGCATTGAAGGTCTCTACAATATATTTCGTACTAACATCTTCCTCTTTAGCACTCTTAGAGGATTTTGTTTCTTCACCCTCACACACCACTTTATCAATTTGCAAATGTTGGTACTTTGGGTGTCTATGGTATTCATCTAATTCCTCCTTGACTTCCTTCATTGCTTACTTCTCTCGTCTTTCCCACTCCTTAGATATTGTCATTGTGGCCTTCATCGCTAGTGGTTCAGTTGGAGGAGTTGAGGCAGGAACGTTGGCAAGAACCTGTGCCAAGGTAGCTTGTATGGTTGGATTCATAAATACTTCATAAATCTCTAAAGGAACATTTTGCATATGATGGGAAAAATCTTGCGGAAGTGAGGGAGTATGTATTGTCACTGTTGTTGGTTCCAATGGGAGAGATTTAGTTGGAAACATGGAGGTATAGGAAAGTGAAGAAGTGGTGGTGGAAGAAGATTCTATGGTCACAACTTGCACAGTGGGTAGAGAAGAGGCAAGGTGGACCAAGATATCCATTGGAGGCGGGGAAGTATTCACCATTGCTTGAGAGGCAGGTTGAGGGGTAGTAGGTGGAGATTTTGGTTGCTCAACCTCCATTTCCTCTCCCTCGTGAAATGGATCCTCTTGAATGGTTAGCATTTTCGTGAAACTACCTAATCTTTTATGTTTCTTGAAAGGTTCACCTTCCAAAGTTTTTCTTGCATACACCTTGGGGTTGGGTTGCTACTCATCAGCCTCTTTCATCTTCCTTGACATAGTTGATGGAGGGGATTTCAAAGTCTTTCCTGATGGGGTAGTAGTTTTCCCACTTCCTATTTCACTTTTAGGTTCTTCGTTAAGGCCTTCATAGGTCAAAGTGACCCCTTGCTATTTCTATTTGGTAACTTGCCCATTAATCCACTCTTGTGTTCTAGCCTTGATAGGCTTGGTTATAATATCAAGGTCTTCAACCTCTGGCTCATCCCATTCGATCAATGGTAGTGGGAGATTATAAATTTCATTATACCAAGGATCCATTACCATATTTTCATCTTCTTCTAGCTAATCTAGTACAGGGAACAATTTGACCCTCTCTACGATGTTGTCATTCTCATATAGTGCCTCATTTGCACTTCATTATCATCTTGGCAATTAGACCAAAAGTCTTCAATGTTATGTAGATGGGAATATTTTGGCCCAACTTCTTTTTTGAGATTGCCATAGGGGTCCATTCGTGGTTTGGCAGTGTGGAGTCTCAAATGGTATTCCACTAGTTCCTTCTCTAAATTGTCAATGCACTGAGAGGTATGGAATTCATATAGCCCTTGGCCGAAGGAGAATGGGCAAGGAATCCCCACCTTGTGTTTGTTTCTCAAAAGGTAGTAGGCATGTCCTAGCTACCAAGAGAGCTCTAATAGTATTATCTAGTCATTGAGATACCAGGACAACTTGTTTGGTTTTACTGAAAATCCTTGAGCATGAATGTAGGTGTCAAACTTTGGATACTGTATGAATAAGAAGGAAAATTTTGGATGATTCAAGCCCAGGGGTCGAACTTCCCTGGCCTAATGGCTATTTTAGAGTTTTTGCGGGAGGGAGAACAATCAGGGCATGACAGCTTGCCTGTCCCAACCTGCCTTCAGATTTGGTCACTTTGAAAATTCCACTAAAGGGAGTGGCTCACTTTAACATGTGGGTCAAAGTTAGTTTAAGGCTTGGAGGGAACTTGAATCATCTTTTGAGTAGTCAAAACTAGGAGTAGGATTGGTTGTTTGAGGTTTTCTATTTGAAATGGCTCTTGTCAGATGGCATTCCGGGGGTGGAGTTCTGACTGGCAGGACCCCGAGTCTAGAAGATGATAGCATAACTCATTAGTATTTTAGGTATTTCAGTTCATAGGAGGCGTATGTCCATGAGGTGATTTCCATTTCAAATGGGGGATGTCACGCAAAGTTCTGACAGGGGAAATCCAAGGAATCAGGTCTGACCAAGGGGTTGGATTTCATGTTTTCTCTATTTTTGCTTGGGGAAGCTCATCAGAAAATGGGAGGTCAGGCCCCAACAACCAGAAGGATGGAGGCAGTTCTCCCTTTCGTAATGGCTAAGATGGGGTAGAATCCCGATGACAAAGGTTTGAGGGGGATGACCCGCCAAATGATGACCACTTGGTACCTTTTAATATTTTCGTTTGATGGTCGTGAGGAAGCCAACAACTAGAGTGCGAAGGGCAGTCACTCAAAATTCATAAAAGACGACATTGTCAATGTGGTGACCCGTAAATGGAGGTCCGCCAGCCGAGACCCGAAGGGTGTTTGGTGTATGGTCACTTTCAAGTTCGATACTACACGATGAATGAAGGAACGGGGCTAGAAATATGGACGTCTAGGCTGAGAAAGCTACATGAGGTGGTGAGACACATACGAAGTTCCGCTAAGGGAGATCTGTGAGGTGGGATCCGAGACAAGCTGGGACTTTAGGATTTTCAAGTGTGAGTTCTGGGGTAGTCAGCAAAACTGGACCCGAGCACCAGAAAGATATGGCTAGAAAGTCATTTGGGATCAGTAGGTTATGAACAATGCCTTGAGGATGGAGTCACGTGAGCAAGGACCTGAATGGGTCGATGACTTTTTCCCAACTTATGAAATTTAGTGTTTTTCAGATGGTGAAAGGAAGAGGTCCCTCCATGATGGCATACTCGAAAGAGGCATTCACCACTCATCAATGTTTACCTTGTTTCAAAGTCATTGGTGGCAATGAGGAAGCTCGGGCCAGCAGAGCATGAATGCTCTCTCTAAAGAACGGCGCTGAGAGGACAAGGTTCCACGAGCGATGCTTGGGTCGACTTTAAGGTTTTACGAAGATTCAAGCATATGGGTTTTGTGTGCCATGTTTTTCTCTACCTAGTTCATGTATTTTTCCTCCTTTTAATTCATCATTTTTCTAAGAAATCAAAGAAAAACATGAAATGAGCATGGGAAGTGAACTCACCTTGAGAACTCGATGAAGAAATGAAGGAAATTAGTAGGTAAACAACTTGCATCAACATAGGGACTTCTCGAGCTTAGAGGTAGCATGGGGAGAGGGCTTTCTGATTGGCCCTAATTCACTTTCATTCACTCTGTCTATACATAGAAAATTACAATTTAGAGCTAGCTATATATAGAAAAGGAGGCATTAAATGTAGTCATTAAATACTTGTATGGATGACCCAAGGTTGGTGGGTTACAAATTCAAAAGCGATTGTGGGAGCACTAGGATCTAACGGTTGGGTGGTCATTGAAAGATAGTCGTTTAATTGCTTGGTGATGATTGGACATCACTGAAGGGTCTGAGTTCCAATGGGTGGAACACCATTTAGACTTAGTCGTTGGAAACATGATGGAATGATAGTCAAAGTTGTAGGTGCTAGGCTATGAAAGGATGAGGTCCTTTGGCCATTTGGCACGACGAATGCAATAGGGAAGTCCGCCAGGGGCAACCCACATGGGTGGACCTACAGGGCTTCAGGGATGTCAGTTTAAAAGGAAAAGGGGAACTGCCAAGGGACATCCACAAACACATAGGACTTAGAAAATTTGTGGGGGAAAACATGGTCAACTTAGAATGACATCCCTAAGGGCTTACTAACCATTTTGAAAACCAAACAGGGAGCATGTAAAATGAGATGGTAAGAAAAGCAACCTAGCAAGGCAACAGTAAGAGAGGGTCCCCATTCCAAATGAGGTGTGTGTGTTGAGACCACAACAAATGACGACTTTACTGGAGAATGCTCCAGAGTGTTCTGAGGATAAGTATTCATTCAAAACCTAGAATCTCTTGTTTTGTAGACTAGGGGCCGACCTCCAAAAGTGAATTAGGAGAATGGGATCCTTAGTTGAGTTAACCTACGAAACATCTCAGAAGTGTGTGTTTAGTGAATTAATTCCTTCCCTTAGAAATTGTGATAGACAACGGTCAATCAAACTATGAATCATCCAACTCCAAAAGTAACCTGGACATTGCCCCGCCGCTAGTAAGGAATCCATAACCCTAGAAAATTTGTCACTGTGACCCCATGGATATTGCTCTTCTACCAATTGGGTTTCCATAGCCCCAATAGAGTTACCCACACACCCATACAGTTGCTTGATTTCATAGTTTTCTTTTCTTTCTTTCTTTTGATACTTCTTTTAGTACTTTCTTCTTTTTCTTTCTTAGTTGTGTAAGCACTAAAGCCTACTATGGGGTTCGAAACCACAATGGTCACTAGAGAAAATTTAAGATTTTCACTTACTAGGTCATCATAACAGCTGTTGTACAGCCCTTTTGAAATAATATAATGTGTTTCGTGAAAAATATGAGATGAACATAAAAGGATTCAACCAAGGGTTGAGTTCTAAGGTAGAATTCAAATGAGGAAGTCATTCCAAGGTTGCTATCAAGGACCAATAGTGGAGAGTGAATATTTAGGCAAAGAACACTAACGACGAAGAACAAAGTGAACTGTTCATTGATCGAGCACAACCACCACAGCAAAAACAAAGAACACCCTCATAAAAAAAACAACCAAGAGATGAGCAAAAATGAAGTGAAGCAATGCAACACAGTGAAAGAAAATAAAACATAAAGCAACCTAAACTAACCTATGTACAAGTATTTACATGAACAACTCTAAAAGAGCTCATACTTGTAAGTAATGCTTTAGGTGCTTCCCATTGACATGCAATAGGATGTCCTCACTGGTTAGGGTCTTTAGGCAGAAAGCATTGTCTCCAAGGATTATGTCTCAAGCCAAAGCTTGTCAAATTTTTTATGTCCCCCTTTCTTTTTGTGGGCCTTATCCCAACATAGGACTAGATCTTTGATTCTAAAAGCTTTGATTTTCCCTCAGCAGTTGAACCATCTCTTGACTATGCCCTGATGTTTGGAAAAAAAATCTATTGCATGGTCACACATTTCTTCTAAATGTAACAACTTAGCTAACTAAGCTTCTCTACAATCCCCCTCTTTGTAAAAATCATTAATGAACTAGACGGTGGGAATTTTTAGGTGGATTGGTAATATTGGCTCTAAGCCATAAACAATATGGAATGGAGAATCACCAAGGACAACTTGTGACATGTGTGATCTTCCCAAAGGGAGAAACGGAGTTGGGTATGCCGGTCCTTGGGATTCCTATCAAATAGTTTCTTAATCACGGTGATCAAGTTTGTGTTTGTGGATTTTGCTAGGCCATTGCCCTTAGGGTAATAGTTGGATGAGAATTTGAGGGCTATCCCATAATCAAAAGCCCAACTAGCAAACTTAAGTGAGGAAAATGCAGGTCCATTGTCACATGCCAATGCATAAGGACAACCAAAGCGATTTAAAACAAAACTTTCAAGGAAAATCGTAACTACCTCAATTGTGCATTGTCGATATGCAATTGTTTTTGTCCATCTAGTGCAATAATCAAAATTAGTTAGAATGTACGTGTTTCTTGCAATTGATGGGGGGATTACCAAACTAATGGATTCAAGTCCCCATTGTGCGAACGGTCACACCTCCAAAATGGGTTGCAATGGGAAAGCAACGTTCTTTTCCCTGGTGACTGTTGTTTGGCATATATGGCACATGCACACATGATTATGAGCATCCTTCAAGAATTTTGGCAAATAGTATCCTAATCTTAAGATCTGATGTCTAGTGGAAGGACCAAATCCATGACCAGTGTTGAACTTGTCATGAAACTCCTTCAAGACTCAATTTGCTTCTTTGCCAAGGCACTCAAGATAAACACCTTCATGATTTATTTTGTAGAGTATGGATCCCTACAACATGTAGCTGCTACTTTTCAAATGAAGAGCACACTTTTGAAATCCTTGCAGGTGATGTGGGCACTTGTGGTTTAGCAAATAGTAGATGATGTCTTCATACCATTCTCCTAGAGAAACGTATTTGAGTTGTACTACTGCACCATAAATTTAGGTCCTACATCAATTGTTGCTTCAACAATTGCTTAGGTGAGTGCTTTCCCTCTCACCAACTTCATTGGTTGAATTTCCATATTGTATTCTTGCAGCAGTGTGACCCACTTTTCTCTTCGCTCACCCAACTCATTTTTCATAAGCAATGTCTTTACCATTGGGTCAGGAACAATGGAAAAGAGCTTATTTTGCAAGATGTAATGCTAAAACTTCTTAACTCCACAAACTAGGGCATACACTTGTTTTCCCCCATTGTGATATCTCAGCTCAGCATCTTTCAAAGGAGCACTCATGAAGGAAATGGGGTGCTCATTTCTATCGTTGTCCTTTTAGGTCAAAATACTAGAACACAAGTGATTAGAAGAAAAGGAGTAAATGTAGAACGGCTTCAGTTAGTTCAAGATAACTAAAATAGGTGCTTCAATAATAGCCTTCTTGATCTCTTCAAAAGCTTTCTTTGCTTCCAAGGTCCACTCAATCTTGGCATCTTGTTTCATCATGACATTGAGTGGCTTGACAATTTCAACAAAGTCTATAATGAACTTTCTGACGAAATTAATCTTTCCAAAGAAAGATTTTAATTCTTTCTTTTTTCCTAGCAGCAGGAATTTTAGCAAAGATTGAATATGCTTAGGATCAATGGAGATGCATCATTCTGAGATAAAATGTCCAAGCAATTTCACTTTAGTGACTCTGAAGATACACTTTTTAGGATTAAGGGAAACTCAAAATTCTCAGTATCTCTGAAAGACTTGCATAGATCAGAGACATGGTCACTCCACTTCTTTGAGAACATAGTTAAATCATCCATGTAGATGATAATGTACCTTCCAATTAGATCTTTAAAGGAAATTTCCATGGCATGTTGAAAGGTTGCACCGACAATAATGAGCCCAAATGACATGTGTCTATAAGCAAAGATGCCCCACTTGGTGGTGAATGTTGTCTTATGTGGGTTTTCGTATTGCACCATTACCTAGTTGTACCCAGAATAGTCATCAAGAAACATCATCTATGAACTATTGATGATCTGTGGTACCTCATCTAAAGACGACACTGGATAATTGTCTTTCTCTAAGGCTCTATTCAAATTGTAGAAGTCCACGCACAATCTAATTTCCCCATTATTTTTCCTAACCGGGACCAAGTTGGCCACCCATATAGAGTGCCTAACTAGGAAGATAATCTTTGTTGAAAGTAACTTCTACACTTCTTTGTAAATGATCGGCTCCAGCAAGACATTGATGGGATGTTTTCTCTGCCAGAAGGGTCTCACATCTAGCTTGAGAGGGATGGTATGTGTTATGATGGAGGTGTCATAAGTCTTCATATCTTCGTAGATCCATGCCACCACATTGTGATACTTTTGAAGAGCATCAATGAACCCTTTCTTTTATTTTGTAGTTCACACCTTGCCAATAAAAACATTTTTTATTTCCTTGACTGTTTCGAGCTTGTAGATGTCACATTGATTATTTATGGATTCTTTCATTGCTTCTAGTCCTGATCTCTAATCTAATCTAGATCAAATATATGTTCCAACTAAACCATAGCTTTTGGAATCATGTTGGTCTTGAGGTTAATGACCCCTTCTATGTCTAATTCAGCTTCCTCTAGATCAGCTTCATCGATTATTTGTGTGGCAAACACATCTAAGCTTGTAATGAATTTGAAGATATGCTTGTCATCATTAAATACTTGGAAGTGAGTGACGTTATCTAGAACAACTAGGGTGGATGTCAACTCAACTATGAATTTTTTAAGACCAAATAGGGATAGGGGTTGTAAGGTACTGGCTACTTGAGCCAAAGCATCAGTTGTATGATTTTGGGAGCATGGGATCAGCTAAATATTAAAATCATCTAAACCCTCTAAAAGATCCCAAACTCTATGTCTATAGTTGGTTAGTCATCGGTCGTGGTAGGAGTATAGTTTTCTAACTTGTTTGACCACCAACTCAGAGTCACTAAAAAACTTGCAGCATCTTGACATTCTTTTTCAAAGCCATAATCAGGCAATGAACTAGAGCTTTGTACTCATCTACATTGTTGGTATAGTAAAACTACAATCTATGGGGAGCAAGATGGGTCTTACCTATTGGGCTAATGAGCTTGAATCTTGCATCAGCTCCTTGTTTCGAATTGGATCCATCAAAGTGAAGATTTCAAATTTGGAAGGCTCCTTGACGCCAGGTCCAATGATGCTTTCATTTCCTTTTGGCTTATTGGTTGCCTCTACTACCTTTGGAGGAAGTGTTGATTTAGTGTGACTAGTGGTAGGATATTATGTTGGAATTTCCTTTTGAGGAGTGATTAATCCCTTGAAATGTTCTATTGTTGCTTCACAAAGGAAACACTCGAACTTAGAGTGGGAAACGTTGTGAACTCTCCACCAATTTGGCTACAAGAGGTCTTGGAAATTGATTCTAGCTCCAAGGATAAGTTGGTCTTGTACACACTCTTCCATGAAATCTTGGAAACCATCCAACATTCCTAATTTTTTGTCTTCATAAGGTTCATCATCTGATTCCACCAACATTTTTGTACTTTGAGGCATGTAGGCCAAGTTGGCTAGAGAACTACAATGCACCAAGAGTACTTCTACAGCTGGTTCTTATGCTTGAGGCTCTAATTCTTCCTGAGTGAAGGGAAATTGATTTCCCAATTCGGTCTCAACAAAAAAACACCTCATTCATGTTGTTGTACTTGATAATCATGAACTTCATATGGGGCTCACGACTTATATGGATCTGATTTGGTAATCCCCTTCATTGTAGCCACATATGAGAATGATCCATTGCAACATATCCATTTAGCGTTCTAGTGAAGTCTCACCCAAGGATAAGCCCAAAGGGGTCGAGAATGTCTACCACCTGAATGTCAATGACTTGCTATACCCTTGGATCTACAATGATCTACATTAGGATCCGATTCATTTCTCCCACTATGTTAATCTCAGTTTTGTCCAGTTGGGTCACTTTTATTCTTGAAGGTGTGGGAGTAATCCGAAGAGCTTTGCACATTGTCAGGTGCATAACATTGGTTAACACTCCCGAATCAAGCAGGAAATTGTGCAAATTCTTTCTGAATATCTAGATGGTGGTAAGGAAGAGCATTGTTTCCAACTTTCCTTGGAAGAGGCTCATAGGCATGTCCACCTGGGCTATTTGGGCTTTGTTCTTATCACCAACCTTTCCCTTAGTCTACCAAGAGGGTTGATCCTTGGAGTTTTTCTTGTTATTTTGGTCTAATTCTTTTGTAGGTTGCTTAGTCATAGACTGATTTTGAGGTGGATCTATTTTCTTCTCATGAATTTGCTGAATGAAAGGCTTGCTTGGAGGGTCTTCAAAGGAGACTCTCTTGGCTAGTATTTCTTTTGTTGCTTTAGAGGAAGGAGTTCCATTAATTACCCTAAAGAAGGCATACCTTACCGCAAGAACCTTGAGTAACTCAAAGGTAGACACACTAATTTTCACTTTCTTGAACTCTTCAACAACATATTCCCCCATTTATTTGATCTCAGAGTCAAAGGCTCTACCTATGGTGGAGCTAGCGAGCTAGGCTTGTCCTTGGCTTGACTAATTTTGGGGTTGACCTTGAGGCTAGTTTTGTGATTGGTTGTGAGGCTGATTCAATGGCCTATCCTTGTTGAGGTATTGAGTGGGAACATTAGGAATACCAACATTATTGTTGGCATTGGGATCGAGTGGGGTGCTGAAGTAATTGTGTAGAGTGGATGTAGTAAATGGTCCCCCTACTTGTCTATTCCTTAAGTAGTATGGAGTGGCTTTTTGATGAAACATATGCACTTCATCCTCGTGGGACTCTTCTTCATCTATGGGACCACTATCTAGTAAATTAAACAATTGAGATAAAGCTTCACCATTACTTACCTCTTTGAATTCTTCGACCTTTGGAGAAGTTGTCACGTCCTCATACCCATTTCTTTTACTTCTTGGAAATGGTGTTTGGTTGACCATGAGCATGGAAGAGTCATAGGGCTCGAACAAGACTATGTCTCTACAATTTGCACTATCCATGACATTTTGGACCTCAACTTGGAAAATCTAAGTGGACATTTGGATCTTAGGGCAATCCAACTTAGAATGCTTGCTTTTTTTGTAAATCTAACACCATCTAGACAAAGAGGCCTCAATGAGGTATACTCCACTAGTTGTCTTTTCTATGCCAATAGGTTGATCAAGAGGAGTAGGAACACCTCCATTATTAGGCCTCATATTCCACATTCAATTTTATCTTTGGGAAGACCTCCCTTCAAAGCCATGATTTGAATTATGTCCTTTATCATAATTTTGTCTGAAAGAGGTGCTCACCTAACGATCATCCCTATTTTCTCAATTATCCATATTATCTTGGTTGATATTAGCTTGTATGTTAAGTTGGGAAGCTTATAGCTAGTTGTTCTGATTTCTCAAGTGTGTCATCTTTGTGGACATCTTTTGGATCATCTTTGTCAACTCATCAAACCAACTCTTCTCTATGTTGTTTGGTTGTGGCATTTCATTCTGGAGAAAGACGGGCTGTGCAATCGGCTAGTTTTGTTGAGCGGGTAGAAATTTTGGCCCTTTTAGGTATAGGGGAACTTGAGGTTGTTTCTGATATGCTTTGTATTGTTAGGGTTGTAGATAATGGGACATCGAAAGTGCTTGATTCATGGGCTTTCCTAGATGAGGAACTATGGGCAACTATGATACCTATTTCATCAAAGGTGTATGGTGTTGGAGTGCTTGATTGAGCCCTTGAATCTGCATTGGATGGGAAACTTTCCCCAAAGAAGGTAGTGGATTAATTTTTTTTCGTCCCAAGTCTGTGATGGCTTTAAAGGCCTTGACATAAGCATCCACCAATCTAGCAGGTGGTGGGTTCATTCTTTTTACAAACATCGCAATAAGACTATCCAAAGCCTTGTAGTAGACTTGGAAAAAAGCAACATCATTAAGTGCATATGGATCTTGCAATCTCATGTACAACCGATGGAACCGATCATTGAAAGAGCCTATTGGTTCATTAACTTCTCTGCAAACAGACACAAGCTACTGATATAAATCTGAAGGATTAACTAGGACCTTGTACTTCCTCAAGCAGGCATTCTTCAAAAGGTCTGAAGTGGTGATGGTCCCTATCAATATATTGATGTACCAATAGAAGGCTTCTTCTCTCAAAGAATAAGGGAAAATTCTACATTCCGCATCCTCATGGTCAATTTGCATATCTTTGAGTGTTTTTTGAAATATATTGATATGTTCTTCAGTTGTCCTTTGCAGATCCTAAGGATTAAACTTTGTGTAGAAACTCTCTGGATTCTTAGGCATGTTATGGTAGATATTGAAGTGCAATGGAGATGGATTGTTCCCTAGCCAAGCCATGAGAGGAGGTGGGGGTGGCACTTGTTGTTGATCAGTGATTTGGGACTGCACAGGGGCAGTAGAAGTTGGGACTATGCCTTGGACTTGGAGGGTAGGGAGAGAGGTAGCACCCTGGCTATGGGAGACAAGAGGTGGGAAAGTAGTTTGGTATGGATGAGTGGAGTGGATAAAGGTGAAGAAATTCTATTGAGTTTGAGGCGAATGGAAGGAGTGAGGAGGTGAAGGAAAAGGTGAATTGGATGGAACAAGGGAAAAGGAAGAGGTTGTGTCCTCCCTCCTAGTTCTTCTTGCCCTTGTGGGAGGTTGTAATTCTTGGAATTACCCTTTGTTTGGTGTTGACCTTAAGATTCTTTGTGGCCTCTCAAGGGAGAGCGAATCACCTCAATTCATCTTAGCTTAGATAGGCCCTCCTTCTAGCACCAGTTCTTTTGATGGGTTTTTTATGCACTTCTCAACATAGGTAATGCTTAGGTGCACCACCTCTCTTGAAAGGTAGAAATTCACTTGAGAAAGTTACCAATCTCTATGCCAAGGTCTCACGGGTGTCAGGTCATGACGTGCATGGAACTTCTCAATTGATATTTAATGTGATTTTTCTAGTAATCACAGGGCGAACTTATAGAGTTAAGTTGGAAGGAAATGGGATTCACTAAATGGAGTTCCCCGAAGTGGGAAGTTGATGTGTTGTTTGTTGCAGGTTCAAACAATAGTTTTGAACTCCTATGCTAACTTAAGATTTGGATTTATAATGTGCAATGAACCTTAGCATAGCCTATTTATAAAAAAAAAGGGAAAAGGCAGGGGAGAAGAGAGGTTCCTAGATCTAAAATTCACCAATGAACAATGATCATGGAGGGTTCTACTATGGACAACCTTCCCAAAATATAATTTCACTTAACCAGATTAACTCACAATATCATGAAATTTTTCCAAGATTCTAAGGACTACAAATATTCAACCATTCATTTACCATAAACATGCATGAATAAAAGATGCAATTTTGGAGCAGCTTCTAGTTTATGCCTAGACTAACTTTACACAGCTATCTACCATCAGCAAACAACCAAAAGTATGGACAAGAAAGTCATCAACATAGCATAAATCTACACAACCATTGAACAACATTTACTAATATATCAAAATAAACTAAATGCATGAAGAACAACAAAGTAAATCTATCTAAATCAGCTAATTATGGGATATGAACCATGTAACATGCCAAGAAACTCAAGAATCCACCAAAGTCAATTAATTTCTATTAAAATTTCTACAACATTCCTTTACAACAACTCAAATCTCTCTTGAAAATGAGAGGAGACCCCCTATTTATAGTGTCCGAAAAGAATAATGAGTGGCCAAGATTTATTTGAATTGTGTGGCCAATATTCACTACAAATTAGGGTTTCACCTACCCCCAAATATATTACAAGTTAAAATTACATCCTTGTCTTATCCCTATTTTTTCTTCTTGTGGCAGCACTGTAGCACTTTTTTCATCTAGTTGATTTCGTTTACTGCAACTATTCTATGAGGAGATCTTCATCAACAATCATATTCCCTTCCCACTTCTTCAAAGCGGCATATTCCATGAACTTGTTGATCAATGTCAAAAGCTTATTGACTTCCATTATATCAGATTGAAGCACCTAATAATTCCATTATTTGGATCAATCTGTGAGTGTATCTCAATATCCACCACTTTTATTTGTATTGTCACTAACATGCTCAAATTGGGCTAAAGCTTGAGTAGAAAAATTCATAAAATCAATGGTAAGCTTGCCTGACATTCCATCTTCCATCTTTTTTGTGGAAATAAGGATTTATCTTTTTTGGATCAATCTTAACAGTGAGCATATCATAACCTATCATCAATTTCAAATAATTGGTGTATATTTCCCTTGTCTCCTTGGCCCATTCAATGTTAGGTTCTACCTTGTAAAGTATCTGCTCCAGTATCTCCTTTTTGTGGTTGAAGTCCAGCTTCCATATATCCACCAGCTAGTGATCATCCTCTGCCAGTGCAAGCTCCTTTTCCTATGTTTTATGAGGTAGCTTGAGGATGACCTCAATTTTAGGATAAGTGGGCCTGTGTACCTTTGGTAAGTCAACAAATAACTTCCTCGTGCCTTCAAGATAGATTTGTACTTCTAATAACTTATTTGTTTTCCTAATAGCATGATTGATTCCTATGTTTTCAACATTCAAAACACCTCTGTTGGGGGTAAAAGCACAAAGTTGTGTCACACTTTCAGTCAACTTATCAGCACAACTATTCATTTAAGTATTTCTAACCAAAACTAAATTTTGGTCAAACATATGATCTAGTAAGATTCATTCTAGCTAAGTTAGATACTTCCAACACTTTTTCAACTAAAATTGTTGGCTAAAAGTATATAAAGCACCACTTTGAGTCCAATTTACCAAAAGAATAAAATTATTTGAAAAACTTGAAGTTTCAACAACTCTTGCTAATGTAAATATCATTTTTTTTTAAATATAAAAATATCCTTTTGTAGATCCATGAGTTAGTTTTCAAAAAATATATTTATTTTAATAGTTTAATTTTATTTTTTTATATATTTTATTTTTACTTAAATTAGGTTATCAACACAAAATATTAGGTTGATTACTATGCCAAGGAAAAGTACTAAAACTTATTAAAAAAAATTGAAAAAAATATGATGCACTAGATAAAAGAATCTATTTCAAGATGGTATAATTTTTTTCTATTTTAGATAAATATTTAATATGAAAGTTGACATCCGATGAAAATAGTTGTTTTTTGATTCATGCACAATTTAATATTTATTTAAAAATATATATTTATTAAAATTGAAAAAAAAAAATATATGCATGCACTAAAATTTCAAGTTATAAATACACACAAAAAAATTGAAAGAAAAAAAAAATTACTATAAAATGTTTGACGTCCCATGCAACTTCATTTTTCAGCATTTTATCAACAACTAAATTATAGTGTTAATTTACTAAAAACTAGTTTAAAATAATTTTTTAATTTATTTTTAAACTACAAACATAAAAAATACTAAAAAATAAATATTTTACTAGTTTACATCATTTCAAAATTGAAAACTGTGAACCTAAGAATTTTACCCTACTCTAATGCACAAAATAACTTAAAATGCAAGTGATAAAAGACCAAAGACACCTCAAAATTAGCCAAAAGAGTGATAAAATAATAAGGAAAATGGACAAAATAAGATGCAAACGATTTCACCTTCCTTGTTGTTGATATCTCCTTGATTGGCCCTTGCTTGGGATGATTTTGTGCACTCCTTAGATGATTTCTTAAGTGACTAAATGCAAGATTAAATGTGCAAAATGATTAAAAGAGATGGCTAGATGATGGCAAAGGATTGAAAGTGCAAATTGGCAACATGTAGTTATCAAATAGCTAAGTGTTGAAAATGCTCTTGAGGAGGGGGGTATTTATAGGAGAATTTGAATTCTCTAAAGAATTCAATGGTCAAGAATGATCCAACAAGGCCAAGATGAAGGGCTATGGTGGGTTGAGAATCCATAAGCCCTCACATCTTGACATGTGGAGGGTGAAGTGGCAAGGGGATATGAGATGGAGGTGAGGTTTCAAGAAGGTACATGAGGTGGAGGAAGGACAAGAACCTTGGGGAGTGAGGAGATTTCCTCAAAAAGGGATTCCTTGTCCCCAAGTGGGAGTGAAAGGGACATTTGAGAAATTTTGGAATTCCTCAAAAATCTACATGGGAAAAGGAAAGGTGGTTGGGGATATAAATGTCCCTTAAGAAGATCTAAAGGGTAAAAGGTGGGCTCCAAAAAGGTGGGACTTGGTCACATGTGGAGATTGTGACAAGTCCAAGGTTCTAGAAGCCTTGGAAGGATGGAATGTGAATTAAAAATTCACATATAAAAGAGGGGAATCTAGGATAAATAAATGTGAACTAAAAATTCACATGTGAAAGGGGGTCAATGCCAAAAGAAGGAAAATGCAAAGGATGGCTAAAAAGTGGTGCTAAATCTAGCTAATGACCTTGGTTAAGGTTGTGCAAATATTGGATTAGGCTAATTAATGAAAGATTACAGGCAAGTGGCAAATGTAAGAGGATGTGACATTAATTTTTAATTAAGAGGATGCACATCATAATCATGAATTAATTAAATTAATTTAGATTAGGGCAAGGTTATGGAGGATGTGACAAGGAGAGAGAAAGTGAGGAATTTTAAATTGATTTTAAATCAAAAGGGTAAAAATGACTAAGTTAAATAAATTAGCGTATTTATTTAATTTAGAGAGGAATAGGGTGAAAGATAAAGTATTAATTATTAAATTAAATACTTTACTGATATAAGACAAAAGGTGTGTAATATTAATTTAATAAATTAATATTAATATGATAGATGGAAAGATAGTAAATTTAATCATATGGAAGTGATTAAATTTAGATGTCTACATTTTGCCCCTCTTCGAAATATTGTTAGGATAACAATGTTTTGAAGAAAAAATAAAATGAAAATGAGGGAGAAAATGATAGATGGTGATGCCCCTAGCATGGAAAAGGTTAATTATGCCCCAATGACCGAGCTGAATGAATGGAGGAATGGTAAGAGGGTATGCCCCTCGAGAGGGCGAGCAGAGAGAAAAAAGGGGTCCCCAAACAACGTCTTGATAGGAAGAAAAGAAGGACACCATTGGATAGAGCTCAGAAAACTAAGCAATTTTGGTTTTTGAACGGAGGTGATCCGACGCACGATTTGCAAATTGCAGCCTTGGGAAGTTTGGGATTAGTTGGAGGAACAAAATGTTAAATAAAAGGTAAAAAACACCTTTTTGGAAAAAGGGATTAAAAAAGGTAATTTGAAAAATTACCTTAGTCATTTTCACTGTAGCAGCTAAGAGGAAGAGAGGAGAGGAGATAAAGTGGACGAGGAGGAACGATGCCGACGGACAATGACACCGCAATCGTGCACCGGGCAGACGAGGTTCGTGCATTGTACAGTGGGGGCACAGGCGAACAACATGTGAGTAGCAACAAAAACCCACATATTTAATTTACGCACATTTACATAGAAAATTAAAATTTAAAAATGTGGGTTTTGTCAGAGAGAAAAACTACAAAAATGGGTCTAAATTAGTTTTGTAAAAAAAAGACAAATTGAGCAAAAAAAACTAGAGGGCGAGAGGAAGAGGGGGCAGAACTATGTCGGGGCATAGCCCCCCTAGACGGGGCCGGAGACGCCCCGGCGCAAGGCGCGGCCGCCCTAGCGCAAGGCAGTTCCACCCCGGCGTGGGGCGATCCTGTCTCGCAGCGCCGGGGCGTGGGGCGTGGCCGCCCCGGCTCGGGGTGGTCCCGCCCTATTGCATCGAGGCGCAGCCGCCCCAGCTTGGGGCGGTCCCGCCCCGGATTAGGGCAGTCTCACCCCTCTACGTCAAGGGGCGGCCGCCCCGACTCGGGACGGTCCTGCCCCGCTGTGGCGGGGCGTGGCCGCCCTGACCGGGGTAGTCCCGCCCCGCTATGGTAGGGTGTGGCCACCCTAGTCGGGGTCATTCTCGCCCCTCTACGGCGGGGTGCAGCCGCCCTAGCCTAGGGCAGTGCCGCCCCGCTGCGAGGGCGCAGCTGCCCCTCTATGGCAGGGTGGATTTGCTTGGCTGCAGCCAGCAGGGCCGCCCGAGCAGGGGGAAAAGGGTAAAGGGAGGAAAAAAGTAAGAAGTAAGAGAAAAAGAGAAAAATGGATTAATGATAAAGTGGTTGTGCATGCAGAGCTTTGAGCGGTTACAAGTGCATGAGCGACGGTCCGAGGTGATGACGGTGACAATAGCAGTGATGAACGAGGAGGATCAGGCGGCGATGGATCATGCAAGTTTAGGGCATTGTGTTCAGTTTCCAATGGTTAGAGCACATCCGGTGATGTTGACAGTATTGATAGAGAGATGGAGCTCAGAGACATCGAAATTTCATTTCCCTATAGAAGAGATGACCATGACGTTGGAGGATGTGTGCGGATCTTGAGGCTGCCGATTACCGGCCAGTTAGTGAGCGAGGTGATGTCCACAGGGGCAGAGTTACAGGAGACCTTGAGAGTTTTCTTTGGTCATGTGAGGCTGCCCCTAGTGAAGGGGCAGTTGGATTTGGATGAGTGTTTGGAGGTAGGGGTGCTAGCTTTACCATTATTCCTGTGTGAGCTAATTAGTGGGATACTCTTACCAAATCGGAGTAGACAATTATGTAACCTACACTATATGGAGGTCATCTACCACATTATTGAGTGGCGGGGGGGACCGTTTTCGTGGGGTTCATGTGTATTGGCACAACTGTACAGAGATATGCATGGGATTTTCTATCGAGAGGTATCGAGTGTGACACAAGTGACACTACTACAGATTTGGGCATGGGAGCATATTGTCCTGACTAGACCGATAGTGGTGAGGAGGGGGACAGCAGATGACCATGAACATGTGGCTTGGGAGTGTAGAGAGGAGAGAGGGTGGGTTTTCTGTTATGAGATGCAGGGGGAGATGGAGGAGTGGAGGAGAGCATTTGATGATCTTCATTCGGGGAGATAGAGTGGCGACTATATAGGGTGCATCAGTTCAGAGGATGGAAAGATACGAGGAGTCATGAGGGGTATTTTCTGAGTCGATGTTTTATTATTGGTACTTTACCACACATAGTAGAGTCTCATCGACCAGACAGAGTGCTGAGACAGTTTGGGGTGATACAGGATATTCCGACGACACCTATCCTATTCCGGCGGTATAGTAGAGAGCTACCATGGGGAGGTTACATATCACCAGTGATAGCTAGGGCATCATGGATGGTATCAAGATAGGAAGCTTATCGAGGGAGGGTAGGAGGAGAGCAGGTGCCAGTGGTAACCGAGCGATATCGAAGGTGGTTTCAGAACAGGTTATGGGAGAGGATTACGCCTATTCAGCCTAGTTGAAGGTAGCAGGTGTCAGACTAGCGGAGGAGTAGAGACCACAGAGGGAGAGGAGAGGAGGGGAGCAACAGCGACGAGAGGCTGCAGTGGTAGACGAGAGGGGACAAGAGGAGCCAGAGGGGGATGAGAGAGAGCAAGCAGGCAGAGCAGGGAGGAGGAGGAGGAGACATTAGAGACGAGGCCGGGGAGAGGGTCGGCAGCGGGAGAGGGGTCAGCCATAGAGAGCCCAGGGGGAGCAGAGGGTGGAGGAGGTGATGGATGTAGATGATATGGAGGATGTGGAGGTGGTAGGTGTGAGGGATGCTGCAGAGGAGGGGAGGAGACAATTCATGGTAGGACGTCATGGGCAGCCATGGCCAGTGTAGATTCGACCGACTGTAGAGAGTCACAAGGCTTGTCAGGAGGTGGAGAGGGGAGGGGATGAGGGTGTTAGAGCAGCCCGAAAGGAGGAGAGAAGGTCACCATGAGGTCAATACATGGTTGAGAGACAGGGAGAGGCGAGACGATTCTGGGTTCACCAGGTTGTGGAGGACTGTGAGGAGGGACAGGAGCAGGGGGATAGGGAGCAACCAGCAGGTGGGGAGGATGAGGTAGAGCTTGGGGTTGCGGAGGAGGATGGGGAGGATGAGATAGAGCTGGTGGTTGGGGAGGAAGATGTGATGGATGTGGACAGAGATGTGGCGGAGGAGGATGTTGCGGCAGCAGATGCATTAGCATTAGTTTTGTATGTACCAGAAGATCCCATTGTGCAGGTGAGGGGAGCAGAGGTGAGAGTATAGATGGCGGAGCGGAGAGTGAGGGTTATGGAGGCTGAGCTTGCTAGAGTAGAGTGGGAGGCCCTGATAGATTATGACGCCATTACTTTCCAGCTAGTGGGAGTAGTGAGGGAGAGAGACAGGGCACAGTCAGAGGTACAGAGGATATAGGGTGAGTTGACTAGTGTGACATGGGACCGCGATAGATTATAGGCAGAGGTCATGGTGTTACAGGCCAGGGGGAGTCAGCAGAGAGGATAGAGCAGGGAGCTGAGGAGGGGATAGGAAGTACTAGTCAGTAGTAAGGAGATCTCCAGCGGGACTGGGACGAGCTTCAGGACAGGGTACATTGTCTTGAGCAGGCACTTGGAGATATGGGGTTGATGCAGGAGAGGGAGGCCAAGGCAGTAGAGCAGGCAAGGATTATGCAGGCTGAGAGGGACGTAGCACAGGCGTAGGTACAGGTGATGGAGGTAGAGAGGAATGCGGCACAGGTGTGCATTCAGAGTGACAGGGTAGTAGCAGAGGTAGAGATATAGACATTGCAGAGGGGGAGAGATGAGGCAGTAGCAGAGGTAGCGACTCTCTGGAGAGAGAGGGATTTGGTAGAGTTGCAGGCACATACTCTCCAAAGGGATAGAGATGCAGCAGTGACTCGGGCACAGGGGGCTGAGAGAGATAGAGATGTAGCAGAGATGCAGATGCAGACCCTATAGGCAGAGAGGGATGTCACGATGGCTCGTGTGCTGATAGGTTAGGGTGAGGGTGGGATGCTAGGAGCAGATGTGCAGATTGTGGAGAGAGAGGGATGCAGCGGTGGCATGGGTAGTAGCTACGGAGGAGATGAGGGATCGACTACAGGCAGAGCTGGCATAGAGTCGGTTAGCTCAAGAGGCCTGGGAGTAGGAGAGGAGAGCTATCACTACGGACTGAGACAGATATCGACATAACCAGAATTTTGTTCGAGTCTAGGTTGTAGAGAGAGAGGATAGCATGAGAGAGGCAGGTTTTTGGATGGCTACATATTATTCTACAGTCCCTAATCCGGCACAATAGACATTCCATTATACCAGGCAGACACCTCAGATGTTAGTGCCATCTTAGTCATTGGGGATGCGGACTCGTGGTTACAGTGATTCACTAGGTGTTTCACCAGGTAGAGGAGTAGGACCTGAGTCTCCACAGAGATCAGATGTGGGGAGTTCATTTGGGAGGTGACAGGCTACTAAGTTTTGGACAAATGCAGGGTGGAGTGTGTAGGATTTATTGACAGAGATCAGAGATGTGCCATATCTCTGGATTTTGTATTTTATCATGTGATGTATGATGGACATGTGACAGATATTATATTATTTTGATATGGGACAGTTCTTATTGACATCATATAGTATGTTTCCTTTTATGATGGGTGATTATATGCATGTGTACATGGTATTACGTGTTTATGTGGATGGATGCATTGGTTTATTTATGCTCATGTTCATGATATGAGATGTTCACATGGATGATTGGACAATTTTAGATGGATAATTATGTTTTTGTTTATTTATGCTTATGCGCTGGTTTATTATTGAGATGTTTATGTAGATGATTGGATATATGTTTTTATGGAATATGTATAGTTTTATTGATACATGGTGATATGATATGTGCATGGTGACATGTTATGTGTACCTATGAGATCTATGATGATTTATATATATGGATGCCTAGTTGACTTATTTATCATGTATATATATGTGTATGATGGATTTTGTATGAATATTTTATATATGTAGGATGTGATGTATTATGCGTCTAACACTTTGTGATGCAGGCGGCGATGTATGTATGGACCTAACATGTGGTGATGTAGGTGACGATAGATATATGGACCTAACACGTAATGTAGGTGACGATGGATATATGGAATAGTACTTTTGTAATTCTAGAGAAACTAACACATGACCATAAGTGCCAATAAGAACTATCATGATAATGGAAGGTGGGTATGTGGTGGTTGTGAAGAGGGATGTCATTTGGTATCTGTCAAAAAGTATCAGTATCCTGAGAAGAATGGAAAAGAATGGGGGAAAGTATTTGCACAACCAAAACCATAGGGTGAGTGTTAATGCAATGATTATGAAAATGCAATCCTAATTCAATTTACCATCTTTGGAGCACTAGTTTTTACTATAGCATAAGACACGATACACCCAGGTATGGAGGACCTGAGGTAAATTAGTGTCTAATGCATGAGACAAACATGCTAGACAAGAAGGCTATCCCAATACCCCAAAGTCACGAAGACCTTGTTCGGGTCCTATATTGAGATAACCATAAGCACAAAAGGATGCCCCAACATAACACAAGACCTCGAGGATCTTGGTGGGTACTACGTGGGACAACCAAGAAAACACAACAAAAGAAAAGATCAAGATATGCCCTTATATGAACCAATCAAAACATGTCATAATATGATAGATTATGGTAGCCTTGACAAGTGATTATAAGGAGCTCAATTGATAAACAAAAATCAAAATCATCAAAAGATCACAATCAATTTCAAATGTCCATTGCCATAGGATCAAGGGGATAGATGGAATTGATGAGGTCTGTTAGGAAGGAAGTATCCTGATGAGACCTATGATGGATACTAAGCGAAAAGATCGATATGATATAGGATATTCAAAATTGATTAGATTTGTTGGTAAAAATGGGTCTTGTTTGTTAAGGACCAGCTAGATAAAGGCATAGCTTGATGACACAACACAAGGGAGACAAGACACAACCTAAAGACCTAGGGGCTCAGGGGCCGATCAGAGATTAGCCTTTCCTACGTGAAAGTGCAGAGCCCTCGTAGTTCATGGAAAAGACCATGGATAAAGCCGAAAGAAGAAAATGGTGACTGATGATGAAGGACACAACATCGGACAGACAAATGCCCCATAGGAGAATCAAATGACCAACCTTGTCTACGTGAAAGCGCAGGGGCAACGTAGTTCAATAAAAAGACCCTGGATAAAAGAAAAAAGGGACTAGTGAAGACGAATTGATGGAGGACCAAAAAAAATTGATCTAAAAATGCCCTGGGGGCAGATCGAATGATCGGTCTTTCCTACGTGACAGTGCATGGGCAACGTAGTTCGACGAAGGATGAAAAAGATGCAGGAGGATGAGATCTAGATGGAGACCGACACGATGGATGATCTTACATGACAACACAGACCAACCGACGAAGGGAGTGAAATACATAAGCTCAAAGTGGGATATAAAGAAGCTCAGGATGAGGGATAGGTAAGGTGGGTCGTCCAGTGTTCAATCAACAAATACCAAGCGGCCTAGGCTGATGTGGGTGGGGATGATAGTGCAGATGAAAGCACAAAATAACTAGGATGTCAGGTAGATAATGATTAAGCCCTCTATGGATGATGCACATTGCTAGGTTTTCACCATCCATACTTATCCAAGGCGCCACCAAGAAGTGGTTTTCACCATAGGATGGATTTATTTCTCTTTACTATTTTTTTTTTTTTTTATAGGGTAGATCAAGTGGACTTAAGCATAGAACCTTTTTAGATGGAAAATATTGACAGGTTCGTCAAGGGGATCTCCTTCCAGAGTAGTCAACCTATAGGCTCCAGACCCATATTTGGCAGTTATGATATACGGCCCTAGCCAGTTTGCCTCAAATTTTCCTTTTTTATCACGATCCAGTTGAGTGCATTGGTTCTCTTTGAAGACAAGCTCACCAACTTGGAATTGTCTAGGGTGGACCTTTTTATTGTAATGCCACTTGAGGAAATTTTGGTATGCTTGTAGGTGGTCATAGGCTCTTATTCTCCCTTCATCTAGTAATTCTAGCTATGCAAGTCGTGCAACATGAGCATCTTCTTCACTGACGAGGTTCTTCAAAGAAATTCTCAATGAGGGGAGCTCAACTTTGATTGGCAAGACAGCTTCAGCACCGTATACTAAAGAGTATGGGGTGGCGCCTGTTGGGGTGTGGATAGATGTACGGTATGCCCAGAGGGCAGGATAAATATGGAGGTGCTAGTCTTGTCCAATGTTATTGACAACCTTTTTGAGGATGTGGATGAGGGTCTTGTTGGTTGTTTTTTCCTGACCATTACCCTGATGGTAATAAGGCATTGACCAACGATGCTGGATATGGAAGGTGTCGCAGAGATATTTCATGGCTTGGTTTTTAAAAGGTTTTCCGTTATCAGAAATGATGGTGGATGGGATACCATATCTGCAGAGAATATGGTAGAGGATGAACTTGGAGATCTGAGTACTGTTGACTTGTGAGAGTGGCATTGCTTCCACCCATTTGGTGAAGTACTCAGTTGTGGTGATGATGAATGTATGGCCGTCAGATGATGGTGGGTGAATCTTGCCAATCAAGTTGAAACCCCATTAAGAAAATGGCCATGGTGATAGGAGAGGCTGAAGATCTTGTGCTGGAGCATAGATCAAATTCGCAAGCATTGTGTTCCAATGTAGGCTAATACTATCTAGCCCGTAAGATCCTTTTGGCCAGAGCCATACCATTTGAGTGAGCCCCACAAATACCACCATGTACTTTTGTTAGTACCGTTTGGGCCTTGGTCTCATTCAGACATCTCAAGAGGATTCCATCATACCCACGACGATAAAGCGTATCACCAATGATGATGTATCAGTACGAACAATGGATAAAGGATTTACGTTGGTTGCGTGTAAGTTCTGGGGGTATGATATTGTTACAGAGGTAAGTATATATGTCTTGGTACCACAAGGAGGTGGGACCTACAATATCACACACCATGTCAGTCTCAGGAACATCATATGCAAGGATTAGCAGTTGTTCGACAAGAAACTCACACTCTGTTCGATCCTTGGGCATGTCAATCAAAGAACCAATAGTGGCCATGGCATCTGCTGCTTTATTCTGCACACGAGGGATTTGGTCAAACTGTATGGAGGTGAAATATTTTTTGAAATCATCCACCATGCGTTTATAGGGTAACAATTTATCATCCTTTGTGAGGAATTCATCATTAACTTGTCTGATAACCAGCAAGGAATCCCCAAAGACTTTCAAATGTGTTATGTGCCACTTTTTTGCAATTCTAAGGTCGGTGAGGAGAGCTTTGTATTCTACCATATTGTTGGTACATGGAAACATTATCCTGTATGATTTTGGGATGTAGTCACCTTGAGGAGTGACTAACAGAATTCCTGCCCCCGATCCACTATGAGTGTATGAGCCATCAAAATATAACGTCCAAGTTGGTGCTTCTATCACTGTGTAGATTTCTTCATCTAGGAATTCAGCGTCTAAGGGGTAGGCATCTACCAATGGTGCTTCGGCCAACTGATCAGCAATAACTTGTCCTTTTATGGCTTTGTACTCTACATACTCTATGTCGAATTCACTGAGGAGCATGACCCATTTGGCCATGCGACCAGTCAATGTGGTTCTAGATAATAGATACTTCAGGGGATCAATTTTAGTGATTAACTTGACTGGGTGACTGAGCATGTAATGGCAGAGTTTCTGTGTACTGAAGACTAGTGCAAGGCACGCTTTTTCCATAGGGGAGTAATTTAACTCATAGCCAACTAGTGTTCTGTTGATGTAGTAGATTGCCCTTTCTTTGAATGACTCATCATGTTGTGCCAATAATGCCCCCAGTGCGACTGAGGTAGTAGAGATATAAAGCAGGAGGGGTTTTCCTGGAATAGGCGGCATCAAAATTGGTGGATGAGCTAAATATTCCTTGATTTTATCAAAACCCATTTGACATTGTGGGGTCCATCAGAAGGTGGAATCTTTCTTCAAAAGATGGGTAAATGGCTGACATTTATATGTAAGTTGGGCGATGAACCGACAAATGGACTGCATCTTTCCCTGGAGGCTTCTTAACTGCTTTAGATTACGTGGAGGTGGCATGTCCAGAATAGCCTTTACCTTAGCAGGATCAACTTCAATACCTCTGTGAGAAACTATGAAACCCAGCAATTTCCCTGATGTGACCCCAAAGACACACTTTTTTGGATTCAGCCGCAACTTATAATGCTCTAATCGTTCAAATATCTTTTTTAGGATGGCGGGATGTTCTGCTCGTGTTCTGGATTTCCCTAATAGGTCATCAACATAGTCTTCCATGATGATATGGATGAGGTCATGGAAGATAACTGTCATGGCTCTCTGATACATTGCCCCTACTTTTTTTAGACCAAAGGGCATAACATTGTAACAAAAAGTGCCCCAAGGAGTTGTGAAGGTGGTTTTGTGTCGGTCTTCAAGTGCAATTCGAATTTGGTTATAACCAGAGAAGCCGTCCATAAGGGATAACATCTCATGTCCTGCTATTAGGTTGACCAACATGTCAATGTTAGGAAGAGGGAAATCATCTTTTGGGCAGGCTTTGTTGAGATCCCTAAAATCTGTGCAGACCTGAATGTCTCCGTTGGGTTTGGAAACTGGAACTATATTGGAGATCCATTCAGAGTAGTCAATTGGTCTGATAAAACCCGTGTCCAGTAACTTCTCCAATTCCTTCTTAACTAACAATGCGACTTGCGGATGCATCTTACAGAGTTTTTGCTTGACAGGTTTGGTGTCTGGGCGAATGTCTAAGTGATGAACCACTAAAGTAGGGTCTAAGCCTAGCATGTCTGAGTATGACTAGGCAAAGTTAATGAGTCCTTCTCGGAGTAGCTGCACAAAGATCGGATACTCTTGTTCGGAGAGTGACTTGGCTACATAGGTGATCTTCGGACTTTCAACAGTTCCCAAATTAACTTCTTGTATCTCTTTAATCAGGATAGATGATCTGGCAAATAGCTGAGTTCCCAATGGGGAAGATGAACATCTCCATCTTCTAGTGCCTCTTCAAGGTTTTTTCCTTCAGATGCATCCTTTATTTTTACTTTTTCCAGGTTAGGAAGTGCCTCAAGAAGGTTTTCACTAGATGACTTTTTTATTTTTCTTACTTTTATTTTTGCGACTAGAGTGTTCATCCTCCCCCAATCCCATAAGGTTGACATACATGTCCGCAGACATACTAACAGGTGTGGTATTATGTAGGTCCCAGTCAATGAGTTCAAGGTGACGAAGGGATAGGCTAATGGTGCAAACAAATAGGCATTCGAACATAGACGATAAGTCAGTGTGGTCGATGTCATTGTATGCATGTATGATAGATTCCTCCTCGGGTATGTCTGCCAATGAGCCCTCGTCCATGGTGATACTATTAGAAGTATTAGATGATGTTGTGAGGCTTTTCTATTTGCTATCATACCCAATGCCTGCTTTCTTTGGTAACTGTGGTGTATCAATGGGTTGCAATTGCCCTTGTTCCTCTTTACCTAGGCCTCTACCTTGATAGTTATGTTTTTCCATGAACTTTGTTGGCCAAGGATACTTTTCCTGAAAATATTTCTTTAGAGGAGTTTCTGGTTTGGGCTCTTCTCGGTAGACCGATTGGCTTATGTCTTCCTCTAGTGCATCGACCTTGACACTCAGAGATTTGAAAGTGGTAGTAGGAATGTTTTTACCGATGAAGGTGATGATCTTTTCTTCCTTTTGTGTGGTGTGTGAAGGTTGACCGTACTTGTGTGGTGACAGTGGCATGGTGGCTATATTGAGAGCTGTATGCATTTCATATTCGCCACACCCTTTTTCAATGATCTGGACCTTGGCAACTGAAGGATTAGTGGTGGAGAATGGATTGGTTATCACGGTGGAGGGTGGATTGGAGGATGATGACTGGGATGCCCCCATTTCGACCCCAGGACAATAATGTAAATGGGGAAAAGATGCTTCTAAAGCGCGGCAGTATTCAAATGGTTGGGGGTCGGCGTAGATGGTGATCTCCTGCCAGTTGATGTGGAATTTTAGGCATTGATAATACGTGGAAGGGATGACTTGCATAGCATGGAGCCATGGGTGGCCAAGGAGAAGATTATACAGTAAGTCCAGATCAAGGACATGATAGGTAGTATATTGGAGCACAGGTCCCACTTGGATAGGGAGACTGATGATTCCTTCTAATTTTCTCTTTGCATTGTCATAAGCTTTGATTGTAATGATTTGGTTGCTTAAGTCCACTTGAGTATATCCCACCTATTTTATGAATTTCAAAATACATAAATTGAGGGCAGAGCCATTATCTACCAAGACCCTTTTTATTTTATGGCGGGAAACTATGACTTCGATGTGTAAAGGGAAATTATGATTGACATCAATGTTTGGCATATCATCTTGACTAAAGTGCAGGTGATGAGACAAATCCAAGTGTCCCACTAAAGCTTGGAATTGTGTTGGGTCGATGTCATTTGGCACATGGGTTTTCTGCAATGCTCTATTGAGGATTTCTTGATGTACCGGGGAAGACTTAAGCAAATCCAAAATGGATATATGAGCGGGGGTCTTTCTTAGATGATCAAGGATGTTGTACTGAGAGTTTACAGGAGTCAGTTGGGTGGGCGTAGAGTCTGCAGGGATGATGATGCGGGCTCATCGTGTAGTAACAACACATTGAGGGTCTTTTGCTTTAACGTGTATCATGGATACTCGGGGTTCCACCTGCTCAATGTAATGAATAACACCTTCATAATTGAAGGGCACATTCTTGTAATTCACATTATTTGTGTTGTTACTTTGAGGATTACTATTGGAGGTGCTAGGGCCTTGATTATGGTTTGGGAAGGCGTTTTGATAGATCTGTAGTTGAGCATTGGACGACGAAGGTTGACTGCGGTCCACTTTGATATATCCTCGATCAATGAGATCTTGGACATAGTTTTTCAAACCCTAACACTTATTCAAGGAGTGTCCCTTGATTTTATGGAAGTCACAATACTCATTTTCTTTAAACCATGTTAGCTTGGGTTTAGACTCGTCAAATGGCTTAGTGACAGGGTATGTGATGGGGTAATTGATTTGTAGCAATTTATTAAAAACAATACTCAAGGGTTCACCCAATTGGGCGTATTGGCATTTGTTGTTCCCTTGGTTATTTTGATTAGACTATTGGGGAGGACGGGGTGTCCCTTGCGGTACAGATATGGCATTAGGTATGGATTGCTATTGTCTTTGGGATGTGTTAGCCACGTGGACATGTTTAGTATCTGTGACACCATCATTTACTGCATTTTTGTTCTTGTTCCAAAAACGTGGCTTGTCGTTGAATGTCCTTTCCTTATCTTGATTATATATTTTGATGTGCCCTTTGGCAACAAGAGCATGTTCAAGGATGGGTCCCCTCTCTACTACCTCTGCGAAAGTGGTGACACAATGTAATCTAAAGTTATGAGCCATATCGGGATGAGAGTTCTCCACGAAGAGGGTGACCATGTCCTTTTCTTTCAAAGGGGTTTTCATTCGGCTTGCTAGGGCATGCCACCTTTAGAGGTAGTTAGTAAAGGTTTCCCCTTCTCACTGTTTCTCTTTGAGGAGATCCAAGGTATTGGTATCTTTCTCCAAATTGAAGAAGTAGGAGACAAACTTTTCTGACAGGTCAGCAAAAGATTTTATGGACCCCTTTTCGAGGGTCATGAACCACCCTAGGGCGTTGCTTGCCAGACTCCGGGGGAACAAGAGCAAGAGATAGTTGTCATTGTGGAGAAGTTCTTGAAACTAGGAGTAAAATTCTTGCAAGTGGGCCTTAGGATCCTTGTTTCCCTTGTATTTGTCAAATTTTGGTATCTCAAAATGTTTAGGAAACAGGATTAATGAGATGGAGGGATCATATGGATATGGGCATATATCTTCAAATTTGAATGATTGTTTTGTAGCCTCGGCTTGAAGGTCCTTAAGTGCGACATTGATTTCTAGTATGTCCGCATTGGCCGATGAGTTGGACAGATATTGATGGTAGGATGATGAAGGATCCTGCTGAAAAAGCGTTAGATTGTTGAAATACGAGTTTGGATGATTGGATGGTGATATCGTTTGATGGAAAGACGGGGGATTTTGTTGATACGGGGGCTGTTGTTGTGGGGTATAATATGGATTTATTTGATAAAAGTGCGCGGTAGGTTGTTGAGGAACTTGGATGGGACATTGCGTGTTGGTTTGTTGGTATTGAGGGTATTGTTGTGATTGTTGGGAGGTCGCATAAAGCGGTTGTTGGGGAAATTGTTGCTGATTGTGATAGTAGTAGTGTTGGGGCGGTTGTTGTTGTGACGTCAAATGTTGTATGGGTTGAGGTGGGATATTGTGTTGTGGTTGAGCTTTCGGATGCAAAATGGATGTGAGGAAGGGGGATATGGTCTGAGCCATAGGTCGAGATGGATTGCCTTGTGATTGGTAGGGTGGTTGTTGTGAAGAGGCCAAGGTATTGTGTATAGGTTGTTGCAGATGGGATGGCGGAGGTCGCGTAGAGGTGTTTTGTAAAGGGGGTTGTTGGGCACCGCTCAGAATGTTCAGCTGGGGTGTGCCTTGTGGAGGTAATTGAGGCAGAATGTTAAATTGATGAACTTGTTGAGGTGGTAGATTTGTAGTCCCAGGAGGTGGAAGTGATGTGGCAAAGAAGGTGCCCCCAACGTTGACTGGAGGTTGGTTCGAAGGAGTGGGTGCGGTTATCATTAATGGTGGAGGTTGTGGAACATTTTGTGGCATACCATAAGCAAAAGGATTGTTGGCATCAGGGACTTGAGGTCCTCCTATAGCTGAGGTCAGAGCATGTGGGGGATAGTTAACCTGATAAAGGATGACATTACCAAATTCAGGTTGATGCCAACCCTCAACTGGGGGAACATTGGAGAAGTATGAACCTTCAGGTGCATTTTGAGACCCTTGGAGTGCGTCAGATGGGGCACCCCTATATTTGGACCAGTCTACATTCGAGGGGGGTTTGACACCCTTCTCAATTAGGTGGGCCAAGATTCCTTCACCATGTTTCTCAAGCAAACGGTCAGTCATTTGCACATTGGCGGGATTACTAAAATGTTCCTCAAGTGTGAGTTCAGGTTGATTAACCATACTCTCTTCTCCATGTGGCAAGTTATTCTGATTCTCAGTGTTAGAATGCGATGAAGTACCATTATGAGGATCATGAGGGATGTTGGTATCCTTGTTAGGATCTGATGAGATATTTATTATGTTTTTGGGATCTTGAGGATTGTTTGATTGGGCATTCTGAGCTTGACGGTCGGCCATTTTCTTTTCCTATGAACTAGTCTGAACGGGCATGCAAAGGTGAGATGAGTAGATTAATGCTTTTGTTGAATGATTTGATTGTGATTGGATGAGGTGTGGTTTGGATGGGGTTTAGATTTTATATTGGATCAAATTGGATTTTGGTTGGATTGGATTTAGACTTGGCAAGATTAGATTGGATTGGATTGGATTGGATTTGGATTGGATTGGATTTGGATTGGATTTGGATTTGGATTGGATTTTATTTGGATTGGATTTGGTTAGATTGGATTGGATTGGATTGGATTTGGATTGGATTGGATTGGATTTGGATTTGGCACAATTGGATTAGATTGGATTGGGTTTGATTGGTTGATTGGACAATTTGATAGGTTTTGATAGATTTAAATGATTGGATGGATATGATTGAATGATAAAAGATAAGAGGGAGACCTTGAGCTTAGTCAAAGGAAGTTACCCTTAGCAACCCAGAGCTTTAATTGATTAAAAGGATGATCACAGTACCAAATCCACCTTAAGATAGGAATGGATTGATTGGACCGAGGATGATAACTCACAACACCGAATTCACCTCAAGATGGAAGCAAATTGATTGGGGTCGAAGTTAAAGACTAATAATCAAATTCAAGTGCTAAGGTCAATTTGGGTAACCACTTTGCAATACAAGGTTAAGATGGTTTGGTTAAGAGTGGTGTTTGGAGGTAAAATTATGAGGAAATTAGAATGAATGGGTGGATTGAAGACAATTATGAAGAGTGAGTGGGGATTTATAATGGTTAAACAAAGGTTTGGAATGATAAGATGGTGTTTAAACGGATCAAATGAAGGTTTCGGGAGTCTTAGAGTGACAAAATGGAGGCTTAGGATGATGAGGTAATGGTTGGGAATGATTAAATGATGGTTTAGATGCTAAATGGATCCAAATGGGGCAATTTCGGGTCTTCGGGAGGACAAATCCGCCCCTCTGCAGCAAAGATCAGGGCGTTGATAGCAAAATCAGGGGAGTAGATAGTTTTTTGCAGTAAATTAGGGGCACTATTTCCTTTTTGTAATAAAATCAGTGGTGATGCCACCTTTCTGCAGTAAATCAGGGGCACCGCCGCCTTTCTGCAATAAAATCAGGGGCACTGCTGCCTCTCTACAGTAAAATCAGGGGCGCTGTCGCCTTTCTGCAGTAAAATTAGGGGCGATGCCACCTTTCTACGGTAAAGTAGGGGGCACTGCCACCTTTCTGTAGTAAGAAAAAGTTTAGTTTTGATGGCGGTGGCTATGGCAAGGACACAAAATGATAAAGTAAGGCCAAAGTATCAAAAATTTGACAGATTTTTCACAAGAAAACACTTCAAGCAAGCACAATCCTATGATTAATATTAAGGGTATGGCAAGGCAAAGTCTTAATCTAGGATGCACAAGGCTTCTAGGGAGTCCTCGATATACTCTTGGTATGTGAGGCACAACCGTGAACACCAGTCCGTCACAAGTGTGAGTCGGAAACTCCAACGAGATACTAAAAGGCTCAGACCAACTCTTCATGTCTATCTAGGTATCACCCTAGCTTCGACGCTCTGCCAATTACGACGCGACTGGATTGGGGTACAACTTTCGTTCCCCCTCCTTTATATACCCCGCTAGTACGCATGGTTGGAATCGTCCCTTGGGGTGATGAAATCCCCAAGTAAGTCCCACTACAAAAGAAGACACTAACCATTTCTAACTACTCCCTAGGCTCACATGAAGTGCAAGGGGAAAGTGAAAACAAATTAATGCCCCCTTGGGTAACACAAAAATAAACAATCACAACAAGCAATGAAGTTTATTCCCCTAATTAAACTATGTTCCAAAACAACAAGGATAATTTTTTACAAATCTAATCAAATAGATGGCCCTGCAAACAAATGTTTGCTGTCTTTTTCTTCATTCTTGATCAATTATGCCCTAATACACTGTAAATCATTAGCAAAAAACACCAATATCCTTGCCAAAATAATGTTAGAAGGTTATTACTTGACAATAGCAAAAAATGAGAGCCAAAACGAAGCTAAAAATGGTTATTTTACCTTCCCAATTGTGTTGTTTTGGGGTGCTGCCGCCTTTCTGTGGTAAGGTAGAGGGCACTGCCACCTTTCTACAGTAAAATGGGGGTGTTGCCGCCTTTCTGCAGCAAAATGGGGGCACTGCCGCCTTTCTGTGGTAAGGCAGAGGGCGCTGCCACCTTTCTACAGTAAAATCAGGGTGTTGCCGCCTTTCTGTAGTGAACAAGAGGGCGCTACCACCTTTCTGCAACAAACTTCATCAAATTTTTAAGAAAAAGGGGAAGTTGTGCCCTTCCCACTGTAAGAAAAGTGTTAGAAAAACTTTCTAAATATATCCCTAATTGCAACAAACTTGTTAGGAGAAAACAAAACTTTCAGATGTAGGGCGCTGTCACCTTTCTGCAGTGGACAAGAGGGCGCTGCCGCCTTTCTACAACAAACTTTGTTTGATTTTTAAGAAAAAGGGAAAGTTATTCCCCTCTCACTGCAAAAAAAGTGTTAGAAAACAAAACTTTCAAATGTAGGGCACTCTTGTCTTTCTGCAGTGGACAAGAGGGCGCTGCCGCCTTTCTACAACAAACTTTGTTAGATTTTTAAGAAAAAAGGAAAGTTGTGCCCCCTCTCACTACAACAAAAGTGTTAGAAAAACCTTTTAAATATATCCCTAATTGTAGCAAACTTGATAGGAGAAAACAAAACTTTCAGATGTAGGGCGTTATTGCCTTTCTGCAGTGGACAAGAGGGTGTTGCCACCTTTCTGCAACAAAATGGGGGCGATGCCACCTTTCTCCGGTAAAGCAAAGGGCACTGCCGCCTTTCTGTGACCTTTTTCTACAAAATGCTTAACAAAGAGGGAGGTTAAATGCGAGAACTCGTTTGTGGGTCCCACCGGGCGTGCCAGAAATGTGAACCTAAGAATTTTACCCTACTCTAATGCACAAAATAACTTAAAATGCAAGTGATAAAAGACCAAGGACACCTCCAGATTAGCCAAAAGAGTGATAAAAATATAAGAAAAATGGATAAAATTAGATGCAAATGATTTCACCTTCCTTGTTGTTGATATCTCCTTGATTGGCCCTTGCTTGGGATGATTTTGTGTGCTCCTTAGATGATTTCTTAAGTGACTAAATGCAAGATTAAATGTGAAAAATGATTAAAAAAGATGGCTAGATGATGGAAAATGATTGAAAGTGCAAATTGGCAGCATGTAGTTATCAAATGGCTAAGTGTTGAAAATGCCCTTGAGGAGGGGGGTATTTATAGGAGAATTTGAATTCTCTAAATAATTCAATGGTCAAGATTGATCCAACAAGGCCAAGATGAAGGGCTATGGTGGGTTGAGAATCCATAAGCCCTCACATCTTGACATGTGGAGGGTGAAGTGGCCATGGGGATATGAGATGGAGGTGAGGTGTCAAGAAGGTACATGAGGTGGAGGAAGGACAAGCATCTTGGGGAGTGAGGATATTTCCTCAAAAAGGGATTCCTTGTCTCCAAGTGGGAGTGAAAGGGACATTTGAGGAATTTTGGAATTCCTCAAAAATCTACATGGAAAAATGAAAGGTGGTTGGGGATATAAATGTGAATTAAAAATTCACATTCTTAGGAAGATCTAAAGGGTAAAAGGTGGGCTCCAAAAATGTGGGACTTGGTCACATGTGGAGATTGTGACAAGTCCAAGGTTCTAGAAGCCTTGGAAGGATGGAATGTGAATTAAAAATTCACATATAAAAGAGGGAATCTAGGATAAATAAATATGAATTAAAAATTCACATGGGAAAGGGGGTCAATGCCAAAAGAAGGAAAATGCAAAGGATGGCTAAAAAGTGGTGCTAAATCTAGCTAATGACCTCAGTTAAGGTTGTGCAAATATTGGATTAGGCTAATTAATAAAAGATTAGAGGCAAGTGGCAAATGTAGGAGGATGTGACATTAATCTTTAATTAAGAGGATGCACATCATAATCATGAATTAATTAAATTAATTTAGATTAGGGCAAGGTTATGGATGACATGACAAGGAGAGAGAAAGTGAGAAATTTTAAATTGATTTTAAATCAAAAGGGTAAAAATGACTAAATTAAATAAATTAGCATATTTATTTAATTTAGAGAGGAATAGGGTGAAAGATAAAGTATTAATTATTAAATTAAATACTTTATCGATATAAGACAAAAGGTGTAATATTAATTTAATTTAATAAATTAATATTAATATGATAGACGGAAAGGCAATAAATTTAATCATATGGAAGTGATTAAATTTAGATGTCTACAAAAACATATATGCCACTTTTTAGTGATTCAAGTTTAAAAGTTGGATCAGCATTGGTCGTTTCCTTAATAAAGTGTGACACATCTTTGTGCTTTTACACTGGAACCAATCCTCTGTTGTTTTAGTCAAGTTATTTCTCCTTTCTAGTTTGTCGATATGGTCTTTGGATAGCAATTGTGGCAGTTCTGAGGACATGGTGGGAAGCTCTCCTATGGACGACCATTGTTGAATATAAGTTGTCAAATCAACCATTTGTGCTTTGAGCTCCTCCTTTGAAATCTTATCTTGGTGCATCTGGTGCATGACTGTGGAAACATACCCTTGGAGATGATCTATTTTCTGATCTCTAGTGGCTATCCCCAAGTTAATGGTGGAGATGTCTTAACTCATCCCTTCTTCACCCACAACTAGTGTGGCGATCTACACAGTCCTCGACCGAGAAGTGTTCATGGTTAGTTTGGATCTGACTTTAGGCTTTTTATCTTTCTTTGTGCTTATCTAAGCTTGGGCCAAGATAGCCTCCAGCCTTTCCCTTGGATGTCTTAATGCAAGGGTCTTCTTTTCTAATTGCTTCTCCAGCCACTTGGGCAACTGAGATTCCGCTTTTGGTGATTCATGACCTTCTTCTCCAATCTCAATTTTCTTGTCCCCTGGAGCTTCCTACTCCATCTTTGTGTTTTCCTCCTCTTCATCAGAGTCCCAAATGAAAATTGTTTCTTTATGCAGGGACTCAATCGCTGCATGTTATTTGGGGCTATTTTCCCTCTCATTAGTTTTATCTTCTCTTTCCTCATCTTTCTCACATTTTTCAAGTTGCTTCATCTCTGGGCTTTTATGGGTTTTAGCTTCTTCTTTGGGCTTGTCTTCTTCTTTCTCCCCTTCTTGATCACGCTAAGGAGGTACCCTTTCTTGTTCTTTATCTTCTTTATCCTCTTGTTATTTTCACTTTCCTGAGAGAGGCACCTCCTTATCATCTTTGGAGCTTTCTTCTTTCTCACCCATTGGAAGTTTAGTATCTTTTTCCATTTTATCACTTGACTACCTTTCTTCTTTGAAAGGTGGTCTTTCCACTTCCTCTCTAGCATCTTTCAATTGTTGGGCCAAGTCCTCCTTGAGGTCAGCATTAAAGGCCTCTACAATATATTTGATACTAACATCTTCCTCTTCAACACTCTTGGAGGATTTTGTTTCTTCACCCTCACACACCACTTTATCAATTTGCAAATGTCGGTACTCTGGTTGTTCATGGCACTCATTTTCTTCCTTCTTGACTTCATTTTTTGCTTCCTTCTCTCATCTTTCCCACTCCTCAAATATTTCCATTGTGGCCTTCATCATTGGTGGTTCAGTTGGAGGAGTTGAGGTAGGAAAATTGGCAAGAACCTATGCCAACGCAGCTTGGATGGTTGGATTCATCAATACATCAAAAATATCTAAAGGAACATTTTGCATATGACGGGAAAAAGCCTCCAAAAGCAAGGGATTAGGTATTGTCATTGTTGTTGTCTGCAATGGGAGAGATGTAGTTGGAGACATGGAGGCAGAGGAAAGTGGAGAAGTGGTGACAGAAGAAGAGTTTATGGTCACAACTTGCACAGTGGGAAGAGAAGAGGCAAGGTGGATCGAGATATCCATAGTAGGCAGGGAAGTAGCCACCATCACCTGAGAAGCAGGTGGAGGGGCAGCAGTAGTGGAGGCAATAGGTAGAGATTTTGGTTGCTTGACCTACATTTCCTCTCCCTCGTGAAGTGGATTCTCTTGAATGGTTGGAATTTCCTTGAAACTACTTGATCTTTTATGTTTCTTCAAAGGTTCACCTTCCAAATTCTTTCTTGCATACACCTTGGGGTTGGGTTGTTTCTCATCAGCCTCTTTCCTCTTCTTTGACCTTGTGGATGGAGGGGATTTCAAAGTCTCTCTTGATGGGGCAACGGTTGTCCCACTGCTTATTTCACTTGTAGGCTCTTTGTTAAGGCCTTCATAGGTCAAAGTGACCCCCTGCTATTTTAATTTGGCAAATTTCCCATTACACTCTTTTGTTCTAGCCTCGAGGGGCTTGGTTATAATATCAAGGTCTTCAACCTCTAGATAATCTCAGTCGACCAATGGCAATGAGAGATTAGAAACTACATTGTATCAAGGATCCATTACTATATTTTCATCTTCTTCTACCTAATCTAGTACGGTGAACAAGTTGACCCTCTTTACGAAATATGTTGTCATTCTCTTATAGTGCCTCATTGCACTTCATTATCATCTTGGCAATTAGCCCAAAATTCGTTAGTGTTATGTAGATGGACGTATTTAGGCCCAAGTACTTTCTTGAGATGGCTATAGGGTTCCATTCATGGCCTAGCAGTGTGGAGTCTCAAATGGTATTCCACTAGTTCCTTCTCTGAATTATTGGCACACTAAGAGGTATGGAGTTCGTATAGACCTTGACCGAAGGAGAAGGGGTAAGCAATCCTTTCCCTCTGTTCACTACTCAAAAGTGAGTGTGCATGTCATAGCTATCAAAAAGCCTTATCTAGTCATTATCAAGTATTATCTGGTCATTGGGATACCAACGTAGCTTGTTTGGTTTTTCTGAAAAGCCTTGAGCATGAATGTAGGTGAACTTTGGATATTGTATGAATAAGAAGGAAAATTGTTTGACAAAGGCCTTGGAAATATGGGAGACTCTCCTTTCAAAGTCACCCCCAAGAAATCTAATGGTACAACCTATGAAGGAATCATTCACTCTACAATAATCCTTTTTAATGTTCCTAAACTGCAACGGGGGGTACTTGTCATCAAATTTTAGCTCCTTCCCTGGTTCTTCGTTTGGAGCTCTAAATAAGCCTCTATATTTCCTTTCCTCTACCAATGAATAGACTAAGTTAGATGTCATGTAAAATCTTTGACATCTTCTTTATCGCCATGAATTGCTCATGGAAGTAATCACTGATAATCCCTACCCAGGAGAATTTGACCTTTCCATGCAGAATCTCTTCCACAAAGTATACCATCCATTCTTGAAAGTAAGTCACAGTTGGAAGGCCCGTTACTCTGCTTAGCATGGTCACCAGATCACAGTAATATTCATAGAAGGGTGAAGCCACAATAGTGGTTTACAATTTTATGGAGGAAGGAAAGTTGAGAAAAAATGACCCCATGGCAAAAAAATTGGTTTTAGGGGTTCGAATGAACCTACAAGTTCGACCAAACCAAAAAGGGGTTCGACTGAGCTAGTGTTCAAGTGAACCCGTTAATTACTGGGCCCGCATTTCCTGCCCAAAAAACAAAAGAAAAATTCATATTGAAGGGGGTTCAAATGAACCCTGGTTCACTTGAACCCCTGGGATTTCGCTAGAATCCCCTTGGTTCTAGCGAACCCCCCTTTCCCTTGAATTTTCAAATTGTTCACCAAAAAACCTAATTTTTTATGCTTGAGCTCGAGTTGAGGATGAAAATGGAGGAGTCTTCAAAAACCAACTAGAATTAGGTAGTCCTCAATATGAGCTATCCAACGAATATAATTTTAATATGTTTTAATTTTATTATGCATTTTTTTTTTAGTTTTATTAAACATAGGTTTTCATCAAAATGAAGGTCTCTATTCTGCACATGTGGAAAAATAGCAGATTATCAAAAAAAAAAATTGAAAAATATGAGTGCGAGATATTGAAGTCCTTGATCCAACACAAAAAATAAAAATAAAAAATTGATATATAGAAAAAGTGTTACGCGTTATCGTCACGCTATGTCTGAATTGTAATTGGTTTGACTTCGAAACTTGATTAAAGAAAAAATATTAAATAAAAAATTTATCTAACCAAGTGGAAGTGCTATATATCAGAGTTAAAAATTTAAATTTGAAAGAATTAGAATTTATCCTTTATTAAAAAAAAGTTATGCGTTATACGGTGTGCGTCACTTTTTTAAAATGTTGTTTTTTGAAAAAAACCAATTTTTGTGGGAGATAGAAAAAGAAATGTAATATGATTCCAAAAAATTTGAAAAAAATATTTTTAGAATCTACAGATAAAATTTGATGAGACTCTAGTTTGCATCATCTTCAAGTTCCTCACGGTTTAGCCGCTATAGGTGCCTGAATATAAAGATTTAGTTAAAAATAATAATTTAAGTGTCCAGTTTGGCCAAAAATTGTAAACCACTATTGTGGGATCACCCAAAAGTTGTTGTAGAAGAGCTCCTAGGGAACCTTCACAGCCCTTCCCCTCTTCTCCTTCAACCAATACTAATTGATAAGTCTTTTACATTTGAGAGGGTCTTTGTCCCACATAGTCTTGTCGTCATCTATGGTTGGCACTTCCATCTCCCTGAAGGTAGCGATATGAAAAGTCCTTATTGCACTAGTAGACAAGTCAGCCAAAATATTTCCATCTCGGGTCACTATGGTTCTGGTTTCTTCTTGATAGGGCTTCCTATAGGCCATTACTAGTTTTGGGGCGATAAGGGTAGGATGAAAGCCTCTAGCCTTAGTGATTCCACTGCTTCTGATTTTTCTTGCACTTTCAATGGCTGGACTAATCCAAACTCTCTACTTGAATTCATTGATGTCCACTTGTCCAATATTTGTATCCATGACCTACTTCTAGGTTGAGGTGACATTAGATTTCAAGGGTTCCCCTTGGAACTGATATTTCATGTGGTCCTTATCTTCCTTTCCACATGGTGCCTTTCATGTTTTCTTTCCTTTATCTTCTCCATGGTAGCTCCCGAAGGTCTCGCACCTGATTCCATATATTCTATAGGAAAAGGATAGGTGAGCACAATCAGACATGAAAACATGGAAACGTTAGTCCAATCCCTACAAAACAGCATTAGATCAAGTAAATCAACATTTGAGAAATCTAACATATAATCCAGATTATCATTTGTAGTTCACAGGAGGGAGTTTGGATGATTTTGGCCCCAAGGGTTGGACTTCCTTGGCCTAATGGATATTTTAGAGTTGTTATAGGAGGGATGAAAATTAGGGCACGGTGGCCCGCCTATCCCAACCCACCCTTAGATTTGGTCCTTTTGAGGTGTCCACTAAGGGGAGTTCCTCACTTTCACATGTGGGTCAAAGTTAGTTTAAGGTTTGGAGGGCATTTGAATCATCTTTTGAGTACTTAGAACTAGGAGTAGGATTGGTCATTTGAGGTTTTCCATTTGAAACGACTTGCTGAGATGACACTCTGGGGGTGGAGTTCTGACCGGCAAGACTCACGGGTCTAGAAGATGGTAGCATAACTCATTAGTCTTTTGGGTATTTTGGGTTGGAGGAGGTGAATGTCTGTGAGGTGATTTTCATTTGAAATGACAGATGCCACATGGAGGTCCAACAGGGGCAATCCAAGGAATCAGGTCTGACCAAAGGCTTGGCTTTCATGTTTTCATTGTTTTCACTTGGGGAAGCTCATTGGAAAATGAGAGGTCAGGATCTAAAAACCGGAAGAATGGAGGCGGTTCTCCCTTTCGTAACGGATGGGACTAGGTAGAATCCCGACAACTGAGGTTCTCAGGGGATGACCCGCCAAATGTTGATCACTTGGCACCTTTTAATATTTTTGTTTAATGGTCGCAAGGGAGCTAAGAGCCAAAGTGAGTAAGGCAATTTGTCAAAAGTCGTAACAGACTGCATTGTTAATGTGGCGACATGTGGATGGAGGTCCACAAACTAGGACTCGAAAGGTGTTTGGTGTATGGTCAATTTCAAGTTTGATATTACATAGAAAATGAAGGAGCGGGGCCTGAAAGATGGATAGTCGGGCTAATAAAGTTGCTCAAGAAGGTGAGATGTAGATGGAGTTCTGTAAGGGGAAATCAGCGAGGTGGGATCCAGGACAAGCCAAGACTTTAAGATTTTCAAGCATGATTTTTGTGATAGTCAGCAAGACGGGACCCAAGCAATAGAAAGTTGTGTCTAGAAAGTCATATAGGGTTAGCAAGTTATGAACGGTGCCCTAGGGATGGAGTCCCATGAGTGCAGACCTAAACGGATTTATGAATTTTTCCTAACTTATGAAATTTAGCGGTTTTTAGATGGTGAAAGGAAGGTGTCCCTCCATGATGGTGAACCCAGAAGAGGCATTCGTCGCTCATCAATGTTTAGCTTGTTTCAAGGTCATTGGTGACAATGAAGAGGCTCGAGACCGCAAAGTGTGAATGCTCTATCTGAAGAACGACATTGAGAGGAAAAGGTTTCACAGGCGATGCTTGGGTCAACTTTGAGGTTTTACGAAGATTCAAGCATATGGGTTTTGTGTGCTGTGTTTTTCTCTACCTAGTTCATGTATTTTTCCTCCTTTTAATTCATCATTTTTCCTAGAAATAAAAGAGAAACATGAAACAAGTGCGGGTGGCGAACTCACCTTGAGAACCTAATGAAGGAAGCAAAGGAAATCAATAGGTAAACAACTTGAATTAGCATGGGGACTTGTCAAACTCAGAGGAAACATGGGGAGAGGGCTTTCTGATTGGCCTGGATTCACTATGATTCACTCTTATTTTCTTTGACCAAACTGACATATGAAAATGATAGTTTAGTGTTGGCTATATATAGAAAAGGAGGCATTAAATGCAGCCACTAAATACATATATATATGACCCAAGGTTGGTGGGTTACAAATTCAAAAGCAATCATTGGAGCACTAGAATTTGATGGTTGGGCAGTCGTTGATGGATAGCCATTTAATTTCTTGGTGATAATTAGACAGGATTGAAGGGTCTGGGTTCCGATGGGTGGAATGTTGTTTAGACTTAGCCATTGGAAACATGATGGAATGAAAATTAGAGTGGTAGGTACTGGGCTATGGAAGGACGAGGTCCTTCGGTCATTTGGCATGGCGAATGTAGTAGGGAAGTCTGCTAGGGGCAGCCCACGTCAGCAAACCCATAGGGCTTTAGAGATGTCAATTTGAAAGGAAAAGGGGAACTACCAAGGGACTTCCACAAAGGCATAGGACTTAGAAAATTTGAGGGGGGAAACATGGTCAAATTAAGATGACATCCCTAAGGGCTTATTGACCATTTTGAAAACTAAATAGGGGGCACGCAAAATGAGACGACGACAAAAGTGACCTAGCGGGGTGACGAAAAGATAGGGTCCCTATTCCAAACAGGGTGTGTGCGCTAAGGGCACAAAAACTACCATAGTATCTACCTCAAATAATCTAGCATCATCATCCATTCATCATAGTATCCATCATCATTTTTATCATATAGTTTCATGTTGGAATTTAATTGTCTTGCATGTTGAATACTAATCTTGTTTCTCAAGTGTCATTCTAATAGCCTTTGTGCACATAGAAATCTTAGGGCCAAAGGGTTAAAGGAATCTTTAAGAATAGAGGACAATAAGAAGTTCTTAAAATATTTTTTAAATTGTAATTTAGAGTAGCTTCTTTTCTTTGAATCTTTAATATAATTTGTTTCATTAAGGTTTATGTTGATTTACTAACATTTCCACATTTCACACACACACACATACAACATTTTTACTTCAAATTTTGCGTCCAATTGGATTTAAATCCTTTCAAACTTATAAACCTCTTTTTTTTCTTTTAAAAGAATTAAATTAGAAAGGTGCAACTATAGATCTGGAGGATTCATGTTAGTGCGCATGTACATTATTTTTCTCTAATGTCAGAATCAAACCCACAAATATATGTTTTGATTTATTTACGTAACAATCTTCAAACATTATTTTCAAGGTATTTATCATATGCACTTCCATGGGATAATATTATTATTTTATTTTACATAGATTTACATACTATATAGAGAACTAGAACCCTAGTTTGATTATTTCAAGTACTCATAAGTCAAACTTGAATTTTAAGAATTAAAATAGGGGCACATAACTATATAATAAAATATATAATTATATGCTACTATGTAGCATTCATTGTGTTATCTATGCAAAAATGACCTTTAAGCTTTCAAATTAAATGGGGATGTAATTTATGCGCTTAAAGCCTCATGGATGATTTGGTAACTATCAAAATCACATTTCTACATAATTACATCTACAATAAATCTAGTAATAATAATAAGGTATTGTAGTGTAGAAAAATGTATCCCTTTACATTTTCACACTTTTTTTGTTCCCTCCTACTTAAAATAGACTTAATAATACCTTAATTTAGTGTTAGAAAATGTATCCATTTACATTTTAACACATGTATGGGCCCTTTCAATTAAATTGAATTTAATTATACCTTAATAAGCCTTATTTTACATTTAAAATCCTAATAAATTATATTTTTTGAAGGGGAAACCCAACAACAATTAATGCCAACATATAATTAAACACCTTGAGCAATGTGTGTTCTAGGAATAAGGACCTAGGACCCATTCATCCATGGGCGAATGGGTTCTCCCTAGGCCTTGGAACCCATTTATAAAACATGTTTTGGTGGTATTTTTATCATCCCAAATTAAAATTTCAAAGGTCATCTTATAATTTTTAATTTTTGAGAAATTAAGGATAAATTTCTATAAATACAAGGTTATTTTATCAATACAAATCATCTAGAAAGAGGGAAACTTGCATAAGAGAAAATGTTATGGTCAAGAGAATTCAAGAGAAAATTTCTTCATCATTTGTTGCAGCATTCTGGATCTCAAGTATCATGTCAAAGTTATGTTCATTCATTTATATTTTTGGAGCCTAAAATTGTGATGTAGGTTTGAAGATCCAATACAAGCATTCAAGTCAATGATTAAAAACAAGATTCAAGTATCAAGATCTACATCCATTGAAGTCATTTCATGCAATATCCACATCAAGATTTTAGTCTTTCCAAGGTTTATTCAACTTGGATTTGTTGAATTGCAACATTGTATTGTTCATTCATCATTCCTTTCATGCTTTCATTATTTCATTTCAAGGTTTAATTACCAAAATGAGGTTTGATCAAGACAAACCACCATTCACCCAAGAAAAAACATTTTTCTCTCTCTCTCTCTCTTTGTGTGTTGCAGATTTGTAGGTTCATAGGTTGAAGAAAATTTGAAGATCTCAAAAGTGTAAATTGAAAAGTTGCATTTGTTGTCAACTTTGTTGTCATCTCACAAAAACTTAGATCTTGTATTTATTTCTAACTTTCTAACTCTAAAACCTAGAAAATTTGGAAGTACAGACATAGGAGCAAAGGACCTAGAAATCAGTTCTAGAAATCCCCACAAAGACCCATTCTCCTATAGGTGAATGAGTCCCAAGATAGCTTCTAGAAATAGCATTTTGTAATAGGTGCACAACCGTTTCCCCTTCTTAAATTTTCTAGAGATTCACTACTTCTATTAGTCCTATGTTTCATGTATTAGATAAAACCTTTACATACTATGAATGATTGCATTTGGTATTTTTAATCTTTCTCCCAAAACCCTTTTTTAGTCATTTCTATAAAAAAATTGTCTCAAGACATTTTGCAATTATTTTTTAGGTAAGTTTTAAGTGTCCTTCACTCATCCAATTTGCACAAAGTTGACTTATATTAGAGAGATATGCTTCATCTACATGAATCATGCCTTAGGTCATAGATTTGAGGTCATTTGCTATTTTATTTTCATCTCCCAAAAGTATTGTTTGAACTTTACCCCCTATCCGCACACACATAAAGGAAATTGCCAGATCTTCCATAAAATTGAGTCACCTAATCATTGGAATTGAATTCTATCTTGGAGGATCTCATTTCCTAAATGAAATAGAAAATATTTAGGTTTATTACACCCCATTTTTTCCCTTTCTATTTATAGTAAGTTTGGAGAAACATTCTAAATTTAGTATAAAACCTTATGTTTGGTGGCCCTCTGCTATTTTTCTATATTTCATTTTGGTGAACCCGACATTTTGAACATTCAAATTTATTTTTTGAAGAACATACAAACCCTAGATCTAGGATTTGCATAATTTTGCATTGCATTGCATTCATTTGCATCTCGTTTATGGCTGTAAAAATTGCATTATTTTGCATTGCATATAGGATTTTAAATTTGCATTTTTCCATTATTTAAATCTAAAAAATTTAAAACTTTGCATACATATTGTAAACACGTTAAAAGTGCCAATTGATACTAGATGCATCTTATTTTGACTAACTAACACTATTTCTTCTCAAATCACCTCGAACTAACTGATTAATTAAATAATCTACATTATTTAGTTAAATTTAGCAAACTCGAGTATTAGTCAAATAATTAAATTTATTGTATTAATTCAACCTTTCTTCTAAATAATATTCATCATATTTAATTAAATCAAATCATTTAATTAAATTCCCCTAAATCCTCCTATTTGATTAAATCAATCAAATCAAATTTCACAATCCCCTAATCAATTCCAATTAATTAATTCTAAATTGATTAATACTAAATCACTTTCTAATCATGATTAATAAATCCTCTAGCTTTTAACTCCTCAAGAGTTAAATCAACCCATGGTCAACTAACTAGTTTGCACATGAAATTCATTTCTTTTAATTAACTAATTCCTCTATTTATCCTCACAATTGCATATTCCAAGGAATATTCCTCTCAACCACCTCTCATTCAATTTCCCTCCAAAGGTTTTCAAAAACCTTTCACATCCTCATTAACTCCTCTTACATCCTCTCAAATCTCAACAACATTCATTCAATTCCTCTTACAACCTTTCAAATCCTCAACCAATTTCATTTACTTCTCTTCTATCCTTCTCCACTCACACATTTCCCAAAATGTGCTCCACCTTCCTCCAATAAAATTTTCACACTTGGCACATTCTCATCTCCTATTTTATTCCACATTCATCAAATCCTCTCATTCTTCAACTCTTGGCTTCTATAAATAGAGGCATCCCTTTCATAATATCCATCCAAAATTTCATGCATTATCATTATGGTCATTTTCATTGTTTATTGTTGGTGTAATTAAATGTCTTGTACCTTGTCCTAGGTCATGATTACACCTTAGTTAAGTTTACTTAGGGACCACATAGGATTTTGTTGGAGATTTTCCACTTTTGGTGGACTTGACATGTCATCACCACATCACTTCCACCTTTTGTGGACACATCATGTGATTATCTCTCCACCTTTTGTGGAGATTATCACATTATCTCTTTCCCACTTTAAGTGGAGTGATAACTTTTCATTGTTGTCACATTTCGTAAGATTACGACACTTGTCATAATCTTATGCCCTCCTATGTTCTCACCTTGGCTATATAACCAAGGGGTCTCCTATGTATATTTGTACCATTCTATCATCTCATATTATTGACATTGAATACAATTTATTCTTGTCATATTCTATCTCTCTTTTGTGCTTTCTATTAGGCCTCTAGATCTTGGGTGGCTACCTTCATAGCCAATTCTTACATGGTATCAGAGCTATTAGAGTGCCTTTAGTTAGTCATTTGGAGAGATTCTTGGAGGGTTCCATTTTTTGGCCTTATATTGCAGGTGCATTTTGGGAGCTTGTTGCATCAAATTCGAGCTCACCATTGCATCCGGAGTGTCCGAGATAGTCAGATTTGTCTTTTGTTTCATCTCAGTTGGACATCGGAGGCCAAATTTGCAAAAGGTTGAAGATTGGAGGTGGTTGCTAGATCCAGGAGGTAGCTGCCACTTTGGAGCATTTTCAGCCAAAAAGGACACTGCCATTGCGTTCAAAAGGGTCAAGAACCTATAAATCGACTTCCAATTCGTCCAAATCAGAGCAAGTTGTCCATCGAGGCAAAAAAAAATTGCTGGCCGGCTGTACGGCCAACTTGCGCAGTCGGTACAATTCATTTTATTTTTTTGAAAAAAATAAAAAATAAAACTTTTATTTTTCTGCGAATTTTTTTTTTTAAAATATATCAAAAATAAATAAATTTATTCGCAGTTTTTTTTCTATGAAGTTTTTATTTAAAAAAATCAAAAAAACTTCAACTCTGTGGAGTATGCAAGATAGGGTACTCTGAAGTACCCTATACCCGCAGACCCCTGATAGAGTGCTGCGTGGCGCGGGCAGAGGCCCCGCCACCCCGCGGCCCCCACATCGCCACCTATCCCTACTAGCAGGCAGCCAGAAAACTTCCACCCGGCGACTTTAAGATTCTGGTGAAAATAAAGAATATTCTGGTAGTTTTATGCATATTCTGTTCAAAGAGAATATTCCAGTGAGAGATTTCCGTCTGAGAGTGATGGCGACGCGACGTTCATATGCCCATCAAATTTAAGCAGCAATGTTTGTGACGGGCATCTAGACGTCAATTTTAATGCCATGAATTGATGACATCAGCACTGCGTCAGTACCTTTTGAAAATTTTAGACCCCCTCACGGATTGAGTTTTCAGTTTTGCAATTCATTTTCAAAGGCTCATATCTTGGTCATTTTGAAGCTTTTTTTGGTGCAATTTTTTTTTATTTGGGCTAATCTTTCATGTACATCACAATGGTGCAATTATTTTTTTATTTTGGTGCATATCTTTTTCAAAAAATTGGATTTGTCTTAGGTCTTTCTTGATTGTCACCGTTTTTGCAATTTCCAGGGCTTCGTTCAGGCTCATACGAACTCCTTTTTAGGTGCCGCTTTTTTTTAAAGTGCATGATTTTTTCTGAACTTCATAGTGATGCTATTAGTTTGTACTGATTGTGATACAAAATTTTACTTTCAGCACTTGGTCATTTTTGGCCTATTTTGGCATTTGTAAAGATAAGATCTCAATTTGGTCTTTTATATCAGTCATTTGAGTCTGTTGTAGCCTACTTAAGGCTGTTGTAAAACATTGAAAATTAGAAGCCCACTTTGCTTGGCTTGCAAGTGGCCATTGTACATGCACTAATTATAAAGTGCCAAATCATCTTTTTTGGGGGGGGTTCTTTGATTGAGTGAATTTGGGGGGCTATCTTGAGTGATTGTGCCTCTCTCTCTATCTTGTTCTCTTTCATTTTTTTGCTATGGGTTCTCCTACGTTTCCTTTGTTAACTCCACATAATTATGCTTCTTGGAAAATTGATGCATGGAGTAAGTTAATGGAAAAAGGATTAACTCATTATATTGATGGAACTATTGTTGCACCATCTGATCCTCAAGCTAATCCTGTTGCTCATTTGGATTGGCTCACTAAAAATACTATGGCTCTTGGAACATTAAGGAAATATGTATCAAAAGATCTAATCTTTCAAATTGATAAGTGTAAAACAATTAAAGAAGCTTGGGAAAAGTTTGGTCAATTGTATGGCCAAGTTGATGAGATTAGAGGTTATCAACTTGACAATGATCTCACAATGTTAGATCCCAAGAATTTTGATACAATCCAAGACTATGTCACTAAGGAAAATGAGCTAAGAGCACAACTTAAGGATTGTGGCATTGATAAGAAGGATGCACAATTGGTCTACAATTTGTTGGGAAAGCTTCCATCAAAATATGCAGCATTTGTTTCTAGCTTCCAAACCCATCGCTTGACAGTTGGTAGTTCTTTCACTATGCCTACATTTGATGCTTTTGCAAAAATGTTGATTTTAGAACAAGCCAAGTTGGTAAGCATGGAGATTCTCAAGTCTTCAAAGTCCAAGGCTTTGGTGGCTAATCAAGGGAATCAAGGGACTCAAGGAAAGGGTTTCAATAAGAAGCAGAAGCAATCTTCACCAAATCCACAAGGAGAGAACCAACAAAGCTCAAATTCATCTTCTTCAAAGAAGTACAACTATTCAAGTAAGAGGGAGCAACCAACATGTGCATATTGCAAAAGGATTGGTCATGATGAGCACCGTTGTCATATTAAGAAAATTGATGAGTTGAAACATATCCTTAAGAAGAACAATATCAACTTGCTAGCTGCATATCAAGAGAAGGATTCATCCCCATCCACTTCTTCTAAGGGAAAAAGTACAACTCTCATGGCAACAACATCAAGCTCATCTCCTTCTTCTTCATCTCAATATGAGAAACATAAGGGGCAAGCATTTCTTGCAATTGCAAATTCCAATATAGATAGGTGGATCCTTGATTCAAGAGCTTCACATCATATGACTTCGTTCAAGGATATGTACTCTTCATTTGATTCTTGTTCATCACCACCCATTTTGATTGCCAGCAACACTTCTTTGATAGTTTGTGGGAAGGGGTCTATTGACATTGAAGGTGGAGCATTTAATGATGTTCTATGTGTTCCTACTTTGTCAAGAAACATCCTTTCCATCTATCAGATCACACATAGTAGTACAGGAAATAGTGTAGAGTTCACACCAGATTCTGTCATTGTTCGGGATTTGCGTAGTAGGGCTCTTGTTGCAGTTGGGGAGGTTGATGATCATTCTCGGTTCTACACCTTCTCATATTTTGCTCCTATTGATGATTCAGTTCACCCTAGTGTGGACACACTTGAGAAGATTGAGTATGGTTACTTGAATCTTGGAGTGCTTTCTACTCCTGAGGGTCTTGAACCTATTGTTGATAATCCATCTCCTACATTGACTAATGTACCTGATGATACTTGTGTTTCGACAGTTTCAGTGCCTTGTGATTCAGTGCAATAGTGTATACCTTGTCTTCCAGTAGCAGCTTCATGGGATGACTACTTGTCAAACATTGGCAGTTTGTTTGTGGAGTCCTACATTGTAGATTTGGGAGACACACTTGATTCCTTACATCTTCTCTTTGATGAAGGTGATTCTTCTTCAGTTGTTGTGAGGGAACACTCTGACCCTCCTCTACATGATCAGTCTTTCGAGGTTGATGTGATTGTGGATGCATCTATACAACAATTGGAGAAGGCCACTTTCTCTTTTGAGGAGACATTGTCTTTGGAGTATGTTCTACCTTCATCCTTGCTAGATCTTGAGATGTCTTTTTCAGCAGATGAGAGGGTTGTTGCAAAGGGGTTCTCACAGGTTCCAGGAAGTGACTACACTATTGCAGCTTCACATGGTTTGGGAAAGGAATCTTTTAGCATCGACACAGGGACATTTGAGCAGATTTCAGAGACTTCATACATTTTGAGGGTTCTTCCTTCACTTGTGGATTGGGGAGACTTCATTCATACACCTTTGGAATTGTTTCTTCCTAAGGGGAGGAACGTTGTTCGACAGTTTTGGAGCAGCTTCTTCATTCCTTCTCGAGCATCTTCCATGGGTGATCATTGTACATTGAGGGGGGGCTACCTTGTCTCTCTTCTTCTCTTGTATGGGGGGGACTTTTTCCTCACATGGGGTTTTATCCTTCTCATGCTATGTTCATAGACTTTTGTATTTCATCTCTCTTTTGGGGGGTAGTTTTTTCCCACTGGGTTTTTCTATCTTTCCCGCTTTATGAGAGATTGCATTGCATTTGTACATGGGTACCTAACATGGCCTAGTAGTCGGGACCCATCTTGCATTGTTTTCTTTTGTGTACATTCTCCCTAAGTTGCACTTAAGGGGGGGTGTTGGTGTAATTAAATGTCTTGTACCTTGTCCTAGGTCATGATTACACCTTAGTTAAGTTTACTTAGGGACCACATAGGAGGTTGTTGGAGATTTTCCACTTTTGGTGGACTTGACATGTCATTACCACATCACTTCCACCTTTTTTGGACACATCATGTGATTATCTCTCCACCTTTTGTGGGTGATCCACCTTTTGTGGAGATTATCACATTATCTCTTTCCCACTTTAAGTGGAGTGATAACTTTTCATTGCTGTCACATTTCATATGATTACGACACTTGTCATAATCTTATGCCCTCCTATTTTCTCACCTTGGCTATATAACCAAGGGGTCTCCTATGTATATTTTTACCATTCTATCATCTCATATTATTGACATTGAATACAATTTATTCTTGTCATATTCTATCTCTCTCTTTTATGCTTTCTATTAGGCCTCTAGATCTTGGGTGGCTACCTTCATAGCCAATTCTTACATTTACAATCATCATCTTCATGTCATTTTGAGCTCATTTTCATCACTTAGCATCATTTCTACACTTAAAATCATCTTCAAACATCAAGCTTATCAATTGGGATTGGGCAAGGGATTATTTCCACATCAAAGGAGCACCACTCCCTCTATGGGATGGAGGTTTAGTTATATCAATTTGGTTTCATGTTAGCTTTAGTTGTTTTACTATCATGTTCATGTTTCCTCTTTGATTTAGCTAATAATTTCATAGGGAACATTAGATTTGGGATTTCAAACATGACTAATCATTGTTTGATGTTCTTATGTAGCATGTTGCAGGTTTGATGTTCACATTTTGGTGATAGGAGGGATAACCAATTTATCTTTTTTATTTTTTTCCTAAAATTTTGTGGTTTTGTAGCTATAGGGGGTGATGCTACCCTTGACTCACACAACATTGCATTTTACTGCAGCATCACTTATGTGAACTTCTAGAGCATCACTTTCATAAATAGTGTTGCCTTTGCTCTGTTGCACCACATATGCACGTCACTATCATGTCACTTTCATGACAAATCCATATTTGACCTTTCTATCTTTTGTCATAATTTTTGGTTCCATAGAGCATCGCTTTTAAATTGTGCCACATTTGATGTCTTAGTCCACTATAGAGCGATTCCTTTTATTTCACGAGAATGTTGCATTTGCTTATAACACTGATTTTTTGCAATTGCAGAGATTCACACTTTCTACACAACATCGCCTTTGCAGGAAAGGGAGAAAAACTAAATTTGAGACTTAAAAGAATTTTTTAATACTCATTGTAATAGCTTAGGATTTCAAATTTTGCATTTTATTTCATGTTGTAGAACCAACTAGACTTATTTTGGGCATAAAATTTACAAAAAACTCAAGCTTTGTTAAAGTTGGTTAAAATTGAAAATTAGGAACTTACTACAATTTTATTTTGGATTAAAATTGAACAAAAAACTTTATACATGTTTTTTGGTGCTCTAAAAAGAACTCATCATTGCTTTGCGACTTAAAACAAACTTTTGTTTTTATTGTCTTGTAATATTTTTTGCAACTTGTGTCATTCAAATGCATACGCACTTCTCTCACAATTCATGGTGATCTTGAGAATCAAAATCATTCTAGTGACATTGGTTGTCTAAAAAATTATCTACGCATTTCAAGTTTGGGTTTAAAATTGAACAATCATGCTAGTGTGAGAAAAATACATTGTGTTTGTTCCCTCCTTGTGCTTTACGCAAACTGGGTGGTCTAACTACAAGTGTACTCCCTCACTTTTGTTACCTTTGGAGGGGCCTACCTAAGAAAAAATCTAAGCCGACTCCAACAATTTTTTCACTTGATCTGATATATAAATGGATAAGACTAAATTGTCATGTCATCATGGTATGTAGGCCTTAGCCATACATTATCTTTCATAGTTGGGTACTATTGTAAAAAGTATAAAATCCCCTAGTAGGATTGATTAAATACTTTAGTGGCTTGTTGAACACTCACAAGGTACCATGTCCCCAATTATCTGAACTCAGAACCAATTTGTTTAGAAGCCAAATTCCTTACTATTTGTTGGTGCAAGAATGGTCATACTGAAGTCACCTCATATTTGTACTATTCAAAGTAGAAATAAAATAAATCCTTTTGCTTTATGTATTTTAATGATTTTGACATTTGGTGGTCTTGAGAAGTGTGTGTCATGGAGGGGAGCCAATGTCGCCAAATCTCTAGTTGTTCACTTTGTCTCAGTGTTTGGAGAAATCCAAGCAGGGACTCAACAAATATTGTCCTTCCTATCCTAGGGTTGTGCAATTTGTGATTCAATTAAATACTTTGTTAAAAATTTGAAACAAACATTCAACAAGTCATCAAAATTTCAAACCCTTTGGAAAGAGAAAATATCCTTGAAGAGTCCAAATGTGATTGCTTGTTCCTACGGATTTTATCCTTATAAGCTTCTAAATATTTTGACCCATATCTCAATTTTTTCTCTCCAAAGTCAACCTAGGAAAATGAAGCCATTGATTCTTGGATCTTCACATAATGGAACTTGTGGAATGAAAAGGAATTGAGACATAGACATTTAGTTTGAAATTTAAGGAAGGGGTGTTGATGTGGAAAAATAAATTCATTAACCAAGATTAAATAAATTGAACCCCACACATGTGTGTGTTATCTTCTATCTTATGGTCTTCCAAGAAAAAACATTGGTCTTTTGGTTTGAACTACTCATAGGGTAAAGCATGTTCTTCAATATCTTGTTCTTGTAATAATTCTTAGGTTCATTTAGAATCAAATCAAACTCTTCATCCATCCCAAAAATTTATCATCTTTATCCCACAAAAATCTTTTAGAGCTTTCAAAAAATCAAAATTCTAGACTTGGGTTAATCCTTAAACACATCAAAATCACCTTATTTAGTTAGAAGTGTGAGAATGCATCATTTCTCATACCTCTAGTTAAATTAGTACCCCTTTGAACAAGTTCATCCTAAGGTTACATCCAACATCTTGGGATCTACAAGTTCATTATCCAAATCAAACCAGTCAAAATCAAATCCTAAAGTCTAGCGTTGATCCAAAGTTCCTAAAATTTCAACACCTATATCATTCACCCATTTCATCCTTCATCTCATCATTGGGCCTAAATTTCTTAGATGTCAACAAGATCAAAACATAATAATAACATGGAATATAAACTTGATCCATACATCATGAGTGATCTAAGTCAGCCAAACTATCAAAGCCTTACAAAACCAATTGATTATCAAAACTCACATTTATACAATCCATACATGGCATCATTATCTCCTACAAATTTCAATGATGCAACAAATGTGAGTATTCCCAATCTAAATTTTAGAACACCATTCCCTATGATATATTTAAATCAAATTCAAAAATTAAAAATCTATCAACCAAATAATCAATACACGAGTCTTCAACAAAACAATATTATCCCATCTAATCCATACATGCCAAATGTAATATACCAATGCAAACTTATCAAACATGAACATATCAAATACACACTTAGTGAACTATGGGATACATACATTTTCAAATCAAAAAAATGTTGTTCAAAATCCAAGCAATATATTGAAAACTCAATGTATTGATCCAAGTCAAGGTAACACGATGCAAAATTAAGGTTACCTAAATCAAAGCAATGTGTTTTGAAACCAAAACAATGTTCAATGCCAACCTATAATGCCAAATCTAAACATCATCCCAAATAAAAAAAAATCAAAAATCAATTTGTCCATGATCCCATACAAACACCACAAGTATACATTCCAAATATGCTTGCTCAACAACCAAATCAAATATATCAAGGGTGTCAAAATCAAAATCAAGAAAACATTTTTTGAAATCAAATTGCTATACTTATAAAATTCGTTGATTCATATCACCAAGAGACATCTCCACCCCAAAATCTACATATGCCACCATTTTTTAATCCATGTCATCAAAGAATTGAGTTGTTTCCACAACCACATCAAGAACAATATCTCCAATTTCAAGAGGTTGGATATCAAGATCAACAACATCAACACAAAACCCAATCACCATATCTCGAAGACAAATCATCATATCTCCAAAATCAATCACCACAAGGTCAATTAAAAGTACTAATCTCACAAGGTAACAAATGTGAATACACTCCTTTGGGAGAAGTAATTGTATCAGCATTAAAAGACCTAGTTAATGCAAAACTCATCACTCTTCCAAAATTAAGTACTTTCAACTCTATCATAAACTTCCCTTGGAATAAGAGTAGATATTATTGTGAGTATCATAGATATAATTTTCATAAGACATAAAATTTTAGTCCACTCAAAAATCTCATCCAAAACCTTCTTGATCAAGAAATAATAACTTTTGATGGCAATGATCAAGATTCAACCACTAGTGATAACAGTGACAATCTCTCCGATGAGCTCGAAATATGCTCATAATTTGAACATTATGATGTATTTTTAATATCCTTAATCTTATTGCTGATGGTTGTTTAAACTCTTTGATTAAATAATTTTTATCTAAAATCGGGTAGTATCCTGTAGCAACACATTCCTATATTCCTACATCTTAACATCTTTATGTGTCTGTATTAATTGCCATGTTTGACCTCCTGAATGACTTACATAATGCATGTGGTTTTTGGATAATGAAATGGATTTAATATGTGATTAATGAATGTGTATCATTTTATTTTCCACGTGTTCTTTTTTTTTCTTTTGTTGCCATGTGCATCGTACGTTGTTGAAGGAAGCATGAACAAGTCAAAGCGCAACAGATATCGGCCCTGCAATAAAGTCCATTTCCAGCACGGCATCGAGGAAGTTGTTCCAGCAAAGACTCTTTGACCAGGTCCTTGGGAGGAAATCTAAATGATCATTAATGTAGGAAGATTAGAATACTAAATTCTCTCTTAATCGTGTTGAACAGATATGCCTTCATTTATGGGAAGTGTGTTCCTTGATTTCAGGATGCATTTATGTCCACATCTTTCTCTGTTAGAGTTAGGTAGTTAGTTGGTTTTCTAATATAAATAAGTGTTCCTCCTGTGTGAGTGAGCAAAAAAGTGTGTTAAAGTTAGTATTATAATGAGAAACAATGTTTTATGTTAGTTTTCTTACAAGAAAAACAATCAATGTATATTATTCCAAGTTTATGAATAAAAGTTGATGAAGTTTTGAGTTCAATTCTTGCATAAACTGGTTGATGCTTGATAAGGGGCCCCACTTAGTGAGTATCTGTAGTTAGTTATTTATCTCTTATTGATTATAAGTTAGATTTCATTCTTGAAGGTTTCAGCGCAAACTTAGTCTTATATTGTTCTTGCATCATCAGGAATCCATCCATGTGTTTGTTCCTGTAGCATAAGGCCAATTCATAGTTTGTTTCTTAGTAATAGTTGTCATGATTTATGCTTTGATTAATTTATGCTTAAGTTAAGAAGAATTTACATTACATTCCTATAGCATAAGTAGAATTCCTTCCAAGCATTTATTTCTGATAAATTGTGACTGAAACTAGTTCTTAGTGCACATACAATGCCACTCCATTTCAAGTATGCGTTCCTTGGTTTGACAATGTAAATGAACGATGATAAGAAGATGTTAGTCACCTACTAGAATGTCCAATTCTCAGGTTAGGATTTTCCATGACTTTTATATCCTTTTGTGGAATCGACCATTTTTGGCATCATTGTCGAGATGGTGTCAAGCTAAGAACTTGTCATAGTCATTGTTACCAGTAGTTTAGTGTGTTTATTCAAGCATTTTCAAATTCCTTCAATTTACGGATAATTCTATTGCATGCATAGAAGAAGAGACGCTCTGGGAAGATTCCTCTCTAACCTTCCATTCATTGATAACAATTCTGAACCAACTTATAATCTATTTGAGGAAGGAGGAGACCAAGATATCAATCCATTTGCTGAAAACCTACTTGTTGAATTGCCATTTTCCCTAGCTGATGAAGAACCTCAAGAAAATCCATTTTCTTTGATACTCCATTAAGAAAATATGGCACGTAATCAACCTAATCAACCTTTTGCTGTTGAATTCCGCATCATTTCTTAGCAAGATAATGATAACCTTAAAAATATTCCTTCTTCATTACTTCCCAAGTTCTATGGACTAGTTACAGAGGACCCAGACACTTTCTTGTTTGAGTTTGATATCCTCTATCATAGCTATGATTACACTTCAGATGCTCACAGGCTAAAGTTGTTTCCTACTACTTTGAAGGAGGGAGCTCTTAGATGGTTTATGAGTTTGGGAAGGGATGTTGTTGATAGTTGGGCAGCTATGCAAACAAAATTTCTTGAGAAATACAAGGAATATTGTAAGAGTGGTAGTAAAGGTGATGATATATTCATAATTCAACAAAAGGAGGATGGAAGCCTGGAAGACTATATCTCAAGATTCTTGTTTTCCCTGAAAAAGAATTCAGACCATACTCTCAATGAAGAATCTTATAAACTACTTTTTCTAAGGGGAATTAGTGACACCTGTATAGATGCCCTGGATCTAATGGGAGGGGGAGATATAACCCAAGTGCCTTGGGATGATATCAAGAACATATGTCACAACTACTGTCGAGCAATTGTTATGAAGTGTAGAGGTCATCAAGCCACAGTGGGAAAGTCTTCTACTAATGGAGTTTCATGGATGGAGATCACACATTTGTTGTCTGATTTCAAGTAGGATATCATAAACAACATGGCTACATAGTTGGATACTATGCAAGCTCAGAAGGAACATGAGGAAGTTGAAGCAACCTTGGCTAAGTTTTGTCCATATGGCAGACAAAAGAAACGTGACTGCAGATGTAAGATGGTGGCTAACATGGAGGCTAAGCAATTACCTACTAATTTTAAAATAGTAGAGGGTGATGATGACCAAGTATTCTTTGTTGCACAAAGGCGACAATGGGCTCAAAGACAAGGTATGCCTCAAGACCCTTTGACTTTTGGTAATCCTTATTCTAATTACAATAACCAATGGCAACTTGCATATGACCCATCACCACCTTGGAATACTTCTCAACCACACTAGCCTAACTATCAAAGTCCTCAATGACAATCTCCTCAAGGAGGATGGCAACAACCACAAGGACAATGGACTCCGCCCCAAGGTAATTGGCAGCAGAATCCTCAATGGAGAGGTTCTTAGCAATGGCAGAACCAATCTCCTGGATCCCTGCAGCTTCAGCAACCACAACCTTCAGCCCTCATGCCACTTCCTATAGCACCTACAACAAATATTGGCCCTCCAAAATAAACACCTATGCCTGCTCAACCATTTCCAAATCCTCATAATAAGCAACAACAGCAACAACAGCCTATGTATTTTGTAGAACCGAATCAATATCCAACTTATGCCCTGAATATTAATGATATCCATCTCAGGTCTAGAACCACTCTCCGTGCTCCATAGCCACCTGTAATTATAGAAATTATAGACTCTGCCTTTGAACAACCTACTGATCCTGTAGAACATATACCTGTATCAGATACTGTCTCTAAGGAGCCTGTCTTGCAGCATCAGGCCAAACTATCTTTCCCTCATAGATTGCAAATTACTACATCCAAGTCTATCGAAGAGCCTACCTTTGATATTTTGGATCAGCTAAAGAATGTACACATTCAAATTCCCCTTTTTCAAACCATTAAAGATGTCCCAATTTATGAAAAATCCATTAAAGAGGCCTATTTAAAGAAACCAAGAAGAAAGAAAAAGGATCCTCAAACTATCCATGTTCTAGGACAGTTGGCAGATATTATGTTAGGGAAGGTAGTCATTCCAAAATAAACTGACCCTGGGAGTCCTGTGGTAAAAATAAATATTAATGGCTAGATAGTAAAGAATGTTTTGATTGACCTTGGTGCAACCATCAATGTAATGACCAAGCATACTATGGATTATTTGAATATTCTAACCATTCGGTCTACACCTACCATCCTACATCTTGTTGATAGTTCCATAGTAACACCTGATGGAGTGGTAGAAGATGTCATTTTCATCCTTGAGTCTTGGGAATACCCAACCGATTTCACCATATTGTCCACTAAGGAAACTTTAGGAGGATATCTTATGATCCTAGGTAGACCATGGTTAGCAACAACTGATGCTTTTATAGGATTCTATTTAGGAGACATGACAATTTCTGATGGTCAGTCAAGAAATAAATTGGCTTTATACCCACCTGCCTAGCCTCAGCCAGACTTGTCTCAACTAATTTGGCTAGATTTAGGAGAGGAAACTGAAGAAGTCAATTCATTGGCTCAGCTAATGATGTTACAAACTAATCTATTTTCATAGGTTTAGAGTGAGGATGGCCTACTTTTACACATTTTTCAATCCAACTCTGATCTAAGTAGCTCATCTATTCCAGGTAGCTATCTTCAGCAGTGTTTCCTGCAGCAACTAAATCCTGAGAGCCTGCCACCTAAATTTCTTGTAGTTTATCACAATTTTCTTCCACATGAAATACAAACACCACATTTATCAGAAGCCTCCATGAATGGTCTTACCAAGCAAGTAGAAGTGTCTCCAAGCCATTGTCTAAACATCAATAACAAGTTGCCTCAATCTCAACAAACTATCCTAGTCACAATGTTGCAAGATCAATACAGAGCTTTTGCATGGGACTATGGGGATATGAAGGGAATAGATCCTCAACTCTGTACTTATAGGATCTACATTAAGGAAGACTATTCACCTATTAGGCAGCCTCAAAGAAGGATAAACCCAACACTTAGGGAAATAGTTAAAAAAAGCTCCAAAAATTGCTTGATGTTGGTTTTATCTACCCCATTTCAGACAGTCAGTGGGTATCTCCATTGGTGATTGTTCCTAAAAAAGGTGGAAAATGGAGAGCTTGTGTAGACTACAAGGAGCTGAATACATCAACTAAAAAGGATCACTTTCCACTGCCATTTGTTGACCAAGTGCTAGACTCATTGTCTGGTAAAAAGTATTTCTCCTTTTTGGATGGATATAGTGGGTATAATCAAATTAGAATTTCCCCTGAGGATTAAGACAAAACAACTTTTACCAGTCCATGGGGCACTTTTTCCTACTCTTTCTTATCTTTTGGCCTATGTAATGCACCTGCAACATTTCAAAGGACATTGATCAATATTTTTGTTGACATTTCTCATGATTCTATGGAGATCTACATGGATGACTTCACCACTTATGAAGTTACTTATGAAGAAGCATTAGCAAAGTTGGAGAAAGTGTTGAAAATATGTAAGGAGAAAAATTTGTCTTTGAATAGTGAGAAGTGCTTTATGATGATGCAAGAGGGAATTGTTTTAGGCCATCATATCTCTTAAACAGGAATTCAAGTTGATCTTGCAAAAATAGAAGTCATTCTAACTTTGCAAACACTTATGAAACAAAAGGATGTTAGAAGCTTCCTAGGACATGTTGGATATTATAGAAGATTTATCAAAGATTTCATAAAAATAGCCAGTCCATTATATGCCTTATTGACTAAGGATTCTGAATTTAATTAGACTAAGGCCTATGACAAATCTTTCGTGTAGCTTAAGAACTTACTTACTCAGGCACCTATTCTTCAAGGACTGAAGTGGAGTCTTCCCTTTCATATACACACAGATGCTTTTGATTATACCATAAGGGAAATTTTATGACAGAAAGAGAATTCCATAGAGCATGCAATATATTTCATTAGCAAAAACCTTCAAAGCCCTGAATTAAACTATACTATCACAGAGAAAGAACTACTAGCAGTTGTGTATTCCCTGAACAAGTTTTGACATTATGTCACTGGTTACCAAATATTTGTCCATTTAGATCATGCAGCAATAAGGTACCTCATGAATAAGCTTGCCATATCTGGTAGATTAGCAAGATGCCTCCTATTGCTGCAGAAATTTGATATCACAGTTATTGATAAGCCAGGTCAGGCTAATGTGGTGCCTGATTTCTTGTCAAGAATTCAAACAACTACACCTGCCACCCCTGAGGTAATTGATGATAGCTTTCCCGATGAACATCTATTTTCTATTGCTGCTCAAACTCCATGGTATGCAGATATTGCAAATTATTTAGCAGTCAACCAGATCCCAGCCCACTTCTCACCAAAGGAAAGACAATTGTTGGTAGAGAAAAGTTTTAACTTTTCATGGATTGCAAATATTTATTTTACACAAGACCTTACCAAGTCATGAGAAGGTATGTTAGGGAAAACGAGACCTATGACATTTTGCATGCCTATCATGATGAGCCATGTGGTACGCACTTTGTAGCCAAGAGAACATCTATGAAAATGCTTGCTATAGGATACTATTGGCCCACACTACACAAAGATGTTGCAGCCTACACTAGAAAATGTGACAGATATCAATGCATGGGGAGACCAACAAGGTCTGATGAAATTCCCCTGTATCCTCAAGTGGTAGTTAGTTCCTTTGAAAAGTGGGGCATGGATTTTGTTGGGCCTATTGATCCTCCATCCAATGGGAAATCATACATCTTGGTTTGCACTGATTATGTAACCAAGTGGGTGGAAGTGAAAGAAATGACACATGCTCGTGACAATAAAGTTGTTGAGTTCCTGTATGACTAGATTTTTACTCGGTTTGGAGTCCCACGGGAACTTGTTACTAATCAAGGAGCTTAGTTTACATCAAACTTAATCACTGCATTGATGAATGATTACAAGATTAGGCACAAAAATTCTAGCCCCTATCACCCTCAAGCCAATGGTCAAGCAGAAGTTACCAACAGAGAAATTGAGGCAATCCTTACTAAGACAGTACAATTACACAAGAAGGATTGGAGCAGTCCTTCTTGAAGCAGTTTGGGCCTATAGGACAATATGGAAAATAACTATAGGGTCCACCTCTTTTTGAGTTACCCTATGGAAAAACTACCATGTTGCCAATAGAGTTTGAGCATAAGACCTTAAGGACTACTCTCCAGCTTAACATTGATATTTCAAAAGCCCAAAAGGACCACCTCTTGTAGCTAAATGTATTGGATGAGATAAGGAAAGCTACCCTGTAGGATACTGAAGCTATCCAGCAGCAAAGAAAAAAATGGCATGACCACCATATCAAAACTAAGCAATTCTCTATCGGTGATTGGGCGCTACTCTATGACTCCAGGTACAAGGAAAATCAAGGTAAACTCACCACAAGATGGCTTGGTCCTTATGAAATAGAAAATGTGTTTGGTAATGGTTTAGTTCAATTAGCTACAATAGATCATGTCCGATTCAAGCTACTGGTTAATGGACACCGTCTTAGGTTGTATCATAAGCCAGCGTCCAAAAAAGAATTTATGAAATAGTTTGTTTCAGATGCAGCCACTGATCTTCCTACAGCAAAAGGCTTCAGCCTTTCTCTTGCAGCATCTCTTTAAAATTCTATGTTGCATGCCCATAATAAAGGTTTCATTTTTAAGGAAGCCACTTTCTCCATTTTTCATCGAACACCACCATTCATTTCCTCTTCTTCCACGTCACCCATCCATGTCATCCATCCTACTGTACCACCCTCATTTATGGTTTCAATTCTAGTTGTCATTTCATGTTGAGCTATGATCTTTCCTAGCATGTACGGGCACTTATTAGAAGGTACGCGATATCTTTTATTGTCACATTATTTACTTATTTCATTTATTCATTAATTGCTATGTACATATCAGTCATCATTGCATGTTCTTTGCCTATCCTTTCACACATGTGTGGACACATGCCAAATTTTTAGTAGGGGGCAGGGATAATCCATTTCAACTTTTTCTTATGCCACTATCACAACTGTTAAGACATTTTTATTTTCTTGTACTTACCAAGTACGACTATGTGCTTTCATCCTAAACAACAATTAACTACTTGATTTGAGTAGTTTTTAACAATCATTTAATGCAGTTATCCTTTGTGTCATTCTTGGAAAAGTAAAGAAAAGTGACAACAGGGTAGAATAAGTTTTTTGAATTTTCAAAAGAAGTTTGAGTTTCAAGAATCTTAGTAGGGATAATTTGTGAATATGGGTAGCCAGTTAGTAAGACATGAGCCTGTAGCTCATGAACCCTTGACGCAAAATCCTCAAGTGGTTTAGACACTCAACAATTGTGATTGGCTGAATTATTTTATGAGGATCGATTCCTATAATGAGGAAGCTACAGGTGAGTTTTTGAGAACTCTTTCCTGCAACATCTTCCCCTGTAGTAGTTCCTCCTATAGCAATTTTTGTTGCCACTGCAGTTTCACTATCATCTTCTCCTGCTGATTTTGAATCCTCTAGACAGGTTAGAAAGAGGAAAGCCACAAAATTGTCTCCTACAACTGTTACTTTAGAAACATTTCCAAAAAGAGTTTCATCAAGGAAACAACGTAAAGTTACCTCAACCTTCGTTCAACCTAAAATTATAGTAATTCCTAAGGAATCTAAAGAATTTAGTCATGAGGTTTCTCAGAATGTATCTGAGAATGTTCCACAAAGTCCATCTCTTATTCCTGGGGAAGTGCAAACTGAGACAGTGGAAGTTGAGGAAGCACAACATGGTAGTGGTAATGAAAGGGGGATGCCAAGTCTTGATGACTTGGCTAAAGTAGTTAGGCAAGTTTCAGAAGAAACATAATCTCCTCTTTAGTAGCAATAGGAGTCCACCCTATAGAAAGAGGAAGAACAACTTGAATAATCTGAAGTGTCTAATGAAACCCCATTACCCCCTGAAACTTGTCGAGCATTGGTTTATAAAAGGACATTGTTGATTGAATATTTGGAATATATTAGGACTATATGGAGGCCTGTTACATTTCAAACTTTGAGTTTCTGTCATTTAGCTAGAACTAAAATTCAACAAAGTCTTTAGGAAGAAGAAAAGAAGAAATTGAAAAGGAAAATTCAAAGCCAAAAATAGGAAACTCAAGAAATGAAAGAGAAAATGGATGAAATGGTGAAGATAACTGGTAAAGTTATGGAATGTAGACCACCACCTAGGGTATATGCTATGTTCCTTAAAGAGCAATTTATTTGGTTCCAATTGATGAGAATTTCAAGAAATTTAGACCCTATCATTCACATAGCTAAGGAATTTTATGATGCATATCAAGTAGTACCCAGTTGGCTGAAAAATTCTTTATGTGAGTTTTATTTGCATGGTTTGCTAATTCCCTCTGAAATAGAGTGGAATCTACTTCTCTACATTGGTGACATTCATCTGAGGTCACTCATGTCTTGGGTGGCCAATGAAACTAACTATGGAAGACAATTAGAGGCTTATGAAGAGGCTGAAAGGAATGAACCTATTCCACTGCGACCTGAAAGCTCGGCTCCCCACACAATTCTGAGAACTTGGCTTATTGTTGTGTATGGATTCAATGATCAGACATAAAGAATGAAAATATTTGATATCAGGAAGCAGGTGTATGATGAGTTCAAATACCAAACATATCTATTTTGGAAGCTTTCATCTTCCAAAATTGAAACAAGATGGGAAAAACTGACTATTGGTCTGAGGAAATTTGAGCCTTATAGCCCTCTGAACTTTAAGGAAGCCATTAGAAGGACAGAGAAGTATATGCAGCTTGGTCTCTAGAGAAGGTTTGAGTTATGGTTACCATTAACATTTCAACCTCCATTTTTTATGTGGTCACTTTACCCTTATTGGGCTACAGATGTTAATGAGGATGCAGAAACCCACAGGTATGAGAGATGGAAAAGTTTTAGAGGTTTCTACTACAAATTCAAAACTTCATTATAGGGCCATACTACTCCTATTGATTTCAGAGAAACAACTAGAAAGCTTAATGCTGGAGGACCATCATTAGGATAAGTAGGGGGCAAATGATGAGCTCAAAATATGCTCATAATTTGAATATTATGATGTATTTTTAATACCCTTACTCTTATTGTTGATGGTTGTTTTAACTCTTTGATTAAAGGCTTTTTATCTAAAATTGGGTAGTATCATGTAGCAACACATTCCCATATTCCTGCAGCTTAACATCTCTATGTGTCTGTATTAATTGCCCTATTTGACCTCTTGAATGGCTGATATAATGCATGTGGTTTTTGGATAATGAAATGGATTTAATATGTGATTAATGAATGTATATTGTATTATTTTCCACGCATGCTTTCTTTCGCTTTTGTCACCATGTGCATCGCAGGTTGTTGAAGGAAGCATGAAAGAGTCAAAGCGCAGCAGATCTCAGCCCTACTATAAAATCCATTTCTAGTACGACATCAAGGAAGTTGTTCCAGCAAAGACTCTCTGACCAGGTCATTGGGAGGAAATCTAAATGATCATTAATCTAGGAAGAGTGGAATACTAAATTCTCTCTGAATCGTGTCGAATAGATATGCCTTCATTTATGAGAAGTTTGTTCCTCGGTTTCAAGATGCATTTATGTCCACATATTTCTCTATTAGAGTTAGGTAGTTAGTTGCTTTTCTAATATAAATAAGTGTTCCTCCTGTGTGAGTCAGCAATATAGTGTGTTAAAGTTATTATTATAATGAGAAACAATGTTTTGTGTTAGTTTTCTTACAAGCAGAACAATCAATGTATATGATTCCAAGTTTATGAATAAAAGCTAATGAAGTTTTGAGTTCAATTCTTTCATAGACTGGTTGGTGCTTGCTAAGGGGGCCCACTTAGTGAGTATATGTAGTTAGTTATTTATCTCTTGTTGATTATAAGTTAGATTTCATTCTTGAATGTTTTAGCACAAACTCGGTCTTATATTGTTCTTGCAGCATCGGGAATCCATCCATATGTTTGTTCCTATAGCATAAGTCCAGTTCATAGTTTGTATCTTAGTAATAGTTGTCATGATTTCTGCTTTGATTAAGTTATGCTTAAGTTAAGAAGACTTTACATTACATCCCTGTAGCATAAGTAGAATTCCTTCCAAGCATTTATTTTTGGTGAATTGTGACTGAAACTAGTTCATAGTGCACATACAGTGCCGCTCCATTTCAAGTATACGTTCCCTGGTTTGACAATGTAAATGAATGACCATAAGAAGATGTTAGTCACCTGCTAGAATGTCCAATTCTCAGGTTAGGATTTTCCATGACTTTTATATCCTTTTGTGGAATCGACCACTCTCCACCACAATTGTTGAAAATAGTTATCAAGATCTATCTATCAATGAGCACCTTAAATATGTTTCTACCCCATCCAATGATCAAATCAACATGTATCAAGAGTCACTTTTCAATAATGATCAAAATTCACCAATAATATCCAACAAGGACCTATTTCAAGGAGTGTTAGAATTATTTGATCCTATTGACATAATCCAAGATCCATCAACAAACGCTCATGTTGATAATGTCTCTACATCACCTAGTGAGTTAGAGGACTTATATCAAGAATCTATTCCAAAGCATGATCAACATTTTTCACCAAAGTCTAGCAATGGTACCTTCCAAGATATATTGACATCCTTTGACCTCATGGTTGTAGATATTGAAGGAATATTCAACTCAATACTTAATCCACATCCACTTAAAGATCAATAGGATATTCAGCCACCTCCCATGCCTATTGACAATATCCAAGAACCCTTTATAGGAAATTCATCATTTGAAATTGATCCATGTCAAGAACTTAATCCAAAGCATGTCAAAATCAATTCCAAAATCAATCAAGATCAAGAATTTGTATCTCCATGATACTACAATGATCTAATGGACACTCTCCAATCTATACAAGATGTCACAAATAATGATCATATCCATATAACAATGTATAGTCCTCCATATTCCCATGAGATGCTTTATTTGGATGGACACGTAGATTATCTTCATTTAGAACATGATCCCTTTACTCTTGACATTATTACACAAGAACAGGAGGTTATTGACTCCTATAGTCAGGTAGCGTTGACAACATCGGGATCAAATATATCCCAAATTCAAACTTAGGACATCATGTATGAAGATATCTAGCATTATCCATTCAAGGAAATAGGTCAAACAAAATAGGATATTTTTGTGTCAGTAGAGTAGAAAATTGAAATAACATCATCTGTAGTGGTCATTTATCAAAGAATGATTTCTAAACAAGACATCTCAAAACAAGCAAAATCAAAGCATGAAGGTACTACTTCCATAGTACTAGGGGCAACTTCATCTCAAGGAAATGATAACATAGGGAGCATGAAAAATCCTTATGATGAAACCAATGCTACTACTACAACCAGCCACATCATGAATCTTCATCCACCCATCACCCTATCCATGGATTGGGGCCAACATCAAAAGAAAGATTTGAATCAAAGCACAAAGAATGTTAACAAAGAAAAAGAAGTTGAGAAGCATAATGGACAAATAAAATACACATGGATACCAAAAAATACAAAGAAATATTATCCCGATCAAACTTCATTAGTCAAAGAAACTATGGGACAAAATAAAAAAGGGAAAAGTATCCATCAAATATGTCCACAAAGGAAAAAGGAAGCTTCTCAAGCAACATACAAACTATATCAAGTAGTCAGTCCTAATTCCAAGCACACTTTCATATCGACCCATTGTTGCTCATCTTCCCATGTTTGGAGAGTTAAAAGTTCCAAGCTATCAACCAATCCATCTTTTATTCCTAAACACACTCCTCCATCCATGCCTCCATGAATGATATCCAATTCTCAAATTAACCATGTATTGGAAATAACCCTTCATCATAAGGACTTAGAAGGAATTCTATTGTGATGTGCGCATAAAGATAAAGTTAACCCTAGTATCATCAAAGTAGATTAGAATTCTCAAAAGTTACAACTTCTTCAAGAAGGATATCAATGGCACATTATGACAGAAACATCAATGTCAGTAGTACTAGGTGGTTCTATAGGAACTTAATATATTTCAAAAAAAATCATGAAAATAGTAAAGATAAAAATTGTCCCCTAGTGAAAACCAATACAATGGCACTTTGGATAGGTACCATGATGAAAACCTAGTACACAGGTGTGATGTGTAGAATTGAGCATCTATGTGTGCTATGTTGGCAACACAAGGGTAGACAACTGAGAGGGGGGTGAATCAGTTGTCACAGAAATTTAAAACGTATTACACTTATTAACCCTTATTCTCATATTTGATTAATAACCATCAAATCATAAATCATCAACACATCTGAAACACACATAACACCAAGTTTTTTTAAATGGAAACACTGTTAGGGGAAAAACCACGGTGGAGGTCAGTCTACAAGATTATACCTTGTCAAAAGTATAAAGAATAAAATGGGGAATGCACATGCATTTAGGAACACCTCCTAGAGCTCACTGCTCAATTACAACAAGGCTTACTACCCAAAGGAAGACACACTGTCTTACAAAAATATTTGGATTACATCCTTAGGATTTTGAACTAAGAGAATAGCATCTGCTAATGCCTGATTACAGTTTCGATTAAGCACATGAACTCTTCTTCACACTCTACTTCTACCTTCAAATGATTTTAACATTATTCACACATCTCATACACTCGTATACCTCACACACACCTTCAAATGGAATAAACAATCGTTTATATATCCGCAACAAGATATTACATTGTTACATTTTTTCTTCAACAAAATAATAAAACATATGCAAACTATCGGCCCATAACAATAACAATTAAATCAATGTGAATCAACCAAGGTCAACCACAACATATTGAAGACCCAAAATAATATCCTTGAACATGAACCACCTTAAAAATTTATTCCTCAATGATCCACAACACGCTACCATCACCCTATTAGCCATGAACATGAAAAACATGAACATGCAAGAGAAAATCACCAATCACAAGCACAATGAAGAATGGACATGAAACATAGATAGAGCATGATCTAGAAACATCCAAAAACATCATGAATCACTAGAGAAGCATCCACAACAACAGAACTTACTAGAATCACATTATCTTTATTCAAGAACACCAATTGAAGCAACAAAAAAATTGTCAAAACACAACTGCTCATAACTTGATCAAATCTTCATGCGGATCTCTGAAACATGATGTGGATAAACTAGATACAATTGACAAGAAACCCTTTAATACAAATCCTTTAATTATCAACATATTGAGCTCACCAATATACTGAACTTCACTTCACCACTAACAACCTGCAACTTATTACAATTTTCTCAATATCCTTGACATATACAACCTTAATGCCAATAGTGTTGACACCAATGACAACCACATATCAACAACACAACCGCAACATCCAACAATCTCCCCCTTTGGAATTGGAGGCAAGACATGATGTGAAAAACACCATCAATGCAACTATCTCTTAACACTTTCTCCCCCTTAGGTTTTGACTCTTTTCTCCTCAACTCTTTCACATGACTCTTCTCCCCACATGACTCTTCTCCCTAGATAGTTCATATTTTTTTACATAACTCTTCTCCCCCTTTGACATCAATGACAAAGATCTCTTTTCTCCACACAAGGATTGAACCACATATCTGAACATCTGACTACTCCCCCTGAGTAGCATCCACCACAACATTAATTTGTATCAAGATATGAATATGAAATGCACAAACTAATGCAAAGCAATGTATCTTAGTTCTAATTAGGAGGGGTAATCACCCCTAAATTCCTTCTGAGATACTCAAAAGTATCCTTAGGAAAAGGCTTGGTAAAGATGTCTACAATCTATTCCTTAGTAGGCACATACTCCAATTTGACTTCTTGTTCACTCACATTATCTCTCAAAAAGTGAAACTTGATATATATATATGCTTGGTCTTTGAATGCAACACCAGATTCTTAGACATGTTAATTGCACTTGAATTATCACATATTATATTAATAGGTTCATCATACACAACTCTAATATCTTTCAACATTTGCTTCATCCACAATACTTGAGTATAATTTTTATGAACAACAATGTATTATGCCTTTACATTAGATAATGAAATGACATTCTACTTCTTACTTAACCATGAAATCAACTTCTCACCCTTAACCATGAAATCAACTTCTTACCCAAGAAAAATATGCCACCACTAGTTCTCTTTTTGTATTTCCAATCTCCTTCCCAATTAGCATTAGTAAAGGAACTCAAAGTAAGATCATATTTAGGATACCACAAGACAAAATCAATTGTTCTCTTCAAGTATTTGAAAATCCTCTTCATAGCTGTCACATGAGATTCCTTAGGATCAACTTGAAATCTTGCAACAATGCATACAACATTCATGATATCAAGTCTAGTTTGAGTCAAATAAAGTAATCCGCCAATCATTGATTTGTATCTAGTCTGATTTTCCTTTATAGAATCATCATCTTCTATCAACTTGCATCCAATAACCATGGGTGTACCAACCGGTTTTGAATCTTCCATACCAAACTTCTCAAACCATTCTATCACATACTTGGACTAAGATATAAAGATCCCTTTATCTAACTAAGTAATTTGCAATCCCAAAAGGAATTTCATCTCTCCAATCATGGACATCTCAAATTCATTCTGCATCTCATCAGCAAACTTCATGTACAAACCATCATCTCCTCCAAAGATGATATCATCAAGAAAGACTTCAACAATCAAATCTTTATCATCATTAATATTGAAATACAGATTACTATCAGTAGTACCTTTGTTAAATCCAAGCTTCAGAAAATACTTGTCCAATTTGGTATACCATGCTCTAGGGGCTTGCTTAAGTCCATACAGTGCTTTCTTCAACTGAAAAACCATATCCCCCTTATCAGTCAATTGAAATCCATTAGAGTGCTCAACATATACTTTTTCTTCCAATTCACCATTTAGAAATGTTGACTTGACATCCATCTGATAAACTTTGTAGTATTTGCAAGCAACATAAGCAAGAAATAGTCCCATAAATTCAATTCTAGCAATAGGAGAAATTTTTTCTTCAAAGTCAATTCCTTCCATCTAAGAACATCCTTTACACACCAGTCTTGCTTTGTTTCTAACAACTTCACCTTGCTCATTCAATTTGTTTCTAAGGACCCATTTAGTTCCAATTACGTTTTTTTCCTTATGTCTAGGAACAAGAATCCATTTATCGTTTTTCTCAATTTTTTGTAGTTCTTCTTTCATTGCTTCAACCCAATGTTCATCTTTGCATGCTTCATTCACACTATTAGGTTCATTATTTGAAATCAAACAATATTTTTCTACATTTTTCCTCTGAGTCTGAACACCTTTGTTCTTATCACCTATGATATGATCTTTTGAATGATTTAATCTTACATACCTTAGAGTCTTGTGATTTTCTTGAACTTCAGGCTCTTGTGATCTCTCTTCTGCACTTTCACTAGTTTCTCCTTCCTCTTGATTTTCTTGATTGGCTTGAATGATCTGAACTTGATTTGATGTTTGAACTTTCTTTCCTTTGTTTGAACTGTCATTCTGATCATCTGAATCATATCCACAGGTTCTTGATGGTCTAGCTATCTCTTCATCAACCTTAACATTTTCACTTTCAACCATTTTCCTTAATCTCTTATTGTAGCACCAGTAGGCCTTGCTTTGAGTAGAATAACCAAGAAATATTCCTTCACTTCTAGCATCAAACTCTCCTATATCTTCATCTCTTTTGATATTACTATTACTTCTAAATATTTTGAAGTATCTAATAGTAGGTTTATGACCATACCATAGCTCATAAGGAGTCTTACCAATATCACCTTTGATTTGTACTTGGTTAAGTGTGTAAATAGTAGTACTCATAGCTTCTCTCTAGTAGATATGAGGGACATTTCCTTCCAACATCATAGTTCTAGCAGCTTCTTCAATTGTCCTATTCTTCCTTTCCACAATTCCATTTTGTTGAGGGGTCAGTGGTGTAGATAATTGTCTCTTTATCCCATTTTCTTCACAAAAATAATTAAACTGACTAGAAGTGAATTCACCACCTCTATATGATCTCAGACATTTAATCTTTAGACATGTCTTTGTCTCAAACATAGCCTTAAAGATCTTGAACTTCTCTAGAGCTTCAAATTTCTCCCTTAAGAAAGTAACCCACATCATTCATGAAATACATGTATCCTTGTAAAATTCTGACTCTAGAAGGACCACACAAGTTAGTATGCACAAGCTCCAACAATTCATTTGAACTATGTTGTTTGCTCCAAAATGAAATTCTAGTTTGCTTCCCTAACCGACATTCCTTGCATATTGCATTAGTAGGTTTCATCATCTTAGTAATATCTCTCACATCCTTAGTAGAACCTACCTTGATAATATTATCAAAGTTAACATGACACATTCTCCTATGCCACAACCAACTTTCATCAACTTGAGCAATAGGACAACTTTTACTAGTAGCACTCAAGTGAAATATATTACCTTTTGTTTTTGTACCTAATGCAATCACATTTTTAGAAATCCCCAATATTCTACACTTTCCATCCTTCAATTGAATATTGTATCCCTTATCAACCATATATCCAACACTTAAAAGATTATGCTTTAGACCTTCCACATATAGGAAATAGTCAGTATTATTCTTACCATCAAGAGAAATGCATCCTCTACCATAGATCACACCTGCTTTGTCATCACCAAATCTTACAACACCACCATCATACTTTTCCAATATCACAAACTTACTTTTATCACTTGTCATGTGATGAGAGAATCCACTGTGAATCACCCATTCATCTTTCTCTTCAACTTGAGTAGTTACAGCTTTCTCCACATTTTTACAACTAGCAGACTCAGTAGACACAAGATTATTTTCCATGATAGCAATAAATACACATTCATCCTCACTTACATTCCCTTTATCAAATTCATCATCTATCACACCTTCATCAGCAACATAATAACACTTTCTTTGAAATCTAGGCTTGTGAGGTCTTGACTTAGGAACTCTTTCTAGACACCTTGATGCAAAATGACCTATCTTATTGCAAGAAAAATATTTGATAGGAAACTTTCCTTTATACTTACCTTCTCCTCTAGCTTCCCTTTTGACAATAAGTGCTTCAAGCTCATCCAATTGTCTTTCTTCTTCTTCAATCTCTCTCATTTCCTCCTCATACTTGAATATATTTCTAGAAGGAATTTCACCAGGATCATATCTTTGTTTATCCCTTCCGAAGGTAGTAGCCTTGAATGTAGATTCTATCTTAGGAAGAGCATCATCAAATTCACTCAACTCAAAATAAGTAAGCTTACCAATCAAAATATCTTTGGTTACATTTGTTATAGTCCGGAGCTCCTCAATAGTTGTAGCTTTGACTTTGTATGCAGCAGGCAAGGATCTAAGCACTTTAGCAAAAATATTTGATTCTTCTTATTCTCCACTAGCACATCTAATACTACACACAAGTTCATTCACTCTTTGCATGAAAGAAGTAATATTTTCATCATCACCCATTCTCAACATTTCATATTTCCCTTTCAGACTGTGCACCTTAGCAATCTTCACATTTGCATCACCTTCATAAAAAATTTCAGACTTTTTCTAGATCTCATAAGTAGTCTTTAGATCCATCACATTTATCATCTCAGAATCATTCAAAGCACTCAACAATGCTTCCTTAGCCTTGATATTGTACTCAACATCCTTAATCTCAATAGTAGTAGAAGGACCATTATGTGGAATAACAAACTTATTGCTTGTAATGTTCTAGTAGGGTTCTCCAATGCATCTTAGATGACACTCCATTTGATTCTTCCATTAAGAGTAATTTGTTCCATCAAATCTCAAACTATACTTCTTGTATGTCACCATCTCAGATCACCTCAAGCTATTAAACTTCTTCCAATGAACCTGGATCTGATACCAATTGTCGGCAACACAAGGGCAAACAACTGAGTGGGGGTTGAATCAATTGTCATAGAAATTCAAAACTTAGTAAACTTATTAACCCTTATTCTTAGATCTGATTAATAACCATGAAAGCATAAATCATCAACACATCAAAAAAACACACATCACCAAGATTTTTACGTGGAAACCCTATTAGGGGAAAAAAATGGTGGAGGTTAGTCCACAAGATTATACCCTGTTAAAAGTATAAAGAATAAAATGGGGAATGCACATGCATTTAGGCACAATGCCTAGAGCTCACTGCTTAATTACAACAATGGTTATTGCCCAAACGAAGACACACTGTCTTATAGAAACATTTGGATTACATCCACAAGATTTTGAACTGAGAGAATAGCATCTGCTAATGCCTGATTTCAGTTTCAGTTAAGCACATGAACACTTCTTCACACTCTCCTTCTACTTTGAATGATTTAAACATTATTCTCACATCTCATACACTCACATACCTCACACACACCTTCAAATGGAATAAAAAATATCTTATATATATCTGCAACAAGAGATTACATAGTTACATGTCGGCTTCAACAAAATAATAAAACATATGCAAACTGTCGGCCCAAAACAATGACAATTATCAATGTGAATCAACCAAGGTTAGCCAAAATGTAGTAAAGAACCAAAACAACATCCTTGAACATGAACCACCTTCAAAAATTATTCCTCAAAGATCCACAACACACTACCATCACCCTATTGTCCATGAACATAAAAAACATGAACACGCAAGAGAAAATCACCAATTGCGAGCACAACGATCAATGCAAACATGCAACAAAGATAGAGCACAATATAGAAACATCCAAAAATATCATGAATCACCAAAGAAGAATCCACAACAACTGAACTTACTAGAATCACATTATGTTCATTTAGGAACACCAAATGAAGCAACAGAAAAATTGTTAGAACACAACTGCTCATAACTCAATCAAATCTTCACACAGATCTTTGAAACTTGACATGGAGAAACTAGATATACTTGAAAAGAAACCCTTTAATCCACAACCTTTGATTATCAAAGTACTAAGCTCTCCAACAAATTGAACTTTACTTCACCACTCACAACCTGCAACTTATTTATTACAATTTTCTCAATACCCTTGACATATATAGCCTTAATGTCAATAGTGTTGACATTAATGAAAATCACATATCATCAAGACAACCACAACATCCAACATGCTAGTTCAGGTGGAAGAATCTTATCTCATTCATAATAAATCCAACATTTGATCCATCTTATCCATAATTAAACCATTCATCCATCAACCATTTATCCAACCCATTACCATATATCTACATTATCAAGATTCATCCATGAACCATTTATTCAACCCATTACCATCTATCTACATTAACTTGATATTGACAAATGTTTGGTGTACACTTTACACTTGCTTATGGTAAACATCTTGACATGAGTCATTTTCATTGATCCAATCCTACCCAACATTATATAAGCCATGAAGCACTATCCAAATGAGTATCCTCTATTTGAAAAACTTATCTTATCACAAGATAATCCTTGGTATCCTTTGCATGCTTACTATATCCATCCATCCATACACCTATCCAAGAATCCACCCATGGTATTTCATACATTGCTAGACATTGGGAGCAAATATTTACATCTTGCTTCAAGAATAAATCTCGATCTATATCTCCTAACTTATGCAATGTTCCAAACATTGGTAAATGTAAAATGAAAAATTTCAAAACATTTGTGAGCCAAAAATCCAAATCAATGGCCCATGGCATATTTTGATGAGAGTATGTTCCTTATTCAGATTTATCTTTCATTAAGCATTGATCCAAACAATCAATATTAATTTTACCTAATTTTCAATTCAGTGTCACATCAAATCATCCAAAAAAAATTTATTCCAAATCAAGCTTCAAAATCTTGATCAATCAATTCCAATCAATCCATCATCATCTTGAGATATCCTTCCTAGTCCTCATGTTGCTTAACACTATCCTTGCATTGTTGTGTATCCTCAACAATGTTATCATCATCAATCCATCAATCAGATCAATCAACCTTAGCTTGGTTCTCAACAAAATCCCAAAAATAGATCACTGAAATCATCACACATATCCATATCCAAATCGTCAAAATCATGCAAAAATCCAAAAACATTCATAAAACTAGAAAACCCAAAAAACATGTCAAAAATCTAAAAATGGGTCAAAAATAGAAAAAGTCAAAAACTGAGTTATCATTTCAAACTATGAGTCTTTTGTGTGTGTAAAATAGGAAAGTTTGATCTTTGATCAACCCTCGAGGCCCCTAGGATAGGTCCTTTAGGTGTCCATCATAATAAACTGACAATCCATTTTTTCATTTCTCATCAATAAACAATTTTGTGTCAATCAAACTACATGGTCTCTACATGTATAATATAGGAAAGGATAATCTTTCATCAACCCCTAAGGCCCCTAGGATAGGTCTTTAGATTAGGTTCTTGGTCAAAATCTTAGAAAACACAAAAACATTGGAAATTTTCAAAATCAAAATATTTGTAAAACATCTCAAAAAATACCAAAAAAAATAGCCTCAAAACATTTCAAAATACCAAAAACATTCAAAACACCCAAAATCATCCATGTCATTTCATGTTCATCCACAATAAATATCCATTCATAATAAACGATTGTCACCTTCAACCTTTGGAAAAACAATTGAAAACAAGTTTAACAAATTGAAAGTGAAAACTCAAATGTCAGGATCTCAAGTCTAGGTCAGTAGGTAAACAAGCTGGTCAACTCTTGGTATCAATAGACCATCATCTAGTTATTCCCAAAATCATCTGATAACATCATGTCCTAGGATGCATCCTTCCTATAATGGATGTCAACATCAGACACCACTGTAGTTTAGTCTTGGCTAGAGGTATGAAGAACATTGGCTTGTTTGTGTACTTGATCTTTTCTTTTGATTTATCTTATTGCGCTTATTCTAATGACCTCTCGATGATGTCTACTCAAAATTATTTAGAGAGAAAGGAATGGGGAATTTATCATTATCTTTTTTCTGCTGTGCTTGTGGAATATTGTTGCAATATAACCTTGGTCATGCTTACTGTGTTTGATTTGTAGGGAGGGTGTTTTGTACAACTTGTTGACTATTACATAGATAGGTTATTCCTTTCCATGTTTTGGTCTAAGACATTTGAAATGTCCAAATTACATGTCCTAATAAGGTTTCGTATTCTAGGTGTGAATAGGGATACTCCCATCTGATTGTCGAATCAAATTCCATCTCACTAGGTACAACGCCATCCTAGTTTTCTATACCTAGATGCATCGTATCTATGTGTGTTATCAAAAATAAGGAAAGTAAGCTCTTTACATCTCTAATCTCTGATAAGAAACTCATCATCATTATCAGTCATCACCATATTTAATAAAGTCTCGACGACTCATTGACTTCTTGGACTTCTGAATCAATCTTGAAATCAAGGATCACTCCATCTTATTCTTCTATATTTACTAACAATTTTATCCAAGTGTCAAATACAAATATACATGAGGCTACCCATGGTCGATGATTGTCTATGCATCATCAAATCTATCTACATCAAACATCTAGTCTTTCTAGTCATATTTTAGCTAAATTGATCTTAAATATTTTTCGTGATATCGACCCTAAAATTGAAATTTTCAACTAATCTCTCAAGGGGGTAGTGTAGCAGCATAATTTCTTCTATTGGGGCAATAATGGGGCATCTAAAAAAATTGAATTTTTTTTTAATTTTGATCTCAGTAGTGTTATTCCTTGAACCAACACAACAGGTACCTCGCTTCAAAGAGGGGAAAAATGTAGACATGTAAAAAGTGTTGAGTGATACTATGCATCTAATTCTAATTGACTAACACTGTTTCTTTCAAAATCACCTCGAACTAACCGATTAATTAAATAATCTGCATTATTTAGTTAAATTCAATAAATTCAACTATTAATCAAATAATTAAATTTATTGTATTAAATCACCCTTTCTTCTAACTAATATTCATCATTTTTAATTAAATTCCCCTAAATCCTCCCATTTGATTAAATCAATCAAATTAAATTTCACAATCCCCTAATCCATTCCAATTAATTAATCCAAAATCACTTTCTAATCATCATTAATAAATCCTCCAGCTTTTAACTCCTCAAGAGTTAAATCAACCAATGGTCAACTAACTAGGTTGCACATGAAATTCACTTCTTTTAATTGACTAATTCCTTTATTTATCCCCACAATGGCATATTCCAAGGAATATTCCTCTCAACCACCTCTCATTCAATTTCCCTCCAAATTATTTCAAAAACCATTCACATCCTCATTAACACCTCTTACGTCCTCTCAAATCTCAACAACATTCATTCAATTCCTCTTATAACCTTTCAAATCCTCAACCAATTTCATTTACTTCTCTTCCATCCTCCTCCACTCACACATTTCCCAAAATGTGCTCCACCTTCCTCTAATATAATTGTGACACTTGACACATTCTTATTGGCTCTCATTTTATCCCACATTCATGAAATCCTCTCATTCTTCAACCCTTGGCTTCTATAAATAGACACATCCCTTTCATAATATCCATCCACAACTTCATGCATTATCATTATAGTCATTTTCATTGTTTACCATCATATTTATGTCATTTTGAGCTCATTTTTATCACTTAGCATCATTTCCACACTTATATTCATCTTCAAACATCAAGCTTATCAATTGGGATTAGGAAAGGGCTTCTTTCCACATCGAAGGAGCACCACTCCCCCTATGGGATGGAGGTTTAGTTATTTCAATTTGGTTTCATGTTAGCTTTAGTTGTTTTACTATCATGTTCATGTTTTCTCTTTGATTTAGCTAAGAATTTCATAGGGAACATTAGATTTTGGCTTTCTAACATGACTAATCATTGTTTGATCTTCTTACATTAGCATGTTGTAGGTTTGATGTTCACACATATTACATCAATTTTGCATAGCACTTGCATATTAGTGTATATTCAATCATTCATATTCAAATATTGAGTCAAAATTGCATTTCAAAAAGTTTCATATAGTCCATCATTTGTCACGAATTCCACTTGCATTAGGTCATCAAATTCTAGAAAATTTTGTCATAGAAGTTACATTCTAAAACTTGGAATAGAAAACACATAAAACAACTGATAAATTTTATTTTTTATTTCTTTAAAACCCTAAGCAAGGACCCATTCACCCATGGGTGAATGAGTCCCTATATAGGCATTTTGGACAATTTTGTGGGTGATTTTTAGCCTTTGTTTTGCCTTTTTGTTATTGTTCTTAGACTTAAGCATTGGTTTTTTGAAATAGTATGTTTATGAATTCAAGTTATTTCAGTTAAGAATAGTGTTAGATTTATGTACTTTTCCTTTAATTTTAGCACCATTTCATAGCTTAGATAAAATAATTTTACATTTTTCAATTATTAGGAAGAATGAACAAAAATCACTTGAGTCGAAAAAAAAAGAAAGAAGCTAAATGGTTAACCTTGGAAAAAGCATATCCTTTAAACCTTTTAGTTTTGATGACTTTGACATGTTAGATGAAGCCCTTGAGGACTTCCTCTCACCTAGATCATCCACTACATATTTGGTACAAGAGGATGCAAGCATAGAGAATCACGACTATCATAGTTGCCCTTCTCCTAATTCCTTTCCTACTTGTGACGAAGGTATTTTGGTGTTAGAAGACCCAATTATTGCACATCATAAGAATCTTGTTTCTCCGTATTTTAATGCTACACTTCTCTCAACAAACAATAATATGGATGACATAGATGAAGATGCTAAGTTCAAATTAAATCTCCCCTCACTAAAAGATCATTTAGATAAATCAATTGAGGTTATGAATGCACAAATTGGATCTCCCCTAATTAGTGAGCCTCATAAGTCACCTCCCATCATTGAACCACCTAAAAATAAATCATTATCCCTAGGAGATGTCTTGAAGTTTACAATGAAAATTTATAGTAACAATGTTTCACAACAATTGACTTATAATACTATTGCTCACACATATAATACAAGGAACAATAGGCAATTTCAAACCATTCTCACTTCATTACCATTGCCTCAACCTATCTTGCCTAGTGCTCCTCATTTTCCTTTACATGGTGGAAAAGAATATGATTTTGTTGAATAGCTTAAAAGTACTCCCACTAAGATATCCTTATGGGATCTTATTCAAAGATCACCTACATACAATAGGATACTCCAAGAAATTTTGCAAAAGAATGATATCCAATTCTATCTTAAATTGAATGATGTAGCAACCTCCTTTGATTTTATGCAAGTAGAAAGGTTAGATATCAACATTCCCTCAACATGAATTACCCTCACTTGAGATCCAAAAAAAACATGAAACCTTGATGACAAAGGTGATCATTAATGAAATTGTAGTTAGGCACACCCTCATCAGCAATGGATCGGGTCTTAATATTTGTAGCATTGATCTCCTAGATAAAGACAAGAATCTTGTTCAACTCATTGATGTTAATATTCATGGCTTTGACAATATTAATAAGCAACCATTAGGAATGATCACATTATCTATTGAGGTCAGGCTTGTAGTTTTTCCTACACCTATCCATATAATGCCAAGAACTCTTTCATACAATGTTCTCCTAGGGAGACCATGGATTCATGCTATGAAAGGAGTCCCATCTACTCTTCATAATGAGATGAATTTTTAATATAACAACAAGATATACATGGTTTAAGTAGATGAACAAAGCTATAAATCACAAGTTCAACGTGATTATAACATTTCTATCTCCCCTAATACTTTGATTCCAACTTCCAAAGTAGAACCTATACAAGTTGATGTTAATCCTAATTGTCTTTCACCTACAAAAGAAATCTTATGTGATGATTGGGCATCGTTAGATTTTATACCTTATTTCAAAGAAAAGTACAAAATCTCACCTTCAAAGTCCAAAGAGTCATATACAAATGATTCATCTTCAAACACATGTTTTAGTGATGATTGGGGTTCATTAGATTTTATACCATCCTTTATGGGAGAGTATAAAATCTCATAATCTAAACCAAAATAGCCTTGTGTTTCATTTTCTCAACTTGGTTCTACATCAACAACATCACCCCATGGTGGTGATGGGGGCTCTTCAACTCCCATCCCTCATGACAGGAAGATACATAAGTTTAAGAAACTTAAAAAGGATTTGTGTTCTTGTGAAGAATCCAATCCTTCTTAGAAGCATAAAACCTATTCATATCAGTTTGAATAATGTTATGTTCTTGGATACAAACTCCTTTCTAAACATTGATATAATGAAAACATGGAGAAAAATGGTAGAGAAAAAGTGAAGTCTATACCATATTTTTTCAAGAAATATTTAGGTTTACCACCTTTATCTCCATTTTCATCTAAGGCCTTATCATCTACTATGTGTATGACATCTTGTGATGAGAAATAAATTTCCCCTACTATTGATCAAGAGAGTATCTTATTGAGGCTTCTCAAAGCCCGCTTGATCAATAACTCTTCCTCCAAAAGCATGAAAGAAATTTTACAAAACAAGTTCATTCTGTGCATATTATTGAGTTCATGGGAATTCTACTAATGAATGTAAGGCTTTGAGTGATAAAATTCAACATCTTAAGGATTGTGGTGCTCTTCCTTGTGTTGATGCACCCATTTCCTCTAATTGATATTGATTTTGATCATATCATGTTGCTCGTCACTATGTGGCATTAGTAGCATTATGTGTCCTTCTCATTGCCATTCATGTTGGTAAAATTTTAGGTGCAACCATATCTCTCTTGGTAGCAACATGATAGTTTTTTGTGGTTATCTTTGTCTCTATGATTAGGGGGTATGGATAACTAGTTTTGGAGGTATGCATTATTTTCAAGGATCCTCACATTCTCTTTTTCTACTTAAAATACCAATATATCAAGTATTTTGATATTTAAAGTGGAGAGAATATTGTCCCTCATTTGTTGTTTGCATGCTCTCTTCTTAAGTGATGATAACATACATCTTCTACGAAGTGTGATTATTCATTCCATTGGCATATTTTTATTGACATCGACATCATTTACATTGGCATTATTTTATCAACATTGGAATTAAGATTTTGACATTTAGTACAACATTAGCATAACATATTGATCATGTTGTGTGGTGCCTTATCAAATTTATTGGGAGGTATAACTTTGGTATAGTTAGTACAATGGGTACCTATATAATTGGCATGACTTTCTTATTGTATGGTGAGAACCTAGATAGAGGCATGAATTTCTCACTTAGCCACTTTTTGGTAGCTCACCTAGTGGACAACAAATTTTGCTAACCCTTGTGAGAATAATTTTCCAAAGGCTACCTAGCATAGGATAACTTGCTTTCCTATGGAGCGTTTCCATTTTTCATGGACATTGATCATAACACAACTTGCTTGTCTATATATCCAGGTATTGGATGGATGTGGCACAATACAACTTGCTAGTCCATCATCCTTTCCTATTTGCATTGATTTTGGCATTGTATGTTTGTCTATCTTGTCTTGTTGCTCTATATCATACATCTTGTATATGTCCCTTTATGTTTATGTTGGTTTGACATGGGATCATGGATCCTGGGGACTTGCACAACCTCCTTGATCCTTGTCATCCTATCCCCTCAATATTTGTACACTTGGACCCCTCTTGACATACATTTTTCTACTTTTGTATGAGTTTTCGCTTGCACTCATCTTCTCACTAAAGTGGGGGATAAATGTAATGTAGAAAAATGTATCCCTTTACATTTTCACACTTTGTTTGGGCCCTCCTAATTAAAATATAATTAATAATGTCTTAATTTAGTGTTGAAAAATGTATCCCTTTACATTTTCACACTTGTTTGGGCCCTTTCAATTAAATTAGACTTAATTATGCCTTAATAAGCCCTAATTTATATTTACAAGCCTAATAAACTATATTTTTCAAAGGGGAAAACTAACAAAAATTAATGCCAACACATAACTAAACACCTTGAGCAATGTGTGTTCTAGGAATAGGGACTTGGAACCCATTCCACCATGGGTGAATGGGTCCTCCTTATGCCTTGGAACCCATTTTAAAAACATGTTTTTCCAATTTTTTTATCATCCCATATTCAAATTTTAAAGTTCAGCTTGTAATGTTTAATTTTTAAGAAATTAAGGATAAATGTCTATAAATACAAGGTTATTTTAACAATTCAAATCATCTAGCAAGAAGGAAACTTTCACAATAGAAAATATTATGGTCAAGAGCATTCAAGATCATATTTCTTCATCATTTTTTGTAGCATTCTAGATCTCAGGTATCATGTCAAAGTTATGTTCATTCATGCATGTTTTGGGAGTGTTAGGGATCCAAATCTACACAATAATGGCATGCTTTGAATGAACTTAGCAGATTTGGATGTAACATGTGACTGCTTTCAGGTTTTGGGTATCCTATTCAAAGGAAAACATCCAGTGATAAGGGTTAGCTTCCCCTTTTGATGCCACCTAACAACTAATTTTTGAGGTAAATGGTAAGAATTGCATGAAAATGAACCTAATACTTAAAACACCTAAGGCGATACACCACAACAACTTGGACCCAATAACAACCTATCACATTCAGATTAATATCATAAAATTTGATTTACACAACTCACTTTCCAATGCAGTTTACATAAATAATTAATAAGGTCTATAAATAGTGCTTTTAGAAGGAAAACAAAGGTTTCACAACTAAAAACACTACTAAACAACACAGCTTATAACCTGTTAACATACATTTTCTCCTAAATAAATGCATAAACATGAGACAAGTTTGCAAGGAAATATGAATTTTCACAAGAAAAACTGATCAATCATTAATGGAATAACATGAAACAAGAAGAGAGAAGATAAAATGCTCTATTCTATTGATTCAAAGTGCTTACTCTAGTAAAAGTCCATCTGAGTTACAATACTACTCCATGAAAAATAGCTCCAAGAAACAAAGCTATATCCTATTGCTGGAAAGAAAGAACTAACTCCAAAATGAAAAAACAAGCTACTTAAGCAAAAGACCCACCAAAACCCCTCACACATTTTCATCTAGAAGGTTCTAGTTGGATGCAGCAATGAGGCCGAAAAAGAAACTTCTAAAGTCACTCCAAAAAGCCTCCAAAATGGTGAAAAGTCAAGCTCAAACTCAAGTCATGCTAAAAGTATGACAAAACTCCCTCCAAACTAGCACATGTTCCTCTAAAACAGTCAAATACTTCACCCCCACACTCTCCTCATGTTTGCAATTCAATCATTTTGTCTCCCAACTTTGACTCATGCAATATGTGTGTTTTGAAAACACAAGACTCCAAAAAGGCATTAAAGATAATAATCTTGACTAAATGATTCATAATACATCACTTAATTGGGTTATTTTACATTTCAAAGCACAAAATTAAGAGGGTCCACCATCAATATGAATTACATTTCATTTGCAAGTGATTGTCAAAATCACTTAAATGATAATTTTATGTTTTGAAACAAATGCAAAAAACAATAATGAAATGCTAAAATGCTTTCAAAAGCATCAATAAGATCAATAAGGCACCTAATCATCTCACCTTTTCCTATTCTGCACTGTAAGGCCACATGTGGTCAATATTATGATTTGCAAAGGAAAAATAAAAGCTCAAGCTTGGCCTATATGGCCAACCTCCACACTTCTTGGAAGGCATATTCCAAGTCTTCAAGGCACATGATGTTCATGATCAAAATTAAAAGGCATATTACCCATGTGGGGCTTAGCACATTTTATATGCTTCTTGTTTGAAACACTTAGAAAATATTTGAAACAAGGGCACAATGTTTCAATGAGGAAAATAAGGAAAAAATTTCCTAAGTCTTAAAGGCTATCATTCGGTTCCCACAATGTATTAACATGGACTCTATTTTTAAAAACATGGGATAAAAAATACCATCAACATCGAAATAGGGTCAACCCTAATCATCAAAAGCTAAAAGAATGAAAAAAAACCCATCATTTTATCATCAATCATTCTAGAGGAATGATGCTGCCACCATGGGGTTTCAGTAAACACTAGAAATGGTGCTTTTTTGGGCCGATTCTTGGCATATTTCATGATGAAAACCATAGGAAATAATAGGTAACTGGCTTTTTGTGAACAAAATATATGTTTTATCACTTTTTGGAGGTCTTTGAAGGAAAAACTACCATGGCCATAAGCATTTTCTGATGAAATTGTTTCTTTATTCTCCTTTCTATTGTTACTTCATCTTAAAATAGCTTCCATTGGTGACATTTTGGAGCTCGAAAGGAAACATAGTCATGTGACAAAAAGCTTACCCAAACAAGCAAATGAGAAAAATAGCTAAGGTGAGTTCTAAGTCAACCCCATACCTTCATATTTTTGAGCAAAATGACTCATCTCCACTCTTAAGAATAAAGAAAAAATGCTCATCTCCTTTTGTATTTTGCATTGAAAGAAGAAAACTCAAATTTTCTCCATTGTTTTCATGAAGAGATCTATTCCTTTTGGTCATGGCCATAACAATGAAAAAAAAAATCACATGTTTTTTACTTTCTTCAAAAGTCTCAAGATAACTTGAAAAACGTTTATGTACTTGCAATATTTTCCACAAACCCTAGGTGGGTTTTTTGGCTTTCTAAGCAAATAATGATTTGTTGGTTGTGGTCATGAAAGAAGGTATTGGGGTTTTTCATGCTTTTTAGTAGAAATTTTCTCCACTAAATCTATTCAATACCTCAATATTTCTATAGTTTCCACATGAAACCCCAAGTGGGTTCTTTGATTCTAGAATAAAATTCAGATCTTTGGCCACGATTCTGAGGAGATAACTGAGTTTGAATGTGTTTTTTTTGTTGCTCCTTTTTGAAAAAGAATCTCAATATTACTCTCATTTAATATCTCTATAATGGCACTTTTTCTCAAACCCAGATGGGCTTTTTTTTTACTTTCTAAGAAAACACTCTTTGTTTACCTCTATAATTGTAACTTCAATTCCAACCTAGATGAGTTCTTGTTAATGTAAAAAAAAAAGGCCCTTAGTAGGTCATGGCCATGTAGGCACCTAGGTATTTTCATTTTGGATTTTCTATTTCTAGTGAAGCCTCTCATTGTTTCTTGATTGTCGTACAATCCTCTCTTAAATGAAAACAGAGTAAAGAATGGACTATCCGCTTAATTTGCAATCACACTCTGGGGAATATTCCTTGTAGTAGCCATGATGTTTTGGGTTGCTCCATTGAGTACACCATATTTTCCTTTTAATGATGCATCCTCATGTTGCTAAATACTCATGGTAACCCCTTAGGATTCCTCAAACACTTTGACAAACACACTACTATATGAAACATTGGTACCATGATTAGCATAAAGGATTACCTTTTGAAGTTTATCTGCTCTTAAAAGTTTTCAAAGAATGTAATGTTTTCATGCTTTTCAAGGTTCATTATAGACTTGTCATGAAATATCATCCTTGCATTGTGATTTACAACTATCACTTCCCTCTCATGGCTTTCATTGCATCTTTAATATCATTGTTGCTCTCACAAGATAGATTGTGATATTGTCCTTTTACTTCAAAGATTTCCTTTCAATATTTAATGACTATCTAGTATCCCTTTCCCTGAAATTCCATGTAAACCCTTTATATCAATAATGTCATGCCATGTGAACTAAGACTTAAATGATGGTTGTCCCTTTCAAGTGACTCTAGACTCGTTGGATTGTGATACAAACATCAATGGCTCAATGGTGACACTGTATTTTTTCATTAGAATCATGATGCCATTACACTTCAAAATACTTTGTCTTGTATACATGGTAACTTGTAACAATAACAATGCACATAGATATTGAAAATGGAACCATTTTGAAAAGTTCTAAAAATTTGCATTCCTTCTTGAGTGATGTCTGTGACAGTCTTTAAAGCATCATGCCTCATCAATGTCACTATCTTTAAATATGCATTGCTTTACATAATTCATGTCAATGTTGATGTTTTATAGCTAGAGTTCTCTTGTTGTCTTCCTTTTCATTGTAACTCTACTTGATGATGGATGGCACTATTGAGTTGGTTCTATTCTCTAGCACTGTTCCTTTATTATTTTCTATGAAAAATTTGCACCTTGGATTTAGGGCTTCCTTTAGGGAGAGGCCTTCATTCACTAATGTAAGTTATTATCCCTGCCATGTCATCATGCTTGTAGTGATTTTCTTTTGTTCTCATGAAAACACAGTTTGGGTAGTATTTCTAGTTGGCTTCGTTCACTCATAACATGTAGACTCTAATTTCTTTCAAGAGGATGTATTCCTAGCTTCAAGATAAAGTAGGAATGGAAAATTATTGCTCTTTAAGAATAACATGATTGTATTTCATTCATAATTGAAATTGTAACTATCATTTTCATTCCTTCTTCACAACTTTCTATGGTTACTCCTTGATCATTGCATTCCATTTTTTATGCATTGAATTGACTATACTACCCATTGATTGATGACTTGTCTTAAATCACATTTATGACTGTCTCCTTTAATGTCCCCACACTTGGTGATTTTCTATCATATGACAATCCCTCTTCAAATCATTCTACTTGAAGTGATTTCTCATTTAAGGACTACACACCTATCTTATAAGTATATGTGATTGATTGTCACTACGTTTTTGGAAAGTGGTGGTTGTCTCCTTACCAACACTCTCATCTTAAAAGCTTACTGTCACCTTCCATTTGACTTTTGATTTATGATGATTTTCTGACCTTGTTTTGCATGATAACTGGTTGTTTTGTTTTATTTTCCTTCTCTAAACTTTTTCCTTTGTCAACCACCTAGCAATCTCACCTACTATCATCCATCATCACTGGTTTTTCTTTTTAACCCTTTTTTGAAGTCATGCATTTGGTGGTCCTTGTTAATGTTTTATGATCCACTCCTTGTATATAGTTTGTCATGCATAGATTGTTCATCATGCTTATAACTCCACATTGCTCCCTCCATTGTTGTTAAATTTCTATCATTTTCATTATCTCAAAATAATAGATTGTGCAGCCAACTATGACAATATCTCATGCCCATTAAAAGTTACACTTTGTAGGTTGTGAAACTTGACTGATTCCCAATTTCCATTAATAAAGTTATTGCCAACTGCATATCACTTGTGGAGGTAATCCTTGGGTCTGAGAAACTCAATAAAATATAGATGAAAGTTGATCATTATGTGAGACCAAATAGGGTAGTTGAAAATTTTTACTACCCTTCCTTTCTTCTTCATCTATAATGTAATCTTCTTGTGACCATTTCTTGTTTTCCTTCAATAAAGTCAAAAGAAATTTGTCTTTTTTGCTGTCCTACATGACATGAGAATATATCTTGTTGTCCCAACCTTCATGGCTTCCATAACAATGTTTGCTGCCCCACATGAATTTTTGACCTGATCTCCACAACATTTGTTTACCTTTTGATCATGTGTACACATAAACTATTTCCTCACTTTGATTCTAGTAGGCAGACACATGTCCCCTATGTCGATGACCTAAAATCTCACCGTCCTATGTGATGTGTGGCTATCCAATATGGTTAAGGTGAGAGGGACCTAACTATACCTTGGATTACTTCCTCATTATTAAAGAGATGCATATTTTGAATCTGATAATGAAAGTTGATCAATTGGTGTGATTCCATATTGATTTAATGCATTAATAATAGGTATATCTTTGATCAAGTTGCTCAATTTCCCATTTTTATCAAAGCATGCTGAGCTCTACCCTCGTGGGAGCCACATTTACTCCACATGATATATTTAATTTAATGAAAACATTAACTAGACTTGTCATAAAACTGTAAATGAAGCAAACGAGTTAGAAAATTAGATGCATATTTTGGATGTGTTTAATGACTTCATTATTTTCAAGGACATCCATGGTTTGCATAATTATTTAATGCAATTAGAGATCAATTTATACATGCATAGGTAGGTGTGTATGTAAGGTTTGAGATTTTTCATTTCTTAGAGCATTGTTCTAATATCATTGTTTTTCCAAATGCAAGAGCTAGGAGCACTATGAAGCTGGGAAGGACACAAGTAGCTTGGGGTAGTAGCATTAGAGAAAGAGGACAGCTTCAAAACTAGTCATCTTAGGCAATGATTGGTCTCCACCCTTATATGCACATTCTATTTGTTTACTTACTCATGTATAGATTGCTTCTTTATTTTCATTGAATAAGTGAAGTTAGTCCCTTGGATTGTGAGGGAAATGTACACTTCATGATTATCAATAAAAGATTACATTTGCATACATAAGATTCTCTTTTCTTATTTGTTGTAATTACAACATTGGAATGAAAAAATGTAATATGTTTCATTTGCCAATGTTTTTCCATGCATATTAAACTTAGTAGACTTATGGTTTATCCTTTAAATGTTTAAATGAACAACACAAAAAGAATAAACACTAAAGGGTATGTGTAGGATTATCATGGAAAAAATAGGCCCTTAAGTGGCAAAATTTTTAGAAAAATCAGAGTTAGGAAACTTGACATAAAAATATGAATAAGTTATCTATATTATTTCAAAATTATGTAAGAATAGAATTTGTAGCAAATTGAATGTAGTTTCTAAACTACTAGGTTTATTTTAAATAAAAAATCTATTTGGTGAAAATTTGAAATTTCAATGCGTGCACTTAAATTTCAAGGAAAAAATAAGAGGTAGGTATTTGTTTGACCACCCTAACCATAATAAAATGATAATATTTTTTTATAAGATTTTAGATATAAGTACAGGACTCATGTCCTGATGTGATGCATATTTTTTGGTATTTTGTTTCCAAGTAAATAATTAATTTTTTTTTATTACAACTTTTAAAAAATAAAAATAATCGTATGCCTAACCACCTTCAATTGGTGAAAACTTCATGAAATTCATTTTTTTTTTAATCCTATAGTATGTGAAGCATAGAATGTGATGCATGTTTTGGATTCAAAAAATGTGATACCATTTGAAAGATATAGATGTTTTTCAATCAACTTATCAATCAGGACTTTACTTGTAATTCAAATGAAAAATAAATAATAATTATTTATAAACTCAAAGTAGAGCATAATTTATATTGGTGGAAAGATGAGAATATCCTTTAAAAACCCTTTTCATTTAATCAATTTTGGGTACAAAAAAAGTCATCCCCACATACCTTACAAAAACCCATCATATCGCCACTTTTGGCCCATCATGATCCTGCACATACCCTAAACCTGATTTCGGTTGAAAGCTAAAATCAGGTAACATTTCTAGTGGCCTAACATGAGACCAGCTCCACTGTTAGGGTTAGAGATGGCGAATCTAACAATTAAATGTAGATTTAAATAATAAACAGGAGAAACTAAAACATACACAGAATAAATCATAACACAGAGAATTTAACGTGGTTCACCCAATCTGGGCTACATCCACCAAACCGCAGCCATCCAATACTTTTATTATCCAGTGCAAAACCTATTACAATCTCGCGAATAATCGCATTTTTCTCATACTGTAACCCCCATTCCAACCCCTTTTTAACAAGCTTTGAGAAGCTTCCAGAATACGGGGGGCCAGGGTGTACAGTATACCATGGGCTATATAGTATAGCATGATCAGTCGCCACACACCAACAATCTCCCACTTGGAGACTGATCAGGCTCCACACCATCACAACCTCCCACTTGGAGACTGATCCTGGACAACACTGCTGCACTTACAGCTCCCACTGGAAATAAGGACCTTGGACCTTGCTGCTATGTTATACTTGAATTCAACCTTGAAGGCCAACCGAAGCTGAAGAGGATCTCAACTTCTCCCTTGGCACCGCCTTCATAAACATATCTACTGGATTAACATCCGTATGTATCTTGGCCAGCTTGACCTGTCCATCTTCCAACACCGACCGAATGAAATGATATCTCAATTGTATGTGTTTTGTTTTAGAATGCAAGGCAGAATTCTTTGCAAGATGTATAGCACTCTGACTGTCTGTAAATAAGTAATTTCCATCCTGTTGTTTTTCCAACTCATCCATGAAAAATTGCAGCCATATCATCTCCTTTGTCGCCTCTGTTGCAGCAACATACTCTGCCTCTGTGGTGGATAAAGCAACCACGTTTTGCAATCAAGAAATCCAACTCACTACTGTCCCACCAACTGTAAATACATAACCTGTGGTACTCCACCTGGTATCTATATCCCCTGCCAAATCTAAGTCAACATAGCCTTTTAAATCAGTATTAGAGCCCCCAAAACATAAACACTTATTGGATGTACCTCTCAAATACCTGAGAATCCATTTTACTCCATTCCAATGCTCAACTCCAGGATGACTCAAATACCTGCTAACAACTCCTACGGCATGTGCAATATCTGGTCTAGTACATACCTGCTAACAACTCCTACGGCATGTGCAATATCTGGTCTAGTACATACCATGGCGTACATTAAACTGCCTACAGCTGAAGCATATGGTACCTTAGACATTTTTTCTTCCTCCTCCTGTGTCTTTGGATACATATCCTTAGTCAATTTAACATGACTGAGCAAAGGTGTGCTGACAACTTTTGCATTCTCCATATGAAATCTTTGCAACACCTTTTCAACATAATTAGCCTGAGATAAAAACAATTTTCTGTTTTCCTATCTCTACAAATTTTCATACCAAAGATTTGTTTTGTTGCCCCCAAATCCTTCATAGCAAAATATTTTGCTAACTGTTGTTTTAACTCACTTATGTGATCCATGTTAGACCTAGCTACAAGCATGTCATCAACATATAAACACAAAATAATGTAGCTGTCATTATCCAACCTCTTAAAATAAACTCAATGGTTAGAATTACACCTATTGTAGCCTTGCTCAACCATAAAACTATCAAATTTTAAGTACCATTACCAAGGTGCTTGCTTCAAGCCATATAAACTTTTCTTCAATCTGCACACTAGTTTCTCCTTACCTTTGACCTCAAATCCTTGTGGTTGTTCCATATATATTTCCTCTTCCAAATAACCATGGAGAAAGGTTGTTTTAACATCAAGCTGTTCTAAATGCAAATCTTCAACAGCCACAATACTTAAAACAAGGCGAATAGAAGTCATTTTAACAACAAGAGAAAAAATATCATCAAAATCAATA
>VDFB02000007.1:155845707-155864533 GCA_007258455.2 Sequoia sempervirens | reverse complement strand
GGAATGAAAATGATAGTTATAGTTGCAATTATGAAAGAAATACAATCATGTTATTCTTAAAGAGCAATACTTTTCCATTACTACTTAATCATGAAGCTACGAATACATCCTCTTGAAAGAAATAAGAGTCCACTTGTTATGAGTGAAGGGACCCAACCAACAAACAATACTACCAAAATGATGTTTTCATGAGAACAAAAGCAAATAATTACAAGCATGATGACATGGCAGGGACAATAACTTACAATAGTATATGAAGGCCTCTCCCTAAAGGAATTCCTAAATCCAAGGTGTGAAATTTGCATAGAAAATAATAAAGGAACAGTGCTAGAGCATAGAACCAACTCAACAGTGCCATCCATCATCAAGAAGAGTTTCAATGACAAGGAAGACAACAAAAGAACTCTAGCTATAGAACATCAACATTGACATGAATTCTAGAAAGCAATGCATGGGTATGTGTAGGATCATGATGGGCCAAAAAGTGGCAATATGATGGGTATGTGTAGGATAAGTGGCTAACAACTTTTTTTAGCCCAAAATTGATGAAACGAAAAGGGTTTTTAAAGGAAATTCTCAACTTTCCACCAATATACATTATGCTTTACTTTGAATTTAATAAATAATTATTATTCATTTTCTCTTTGAATTACATCTAAAGTTTTGATTGATAGGCTGATTGAAAAACATATATAGCTTTCAAATGGTATCACAATTTTTGAATACGAAACATGTATCACATCTCATGTTTCATGGTTGTATCAAAAATAAAAATGAATTTCAAGAAGTTTTGACCAAGTTAAAGTGGTCTACATAATGAAGCTTCTATATTTTTAAAAGTTGTAAACAAAACCCCATAATTACCATTTAATCCAAAAATTACAAAAAATATTCATCACATTACATGAGTCTTCTACTCTTATATCTAAAAATATTGTAAAAAATATTATCATTTTATTGTGGTTAGGGTGGTCGGATAAACACCTACTTCTTATTTCTTCCTCAAAAATTTAAGTACTAACGCATTGAAATTTAAATTTTTCACCAAATAGATTAAAACCTAGTAGTTTAGAAACTACATTCAATTTTCTACAAATTCTATTCTTACATATTTTTGAAATAATATAAATAACTTATTCAAAATTTTACATCAAATTTCCTAACTCTAATTTTTTTGAATTTTTCGCCACTTAAGGGCCTATTTTTCCATGATGATCCTGCACATACCCACACATTTAAAGATAGTGACATTGATGAGGTAGGATGCTTTAAAGACTATCATAGACATCACTCAAGAAGCAATGAAAGTTTTCAGGACTTTTCAAATGGTTCCATTTTCAATATCTATGTGCACGGTTACTATTACAAGTTACCATGAATACAAGACAAAGTATTTTGAAGTGTAATGGAATCATGATTCTAATGAAAAAATATAGTGTCACCATTGAGCCATTGATGTTTATATCACAATCCAAGGAGTGTAGAGTCACTTGAAAGGCATAGTCATCATTTAAGTCTTAGTTCACATGGCATGACATTATTGATATAAAGGGTTTGCATGGAATTTCAGGGAAAGGGACACTGGACAGTCATTAAATATTGAAGGGAAAGATTTAAAGTATTTAAGGACAATATCACAATCTACCTTGTGAGAACAACAATGATATTAAAGATGGCATGACAGTCATGAGAGGGAAGTGATGGTTGCAAATCACAATGCAAGGATGAGATTTCATGACAAGTCTATAATGAACCTTGACAAGTATGACAAAATTCCTTTCTTTGAAAACTTTTATGAGCAGATAAACTTCAAAAGGTAATCCATTGTGTTGATCATGGTGCCAAATTTTCATATAGTAGTGTTTTGTCAAAGTGTTTGAGGCATACTCAGGGGTAACTATGAATATTTAGCAACATGAGGAGGTATCACTAAAAGGACAGTATGGTGTACTCAATGGAGCAACCCAAAACATCATGGCTACTACAAGGAATACTCCCCAAAGTGTGATTACAAATTAAGAAGATAGTCCATGCTTTACTCTATTTTCATTTAAGAGAGGATTGTGGGACAGTCAAGACACAATGAGAGGCTTCACTAGAAACAAAAAATGCAAAATGAAAATACCCAGGTGCTTGCATGGTCGTGGCCTGATAAGGCAATTTTTTCTACATTAACAAGAACCCATCTGGGTTGGAATTGAAGTTACAATTATAGAGGTAAACAAAGAGTGTTTTCTTAGAAAATCAAAAAACAAAAACCCATATGGGTTTGAGCAAAAGTTCCATTATAGAGATATTAAAGGAGAGTAATATTGAGTTTCTTTTTCAAAAAGGAGCAACCAAAAGAAAACATTCAAACTTAGCTATCTCCTCACAACCGTGGCCAAAGATCTAACTTTTATTCTAAAATAAAAGAACCCACTTGGGGTTTCGTGTGGAAACTATAGAAATATTGAGGTATTGAATAGATTTAGTGGAGAAAATATCGACAGAAAAGCATGAAAAACCCCAATACATTCTTTCATGGTTGTGACCAACAAATTATTATTTTCTTAGAAAGCCAAAAAACCCACCCGAAGTTTGTGGAAAAGATTGCAAGTACAAAAACATTTTTCAAGTTATCTTGAGACTTTTGAAGCAAATAAAAAACATGTGAAAACTTTTTTGCATTCTTATGGCCATGGAAAAAAGGAATAGATATCTTCATGAAAACAATGGAGAAAATTTGAGTTTTCTTCTTTCAATACAAAATACAAAAGGAGATGAGCATTTTTGCTTTATTCTCAAGAGTGCAGATGAGTCATTTTGCTCAAAAATTTGAAGGTATGGAGTCGATTTAGAACTCACCTAAGCTATTTTGCTCATTTCCTTGTTTGGGAATGATTTTTGTCACATGATAATGTTTCCTTTCGAGCTCCAAAATGTCATACATGGTGGTTGTTTGAGGATGAAGTAACAAAAAAATGGAGAACAATGAAACAAGTTCATCAGAAAATGCTTGTGGTCATGGAAGTTTTTCCTTAAAAGAGCTCCAAAAAGTGATAAAACATGGATTTTGTTCACAAAAAACAAGTTACCTATTATTTTGGGTGGTTTTCATCATGAAATATGCCAAGAATCGGCCTAGAAAAGCACCATTTCTAGTGTTGACCAAAATACCATGGCGACAGTATCATTTCTCTAGATTGATCAATGACAAAATGATGGGTTTTTTTCATTCTTTTAGATTTTGATGATTAGGGTTTGACCCTATTTTGATGTCGATGGGATTTTTTATCCCATTTTTTTAAAAATAGAGCTCATGTTAATAAATTGTGGGGGCCAAATGATAACCTTTATGACTGAGGAAATTTTTGCCTTATTTTCCTCATTGAAACATTGTTCCCTTGTTTCAAATATTTGCTAAGTGTTTCAAACATGAAGCATATAAATTGTGCTAAGTCCCACATGGGTAATATTCCTTTGAATTTTGATCATGAACATCATGTGCCTTGAAAACTTGGAATATGCCTTCCAAGAAGTGTGGAGGTTGGCCATATAGGCCAAGCTTGAGATTTTATTTTGCCTTTGCAAATCAGAATATTGACCACATGTGGCCTTACAGTGAAAAATGAGAAAAGGTGAGATGATCAAGTTCCTTATTGATCTTATCAATGCTTTTGAAATCATTTTAGCATTTCATTATTGTTTTTTTGCATTTGTTTCAAAACATAAAAAATATCATTTAAGTGATTTTGCTAATCACTTTGATATTTTCACTTGCAAATGAAATGTAATTCATATTAATGGTGGGCCCTCTTATTTTTGTGATGTGAAATGTAAAATAACTTGATTAAGTGATGTATTATGAATCACTTAGTCAAGATTATTATCTTTAATTCCTTTTTGGAGTATTGTGTTTTCAAAAAACACATATTGCATGAGTCAAAGCTGGGAGACAAAATGATTGAATTGTATACATGAGGAGAGTGTGGGGGTGAAGGATTTGACTGTTTTAGAGGAACATGTGCTACTTTGGAGGGAGTTTTGTCACACTTTTAGAATGACTTGAATATGAGCTTGAATTTTCACCATTTTGGAGGCTTTTTGGATTGACTTTAGAAGGTTCTTTTTTGGCCTCATTGTTGCATCCGACCAGAACCTTGTAGATGGACATGTGTGAGGGGTTTTGGTGGGATTTTTGCTTAAGTAGCTTGTTTTTTCATTTTGGAGTTAGTTATTTCTTTCCAGTAGCAAGATAGCTTTATTTCTTGGAGCTATTTTTCATGGAGTAGTATTGTAACTTAGATGGACTTGTAATACAGTAAGCACTTTGAATCAATAGAATAGAGCATTTTATCTTCTCTCTTCATGTTGCATGGTATGCCATTATTGATTGATCAGTTTGTCTTATGAAAATTTATCTTTCCTTGCAAACTTGTCTCATGTTTATGCATCTATTTAGCATAAAATGCATGTTAATAGGTTATATGCTATGCTGTTTAGTATTGTTGTTAGTTGTGAAACCTTTGTTTTCCTTCTAAAAGCATTGTTTATATACCTCCTTATAAATTATTTATGTAAATTGCATTGGAAAGTGAGTTGTGTAAATCAAATTTTATGATATTGATCTGAATGTGATAGGCTGTTATCAGGTCCAAGTTGTTTTGATGTATCACCTTAGGTATTTTAAGTATTAGGTTCATTTTCACGCAATTCTTACCCTTTACCTTAGAAATTAGTAGTTAGGTGGCATCAAAAGGGGAAGCCAACCCTTATCAGTAGAGGTCTACTTTTGAATAGGATACCCACAACCTAAAAATAGTCCCATGTTACATCCAAATCTACTAAGTTCATTCAAAGCTTGGCATTAGGGTGCAGATTTGGATCCCTAACAATTTTGGCACACTCAGTGGGACCTTCTAGTCATTTCAGATTAGAAGAATACATCATTTTTCCTATTTTGATATGCAGCTATCACTTTTTTAGCCTTTTGGAGGTCACACAAGCATATATGGCAACTCAGAATGTGGAAATTGATAACAGACTAGTGTTGTAGCAGCATATGAAAAGAATTCAGACAAGGGGAAACTCTATCCCGTTAGATTATCTATAATTTTCACCACCTCGTAGGAGAGGAAGGCCAACAAAGAAGGTTGTTATTTTTTCAAGGGAAATAGTTTCAACTCCAGCTATAGTGAGAGTTTCCAGCCACATAAGGTAGCAAAACTTGGTGCCAAATATGGGTGTTCCAAGAAACCAAGTTTTTGTCACATTTAATGGTGGCAGCCCACTTCAATTGATTCAACATGATGACATTCCAATGTATGCTCTTAAAAGTGTGCCATATTTTTCAGGTGAAGATCAAACCACACCAGTTGAACACATTAAAGGAATTTCAAATCTTTGTTCAGTACATCACATAACTCAAGAAAATGTTTCCTTGAGGCTACTAGTAGCATCATTCAGAGGTAAAGCACTCCCACGGTTCAGGAGTTTAGCAGTTAATTTCATCAAAACATGGGATGAATTAGGAGAGGTGCTATGCAAGCAGTTTGAAGACAAGTATGAAAACTTGTCATTGGTGAAGCAGCTGGCCCACATTAAATGGGCTCCTCATGAATAGATGACGGACTTCAATTTTCATTTTCAAAGAATGTGGGACACAATTTTGGAGCCTATGAAGCCTCCAACTGAGTATGCATTTCTCTATTTTTTGAGAGCCTTAAATAGTGAGGTTTTTGTTTTAATACAGTCTATGGGTGGAAATAATTTACCAATAGCCTATGATATAGTTGTAAGAGTAGAAAACAACCTAATACAAATTAGAAGGATTTCCCCTAGGCCTCCTATGCCATTTTCCCTGATATTCAACCTCCTATAGCTTCACCAACACCTCAAATAACCCCTTTACTAGCTGTTGTTAACACAAAAATTGCTGGCCAAGGACTATCTCAATAGTTGTTGGACATTAAAAGTAGCCAACAAAAGATTGAAAATCTACTTCAAACGTTTGGAAATGAGCTGGTAAGCATTAAAAAATAGCAATTTTAAGGTTTCAAGCCTTGGAAACCTCAAAATCAAGGTCAAGGAAAATAATTTCAAGCTAACAAACAACCATATCAAGGAAACTTTCAAGGTGCACGACAAAATCTGAATCCTAGGCCTTTTCAGCCATACAATCCAGTTCCAATCAATGCAACCAGAGATATGGTACCTACTCAAAACAACCATGCAGCAGAGTATGAGTGGTGTTATCCTTGCAACTAGGCCCATAATCAAACTACATGTTTAAATGGTTTCATCAATCAAACATTGATGGTTAAAAATGTTTTGGGTGTGCAAGATGTTGGGTGATCCCACAATAGTGGTTTACAATTTTTGGCCAAGCTGGACACTGAAATTATTATTTTTAACTAAATATTCACATTCAGGTACCTATAGTGGCTAAACCATGAGGAATTTGAAGATGATGAAAACTAGAGTCTCGTCACATTTTTTCTATAGATTCTAAAATATTTTTTTCAATTTTTTTGGATTTAGATTGCATTTTTTTCTCTATCTCCCATGAAAACTGGCTTTTTTCATAAAACAACATTTTTAAAAAGTGACGCACACCGTATAATGCATAACTTTTTTTCCATGAGGGATAAAAAATTAGTTCTTACAAATTTAGATTCGTAACTCAGATATCTAGTGCTTCCACTTGGTTATATAATTTTTTATTGAATATTTTTTCTTTAATCAAGTTTCAAAGTCAAACCAATTATAATTCATACATAGCGCAATCGTATAATGTGCAACTTTTTTATTATATTTCAAAATTCATTTTTTTTTTGTTGGATCAAGGACTTCAATATTTGGTGTATTCATATTTTTCAATTTTTTTTTGATAATCTACTATTTTTCCACATGTGTAGAACATAGACCTTCATTTTCGATGAAAACCCTATGTTTAATAAAACTAAAAAAACAAATACATAATGAAACCAAAACATATTAAAATTATATTCAATGGATAGCTCACTCCGAGGACTACTTGATTCTAGTTGGGTTTATGAAGAATCCTCCATTTTCTTCTTGAAACCAACCTTCAAAGTGCAAAAAATTAGGTTTTGTTTGTGTATAAGGGGGAGAATCAGGGTTTAGGGGGGTTTGAGCAAACCGCCTTGATTACATGTATTTTGATTTATTTTTGGGTGGGAAAAGAATTGAATGGGTTTGCTCAAACCCTAGTTCAAGCGAACCCATTTTTGGTTCATGCGAATCTTCAAGTTCGTACGAACCCCCAAAATCAAAAAAATTGCCATGGGGTCATTTTTTCTCAATTTTCCCTCCTCCATCAAATTGTAAACCACTATTGCACGGCTTCACCCTATGTCTAATGGCGAATCATCCCAACAATAGGAGCTCCCTGAAAGTAACACAACTCTCTTGAATTGGAAAGGAGAGGAGTTTTGTGGAGTAAACAGTGATAGCTCTCCAATAACAGCCAACACCTAAGCCAAAAAGAGAGATTTCAAGATTGGACAAGTAGAAAATAAAGACAAGGAAGTTGTTGGACCCTCCAATCCTCATGTAACACACATTTTGCCAAGAAATTCATAAAGCATTGGTGGTGGACAACTTGGGAACCAACCCCAACCAACCCACTTGTAGAAAAACCCTATTGTTGCAAGGACCCATCAAAAGGTAAACATTGCCACACCCTTCAACATTATTGAATCCATGAAAAAGATGAATGTGAATATGGCAATGTGGGATTCCTTATCTTTTCTTGGTCAAAAGGACTTCTTACAATGTGCCTTAGTTAATTTTGGTGTTTCAAATGATATACCAACAGGTCAAACCAAGGTTGTCTTGACAAATACACCTCAAGACAACAGTAAACAACCAAGTAAGGATATCAAACCACCTCCATTTTATGTGTCCTTGATAATAGGAGATAAACTAGTTCACAATTGTATGGTGGATTTAGGGGAAAGTAGTTTTTTCATGCCCATACAATTTGTTGATAAGTTAGGACTGAAATATCAGCGTTTTGAGAAAGGAGTTGTCCAACTTGATGGGACAGCCATTAACACCATAGGTGTTACCAAAGGTTTAAGCCTTACCCTACATGCCTGCCCCAATTTCTCCATTTCCCAAGACATTTTAGTCATTGACTTACCACCACATTTTGCTTTATGTTTTTCAAGAGATTTCACTACCAAGATAGGAGGTTATTTGTCATCGGATTGGTCCCATATGGTGTTCAGAATGAGATATGGGACTAAAGTAGTCATCAAATTTGAGTAACTCGCTAAAGATCAAATTGAACCATATGTTCCAAGTGTTGTTTAATGCTAATTGTGTTGTTTTTGATGATAATGAACTTGTTGTTGCTCAAGAACTGCAAGCATAAATCATACGAAATACACTTCTAAATGAGTGAGAAGCAGAAAATATCATTGACAACCCAAATGACAATATCAAAGAGACTAGTTTGGGTGTTTGTGTTGCACAAACCTAATTTAGTGATTCCAGACCTCAAAAAGGAGGTGGGACAACAGTTAAATCAACAAAGTGAAGTGTGGAAGATGTTCTTTGATGGTTCTCAAAGCAAGAACGGTGCAGGTGGGGGTGCAATGCCTATGTCCCCACAAGGTGACAAATACTACTCTGCTTTCATATTTGTTTTCTCTTATACTAACAATACTGTTGAATACAAAGGTCTAATCCAAGGCTTGGAATGGGCACAGAAAAGAGGGATTGGCTGCTTGCAATTTTATGGTGACACTAAATTAATCATCAACTAGGTGAGAGATCTGCATGTCACCAAGAATGATGTCTTAAAGTCTTACAAACATAGGGTGTGGGATATGATAGAAGAGTTTGATGCTTTGAATCTAGTTTCTATTCCTAGGGATTAGAATAGGCATGTTGATAGATTGGCTGCAATAGATGCTCAAGTTGATATTCCAAGTGAAATTAGGAAAGAAAAGTTGCAGCCATATGTTAAAATAGTTATCAGACCTTCTATTCTAGATAATAACATTCATTGGAAAGTCTTTGAGAGTGATGAACAGGTCTAGAGCTTTATGCTGCAAGAAGATGAATTTGCACTAGTCAACCGAGAGAAGATCAAGCAACAATATGATGACTAGATCATCCAATTGAAGTCTAACAATCTAGTCACCTTGGAGTCCATTTTCAACATGGATGACCAACTCAAAAAGAGTAAGACCAACATGCAGGTCAAAGAAGAACATTATGAGGAGCTTGAAATTTTTAAAGGTAAGCTCCTTAAAGCTAGTAAAATTTGTTCACATGCAGATAGGAAAGCTTTCATTGCTCTTTGTCAAGAGTTCCAAGATGTATTTGCATGGGATATTCTATGTTAAAGGGTTTTGATCCCTAAATTGCTCAACATACCATAGAGCTTGAGCCAAACTCAAAAACTATTAGCCAGAAATAGAGGCCTTTAAACCCCAAATTTGAGCCTCTCATGGTCAAAGAGTTGACCAAATTGATTGAGGGAGACATCATTTTTCTGATCAAACATACCCAATGGGTCTCTAACCTTGTCCCGATTAGAAAGAAAAATGGTGAAATTAGGTTGTGTGTTGATTTTAGAGACCTCAATAGAGCCTTGTTAAAGGATCATTATTTGCTTCCCTTAATGGAGCAGATTTTGCAAATTGTAGCAGGTTCAAAAATATTCTCATTGCTTGATGGTTATTGACCTGTTATAACCAAGTTTTAGTCAAAGAGGAAGATCAATACAAGACTGCCTTCACCACAAAATAGGGAACCATGGCTTATGAGAGGATGCCATTTGGCTAGTCCAATGTTGGTGCCACATTTCAAAGGGCAATGGACATGTCATTTAAAGGTTTGATTCACAAACTTGTACTTATTTACCTTGATGATGTAATGGTATTTTCAAAGAAGGTTGATGAACACCTTGTAAATCTAAAACAAGTATTTGAGAGGTGTAGGGAGTATGGTATATCCCTCAATCCCAAAAAATGTATCTTTGATGTTCACGAAGGAAAGCTTTTAGGACATATTGTGTCAAAATAGGGGATCACCATTGATCTAGAAAGAGTAAGTGCCATTTTGGATCCGCCTTTACCCAACCATAAAAAAGGGCTGCAAAGTTTTCTTGGAAAAATTAATTTCATTAGAAGGTTTATTCCTGACATTGCAAATCTTTTGAAACCACTAACTGCAATGTTGAAAAAGAATGCAAGTTTCAGCTGGACCAAAGAGGCCAAGCACAATTTTGAAATCATAAAGGAGGCCTTATCAGTAGCTCCTACTTTGGTAAACTCAAACTTCTCAAAAGATTTCATTTTGTATGCTTTTGGTAGCATTGATATAATTTATGCAATGCTAGTACAACAAAATGATGCTGGCCTAGAATAGCCAATTGCCTTTTTTAGGACCAACGTTTAGAAGAGTATGAAAAAAGGTATACTTTTGTAGAGAAAAATGTGCTTGCTGCCATCAGAAGCCTAAAGAAATTTGAACCTCTGATTTCTACTAGCAAAATGCATTTGATGGTTGCTCACCCTAGTGTGAAGGAATTCTTGCTTAGCAGGGATCTGAACAAAAGGAGGGCTTGCTGGATTACAAAATTTATGGAATATGATGTTGATATGAAAGTAACGAAGCTTGTCAGGGGTAAAGGGTCATGTGAATAGCTAGGTACAAAGGTTGAAAGTGAAGAAAATGTAGAAACAAAGGCAATTTTGGTTGCTGATAATGAGCTTGTAGCTGATGCATCAACAACAAATGTAGGTTGGGTGCAAGATATGAATCACTTTTTGCAAACTAGTGAGTGTCCACCAAGTTTAGATAAAACCAAATGGAGGTACTTTAGATTGCAGTCTATTCCTTATGCGCTGATTGTTAACATTGTTTTCAGAAAGGACTTTAATGATGTCCTCTTAAGACATGCATTGATCAACATCAAGTTGATAAAGTACTTCATGAGTTCCATGATGGAACTGTTGGGGATCATTTTTCCCCAAGAACAATTGCATGGAAAATATTGAGAGTTGGCTATTATTGGCCAAGCCTATTTAAAGATGCCCATACTTGGGCTAGGAAGTGTGTAAAATGTGCCATTTTTGTAGGCAAAGAAAGGCTGCCAGCTTTACCATTGCAACCCATTCAAGTAGAACATCCCTTCATGAGATGGGGCATTGATTTTATAGGTTCCATTAACCCACCTTGAAGTGTAGGTCATAGGTGGGTGCTTACTGCAACCAATTACTTCACATGATGGACTAAAGCAGTGGCTTTGAAAGAAGCCAAAGACACTGTTGTTTTAAAATTTTTATGATGATTTAGTAACCAGATTTGGGGTGCCTGAATCAATCATTTTTTATAATGCTTTGGAATTTGTTAGGTTAAGAGTAAGTGATTGGGGTGTAAAGAATGGTATTCATCTAAATACCTCATCAAATTATTACCCTCAAGGTAATGGTTTGGATGAATCAACCAATAAGAACCTAATCATAATCATCAAAAGGATTTTGGAGGATAACCAAAGAACTTGTCATTATGTAACAAGTTAAAATCTATCTTGTGGGTAGATAGAATGACTCCAAAGAAGTCCATTGGGAACTCCCCTTATATGGTGGTGTATGGTAAAGAGGCAAGGTTTCCTTTATTAGTTGAGCTTCTAGCTCTTGACATAATGAACCAACTTGAAATGTTTGAAGAGGAGGACCCAATGGTTGTCCGATATGGACAACTCATGGAGTTGGATGAAACCAGAGATAGAGCCACGAAAACAATGGAGGTGCATCAACTCCAAAAAAAGAAGGTGTTTGATAAAAGAGCAACACCCAGGGTGTTTAGAGAGGGAGATGTTCTCAAATGGGATGAGTTAAAGAGAAGGCTTGGAAACCATACTAAATTTTGTAGCATGTGGAGTGGCCCATTTTTCATTACTGAGTTCAAAGAGAACAATGCTTTCCAATTGTCATCAATGGATGGAGAAGCTCTGCTATCCCAGTCAATGGGATACACCTTAAACTCTATTTTGAGGTATGATCTAAAAATTGTTTGTACAAATTAGAGAATGTTTTGTTTCCTCTAAGTGTTGATGCACATTATTTAAATTTTTTTAAGTTTTCCCTAAGTGTGTTGTTGCATAGTTATGTGGTAATTTTCATTCTACATTGTTGGGTTTTTTTTTGGTTTTCAAAGTGTCTCTTGTTGGTTTAGTGAGTTACAACAATTTACAATGTTGTTTTCAAGTGGTGTTAGCTTTCTGAGTGACCCCATGCCAAATGGATAAGCTTAGGGAGCTGGTCTCATGTTAGGTAGGAAAACATATAGTAGATGTCACTAGAATGTACTCGATTTTAGCTTTCAAATTTAAAATCGTTTTAGGTATGTGGGATCATGATGGGCCAAAAAGTGGTTATATGATGGGTTTTTGTAAGGTATGTGGTGGAAGACTTTTTTTGTACCAAAATTGATTAAATGAAAAGGGTTTTTAGGATTTCTCATCTTTTCCAATATAAATTATGTATAATTTTTTTAAAAAGTAAAAATTTATTGATAATGGAAACCAGCATTACACACAAGTCAAAGGCAGAAGCCCAAAAGAACAAAAAACACAACAGAGCCAAAAACCCAATCAGTCAATGCCGCCTTTGTCCTCCGTGAGAATCCTCTCCAAATCCGGACTTAGCTCCAGAGGCAGCTGAGCCCAATCCTCAATCTTCCAATCCTCCTGATGCTCTGAAGCCCACTTGGCCAGACAATCAGCCGCCCTATTCCATTCACGCGGAATATGGACAAAAGACACCCTCTCCATAAGATTACCAATCTGCAAAATTTGTTGCACCAACACCGCCAACTGCCAGTGCACATCCGACGTTCTTCCTTTATTGAGTAAATTAACCAGAACCTGTGAATCAGATTCACAAATAACCTTGCGCCACCCCAGCTCATAGGCCCTCTCCAAGGCATGAAGAATCGCCCAACCTTCCATGAGGTTGATAGTTTGTGTCCCCTTATGAATGGAGAAAAGAAAAACCACCGAACCAGAGGAGTCCCTACCAACCCCCCCAACACCAGCAGGACCAGGATTTCCTTTGGAAGAACCATCAGAATTAACCTTCAAAATACCAACAGGGGGGAGCATCCATCGCCCTTGCCGCTGAACACGCTGCCCCACCCTCCTACCTCTTTGGCCCCATGAAGCATTAGGGGTAAATCCCTGGATACCCAGTCGAGCCACCATCTCAGCATCTTTCTTCTCAAGCGGCAGCTCCCCAACACCCTTAGCTTGAATCGTCTCCTGAACCATCCCGAGAACTCTACCCCACACCTGTTGAACCTGTAACAGTTCCCCCTTGAAGATCCTCCTATTCCGTTCGAGCCAAATCTGCCACAACAAAAAAGTAGGCCCAGCCTGCCACGCATCCTGCAAAAAAGAGGCCATCGAGGGAGGCCTGCCCAGGCTAGTCCAAAACTCCATTAAGGAGGAAGCATGAACACAGGGACTATTCCAAACACCCCACCAAGAATGCCAAATCTGCAAGGTGAAAGGACATCGGAAGAATAGATGTGAAGAGTCCTCAACCCCATTCCCGCACAACACACACTTCGACGGGCCCTGAAACCCACGCTTCTGAATATTGTCCCAAGTTAAACACCTATTCCAAGTCAAAATCCAGGCAAAGCAATTGCATTTTGGCCAAGAAAACTTATGCCACACCTTTTTCCACCAAGGAGCTTCCGCCCCCTCAACCCTTTGAGAAAGCAACCTCCGATAACCCGACGCGACCGTGTAGTGACCTTTCGGATTAGGCGCCCATGCAAGAATATCCTTATCTCTGAGGGGGTTACACTGTCTACCTGAGAGAATATTATGCAGATCCCGCAATCCTCAGCCATACCAATCACTGGCCACTCCTCAGGAGTCTTCCATCTAGCACTCATAAGCTGACCTTGAAAAGAAAGCACCTTAAAATCACTTACCCTCGTCCAGCCAGCATCACTAAAACTCCTGCTCAAGGCCTCCAAATGAGGGAACTGAGAGAGGATGGGAGGATGGCCATCCCAAGAGTCGTGCCAGAAGTGAACCTCAGTCCCACGCCGACAGATCCAAAATAAGCCATCCTTAATGAGCACAGCTCCCTTCTTAAGAGTAGCCCAAACCACTGATCCCTTACCAACCAGGGGATAACGCGGGATATCTTCCCCAAGAGTGCCTTGAGCATACTTAAAGGAAAGGATCCTAGCCCAAGCCCTGTCCTTCTCCGTGCACCACCTCCAATAAAGTTTAGCTGCCAAAGCCAACCCTTCCAGAGCAGGTTGCCTCAACCCCGAGCCCCCCAACTGCTTAGGGCAACACACCATGTCCCATCGAACCAACCTCCACTTGGAAGACAGGAGGCTGCCTGCCCATAAAAACTGCCTAGCCAATGAATCCAAATCAGCCACAAAACCTTTAGGAGCCACCTGCAACAAACATCGATAAATGGGAACAGCCTGGATCACAGATTTTAGCAACTGAACCCTCCCAGCAAAGGACAGCCATCTGGTGGTCCAGTGAGTAACCTTCAACCGAAGTTTATCCAAAATAGGCTGCCATGACTCCCTTGATAATCTACCCACCGCAATAGGAAATCCAAGGTAAGACAGAGGAAGGGTCCCAATCTGGAATCTAAGAACTTGAGCTATTCTCCTCTGGATAGGATCTGGAGTATTGAAGAAATAGATGGAAGATTTGTCATCATTAATTGATTGACCCGAAGCCTCAAGGTACATATCCAACGCCCTGCGAACGTTTGTTGCCTCCCGAATAGTGGCAACCCCCATCAAGGCAGTATCATCCACAAACTGCAAATGTGATTGAGGGGGTAAATCATCCCCCCACCTCCATCCCTGAATAAAACCCAGCTCCACCTGTTGTCTCAGAAGGCGTCCCAATCCTTCCACAAGTAGAATAAACAAGTAAGGGGAGAGAGGATCACCTTGCCTTATCCCACGAGAAGCCTCAAACAACTCAGAATGCTCCCCATTAGTTAAAACAGAGAAAGAAACAGACGTGACACAACTCATAACCCATTGAATCCAATCATCACCGAATCCGAAGCTAGCCAGGATCTTTTGAAGAAAGGACCATCGGACTCTATCGTAAGCCTTTGCCATATCTAGTTTGATGAACATAGACTTTTCTCTAGAAATAGCCATAGAATGGATGGTCTCAGTAGCTATAACAACCCCATCAAGAATTTGTCGGCCATCCACAAAACCACTTTGCTCCTCAGAAATGAGCAATTGAAGCCACTTTTTCAACCTATTAGCAATTAGCTTTGTAATAATCTTATACACTACATTGCAAAGGGCAATCGGACGGAACCGACTCAACCTGTCTGCCCCTTCACACTTGGGAATAAGTGCCAAAAAGGTGGCATTCATGGCCTTTAACATTTGCTTATTCCGCTGTGACTCCTTGACCACCTCTAATAAATCTATTTTGATGATCTCCCAGAACTCCTGGAAAAACTCAATCGGGAAGCCATCAGGGCCAGGGGCTTTTCCTTTCTTCATCTGAAACACTGTCCTCTCCAACTCTTCTAAAGTAATCTCACCCATAAGATCCTCCTTCATCTCACGCGACACCAACTGAGGAATACATGAAAGAACCTGGGCCTCCTCCACCGAACTCCCCTGCAGCTCCTCTCTAAATAGGGAAGAAAAATAGTGAACAGCTTCCTCTGAAATACGTTGATAAGAATTCAAAGTCTCTCCCCTATCAGTGACCAAAACAGGAATAGCGTTACCATGCCTTCGCGCCCTAACAGAATGGAAGAAGAAGGCAGAATTTTTATCCCCATCCTTAAGCCAATCAATCCGAGATTTTTGTTTCCAAAAGATCTCCTCCCGCAGCTCCCATTCTTCCAAAACTTTCAAGGCCCTAGATTCCTCCTGTAACAGGCTCTCAGACACCCCATTCTCCCTAATTACCCTCGTTATACCATCCAGCTTAGCTTGTGCATCAGATTTGGCATTAAAAATATTTCCAAAGCAATTCCTATTCCAATGTTTAAGCTTATACTTAACAAATTGAAGAAGCTTAGTAAAGACATACATTGCAGTACCAAAGGCCGGTCTACCCTCCTGCCACCAGCGAGCAATGAAGTCATGGAGATCAGGATCCCGCAGCCACATAAGTTGGAATTTAAAGGACGGCTTGAAGGGCCGCCTAGCTGAGAGGATAGAAATCTTTATAGGCCAATGGTCTGAGCCCCTCCAGTCAAGAATCTCCGAGGTAGAAAACCACCTATCCCCAACCCAGAAGCAAGAAACCAGAAACCGATCCAACCGCTCCGCAATGCAGTTTTCACCGGGCCTCCGATTGTTCCAGGTAAAGTGTCCATTACCAGGCTTGATGTCAACTAGATTCAAAAAAGAGATATTGTCCTGGAATAGGAAGGCAGAAGCCTCCAACCGCATAGTACCACCCCGTTTCTCAGCAATCTCTGTGATAGCATTGAAGTCACCCCCAATAATCCATGGAAGAAAAGGATCCATACTTCGTACAAAGCAAATATTCAACCACAAAATTTGCTTGCCCTGCATATCCACCGGAGCATAGATGTTGGAAAACAGAACCAGCTCACCAGATTCATGACAAGAGGCTACCATAGAGATGGAGGACCTAAAGGACACCCACCACTGAGGACAAATCTTCCGAGGGTTCCATAAACAAGCCACCCCTCCAGAGGAACCCTGAGCACCAATGCACTGGCATTCCCCACTCATCCAAATCTTGGGCATAATACCCATCATATCCTCCACAGAAAGTTTGGTCTCCTACAAAAATAGAATATCAAGAGATTGACTTCTAACCAAGTTCCGAATAGCTTTTTGTCGACGGCCACTGTTCAAGCCCCTAACATTCCATGAAAGGACAATCATTTCAAAGGGCTTGGGAAATGAGAATCCAGAGTCTTGACTGACCCTAACTCCACCAAATTTTCCCTGATCAATTTGATCTTCTCCAAATCCTTCTTCCTCCCCAGTTTAGTGGTTTTCTCCGCCCCTCCTTTCTTAAGATCCTTTTGCAGGATACCCAAAAGAGGAGATGCCTCACTGTTCTTTCCCCCCTCCAAGCCAGACTTCCGCCCTGAAAAAGACAAAGATTCACTCTCCTTCGCCACAATACTACTTGATTCTTTCTGGGCCACGGTCTTTAGATCTGATACAACCTGCAAGGACCCATCATTGTGTGTGTCAGGAGCAGCCTCGGGACTAAGCCGCTCTTGACCCAGACCCCCCCCATCCAGCACGACACCCTGTGAATCCAAACTCACCACTTGATGGTTTGCCTGCTCCAACACCTCCAACTGCCCCTGCTGATCAGTGCCCAGAATTCCTTGATCCAAATCAACCAAGCCAGGATTCACTTCCTGCTGACTCAAATCCTCCAAAATCTCGAATCGATTGAAAGTATCCTCATCCTGCCTCTCTTTTATAGTCCTTTTATGCCCCTTATTTCTATTCCGAGATCTGATAGTAGTAAAGCCCTCCTCCCCGGTATCACCACCCAGAATAGGGCCCTTGCCCTTGTCCACCCTAGGCTGACCATTGGAGGGTTGTGAAGAATTAGACTCCAAAGGCTTGGCCCTTGGGCATCTCCGAAGTAAGTGGCCGTACTCATGACACAGACGACACCTAAAAGGTAAGGTCTCATAATCGAGTTGTTGAACCCATGAATAAGATCCTGCACTCACTTCCAGAGAGTCTGGCAATGGTTTACTTAAATCAATTTCCACACATAATCGAGCAAAAGTCATTACCTTTTTGAATTGTGTCTGCTGAGAAGAGCCTACAGGCTTACCAAGCATTGAAGCGAGTAAATGCAGAACATCCTCACGCCAGCACTCAACCGGGAGCCTCGGCAATCTAACCCAAACTGGGACCCGACTTGGAATCTCCTCAGCCGGGTTGAAACCCGCATGCCACAGCTTGATAAACAGGCCCACCTGATTGTAAAAATAAGGACCTCCTTCAAAAACCCTAATCCTATCTGCCATGCAGTCAAATGAAACCATAAAATAGTTATTTGCTAGGAGCTTAATCTCCATCTCTCCCTCTGGCAGCCAAGTTCTCTGGGCCCAGGCCTCCAAAAATTGCAACGAAATATTCAATCCAAAAAAATTACAATACAACGAGTGACGTGAGTAGTACTCAATATCATCCACGAGCATCTCCATCGGGATCACAACATTTGGCCTCTCCTTGCACCTTTCTAGGCAACCATTAATCTTCGAAAAATGAAACCCGCCTGTTGGTCCCGTCTCATTCTTTTCCAAGGTCTGAGAGAATAAATTATTATCGAAAAGTCGTGACCCATGAGGCAAAGGTTTCGAGCCAAAAGCATTCTGAAAATTCAACTTGGCTCCAAACCCCGACGGCTCCCCATGCTCCATTGAGGAAGAGAACAAAAGCAACGCACCACAGCCAAACCCCAACCAGACAAAGGAAGAAAAACCCCACACCAAGGCGAGCACCCCACACACCTCCACCAACAAAGAGCCACACACAAGCAAACCCCCACAGCACCACCCAACACCACCACAAAAACAAACCCCCAGCACCCACACCCCACGGCACCCTAAGCCCAAACCCGCAGACTAGGCCGAGCCAAGGCGGGCGCCAAGAGACTCGCAACCCACCCCACGGCAGGCCCCAGATCAGAACCCCACTCCACACAGCAGAAAACGCCCAACCTGCAGAAGAAAATGCCACAAACGGCAACACTGCACACCCAGGCGGCCACAACAAGACCAAACAGCAGCCAAAATGGCACCCCAACAGACGAAAA
>VDFB02000007.1:155602265-155845607 GCA_007258455.2 Sequoia sempervirens | reverse complement strand
CCACTATATTATCCAATGCTCAATTTTGTGTGGATGTTGAATTGGTTAATGGGGCACTTCATACTATAAAGAATATAGTATTATTAGAAAGAAATGTGATTTTATAAGACAATTATAAATTTATTCAAGCTCAATGTTGCCACAATAAATTATCATCAACATAGATAGTTGGGGTGTGAAGGCACTGTTATAATTCTGATCAATTATCATCTTTAATGTGACAAACTCTGCCTCCTTTGAGTGTAGCATTGGACTTGGTACTTCATAGAAGCTTCCATAGATAGGGAACATGCCTACAACATAATAGTGGATAGTATAATGTCATGATTCACTACAGAATTGTTGATCCTACATAGCTAAAGGATCATAGATTCTAAAAACACCACCAAATAATGACTGTCATTCAACAATCAAGCCTATTTAGACTTCTTAAGACTGTCCTCTCCTAAATATTTTGTCATGCAATATCAAAGGACCCTCCCAGACCTTAAACATAGTTTTAATGGCATGAAATACAATTCAACATATGATTCTTGAAAGGTTGTTGCAATCATTAACCATAGGAAACTCTAAAATGCACTATACACTCAGCCTTGTCTATGACTGTAACAAGTCTGCCATACAAGACAGCGGCATAAAAAGGTCTCAAGCTTTCAGAGTTTTTATAAACCCTAGCTTAAAAAAGTGTCCATTCTGCACTAACTCTTTATTGAATTCTGGACTCGTCTTTTCTTTTCTTTTTTCACATCATAATTTCAAATTAGAGAATTTCATATTTAAATTTTCTATGTCCATTTGTAACAATAGCCTTTAATGATTATTCCACGTGTATATATATGAGTCTTCTTAAAATCTTTACCCAAAAGCCATATTTGGTGGAAATTTGCTCATAATCTCTTCTCAATTTACATAAAAGATGGATGTTCTGTATTAATATAAATGTTGTGTTATTGTATTTAATCATATTTTTTCAGTCTAATCCTTGAGGGGGCATTACATAGGATGGTGGTGTTTGTGAGAAAGACACATGATATTTTGTCAAAATCCAGTGAGAAGAAATGGATCTAAAGGCATTTCATAAAGATATGACAACTTGCTATAAGTGTGAGAGTACCATGCCATTGCAATTCAGTCAAGAACCTCACTGATATATAGAGATATATTGATATATCGAGATATATGTGAAACACTTTAAAGATGTTATGTATCTTAATCATATACTCATATTCTTCATAAATTTCTAAGCCCAAATGAAATCAAGGGACTAAGCATCCTCTAATATTAAGCACTAATATGTGAATAATATTACATTTGTGGTAGACAAAGAGCACACTTTCATGGAGGTAGTGGAACCACTCACATTCTAGATATTGCAATTACCATATGAAATAAATGATAAACTAGTCTATGCAAATGCTAAGGTTGTGTTGGCTTTTCGCAAATATCAGAATGTCGAGAGATCTGATATTTAGTAGAGATAATTGAAGGATTTCTTGAAACATTAGTCATAATGTTAAGCAAAGAAGAGAAGAAACAATATAAATATAGGAAAATTAAGGAAGGAAGCACTAGATGAAGTTATGGTGAAGTTATAGAAGTAGAATAGAGAAGAAAGTATGTAATATATTATAGATGGATGATATATAGAAGAGAAATATAAGAAAGAATATTGATGTATAAATGAACTATGTAGCAGAGATATATATATGATGAATATAATATATTGCATGATAATGAATGTATGATGTGCTATTATTTACTTGTGAATATATGTGTATTTTCAATTTTAATTGTTCTTTCCTACCACATCCTTTTGTAACTCACCACATAAGTTATTGTCTCCCTTTTATTGCTCATACTAAGGTATAAGAACTACACCAAAGTAACTTAGGACAAAATCCTTTATCTATGCTCAATTTTTGCTAACAAGGTATGCCATGCTTGAGGAGCACTTCCAAGCCAATTACACCATTAAGGTTGTTCCCTACACAAATATTTCATCCTGCTTATTAAACACGAATTATCCTTGAAACCCCCACTTGTCATTGCTACTTGTAGAATCAACCTTGCTTCTTCTAAATTGGACTTACATTACTATAAGAAGAGATGACCTTATTCCATTATGGATTACACTCCTAAAATGGTTTATTCTTCTTACCTTGAATCATGGAAGAATGCAATTTTTTGGTGGTGAAGATATTAGAAGCACTAAAGTCACATTCAAAAAGGCGAAAACTATGATGAGAATGACCCCATTTTGGATGGTAAACTAAAGGGAGTGGAGGGTAGAAAAATAATCTTAAGGTGAAGAGTAAAGTGAAAATGGAGGATGAAATTGATTTGGATGATGAGGTAAAGTGAAATATTTATGCCTTGCCCCTGCTATTTCACTGGTTGATCTTCCATGCCATTCTCTCTCTTTAGAGGTTGTTGCTTCAATTGTGAACTTGATTGCAAATAAAAATATTGATATGAACAAAGAGGTTATCATTCATCATACAATCCTTAAGTGGTTCTTCATTGAGACCAACAAAATGAAACTAAAAACTATCTAAATGGCTAAGAAACTTCCAAGGAAAAGGTGCTTGTCCCTATGAAAGAAGAACAACTTTTCTTCAAACATTGGGAGGTTATGGAATAAATTAGTGAATTGAAAATGGAAAACACTAAGAGTGGTGAATGAATTACATTTTTAGAGAAATATTTTATGGATCAAAGTTATTCTAAGGAGGGTAATTAAAGTTAGTAGAGCCCCCATAAAGAAAAATGCCAACAACATTAAAATGTTACAAGAGAGATTGAAATCTTACTCCATTCTTGATTACATCAGACATAGCTTGAGAACTAGAGGACACAAAGTAAAGGTGATGAAGGAAGAATGATGACACAACCTTCATGGAAAGCATCTTAACTTTGTGTAAGATTGGAAAGTTGTTGTTTCTCTCTATCAACTGTAAAATTCCTTGGATTCTTGTATTCCTTTGATAGATTCCAATTGCATCCCCTTCTATGGCTTGCCAGTAGTTAATTTTGTAGATAATTAACTATCTCTTTTGTTCTATTCTCATCAATTTTACCATCAATTTTTTCATAATGTCACACTTGTGATTTCTATTAATAATGCTCAGTACCTATTCACTTTTTTTGTCTTCTATTAAAGGCTTTTGGTATTTCATGGTAATTAATCATTTCGGGTATTTATTTCATCTTTAAGTGTGGGGCTAATGAAGGGAAATGCATGTTAGTTTAAAGAAAGAAAATTAAGGTTGCAATATTAAATTTAGTGTAAATTAAGATATTATCACTCTTAAATTTCTACAAAGAATGCATGAAACTAAATAATTTTGAGATAGGTTTTTTACGTTGATCAAAAGAAATATATTAATCCTCCTACATAATTCTTGAATAAAAATATAAAATGGAAGGTTAAAGGGATACAAAAGGAATAATATTGGGAGAGGCACAAGTTTGGCATACCTTGTTTTCGTCTATGATATCTTTGCAAGCTTTCTTCACGTAATCTTTGTTCCTCTTCTACTGAATTCTTTCGTTGACTCTTCCTTTTTCTTATTTTTTTGTTTCCCATCTCCTTCTTTGTAAAATATCGCTTGAAAATTCCTCTAATCTTCTTCTCCAATAGAACAAAGCCTCTTTTGATCTTCAGATATTCTCCTCCAAAGCCTCTTCTGATCTTCAAATATTCTCCTCCAATAGAACAAAAATATTTTTCACAATTCTTCAATATTCTCCTCCAATAGAACAATTTTTTTTTCACAATTCTTCAGATATTCTCCTCCAAAGCTTTCCCTGTAAAACCAAAACATCTTTGACAATTTCTATGATTTTTTTCTTACTTATATAGAAAAAATTCACATACTTTCATAATAGAAACTTAAGAAAACAAAAAAACAATTGCAAATAATAAAAAATAAAAAATGCTAATATTAGGAAATCCAAAAATTAGCCATTTAAATGCGTTTTTTGGAGCCTTTGTTTGAAGGCTATCTTAGAGAAACGTTGGTGGAAAAATTTAGCGGAATGGAGAGGGGTTCATTCGAACCAACCCTTCTAATGAAGGGGGGGTCTAATGAACCCCCTTCGTTCGAACCCCCTTCATTAGAAGGGGGGTTCATTAGAACCCCCCTTTTTTCTCTTTCCCCTCCACCATTTCAAATTTTATGTATTTTTTTGACTATCGAAGCCCAAAAAGGAGGTGTGAATGGATTCAAACTTGATAAACCAAGTTGGGGAAGTGTAGTGCTCGAAACGTGCTTTCCAACAACTATAAATTTAATATATTTTGTTTTTATTTTTCATTTTATTCTTTTGTTTAACTGAACATAGGTTTTTCACTGAACATCAAGTTCAGTGAAAAATCATTGTGGAAAAATATTAAATTTGAGAAATTTTTTTTTGAAAAATATATACACCCTAGGTATTGGTGTCCTCGTTCTAACAAAAAAAATAAATTGAATTTCAATACATACCAAAAAAGTTATGCGTGCCGAAGTGCACCTATGTCTAAATTGTAAATGTTTTGACTTCAAAACTTAATTAAAAAAAAAAATCAACAAAACGTTATGAAACAAAATGAAACCAATAGATACTAGTGTTAGCAACCTAAATTAAAAAGAATCAAAATTTTATCCTTTGTAGAAAAAAAGTTATGCATGTCGAAGTACACATCACTTTTAAAAAATGTTGTTTACTATTAAAAACTAGTTATCAAAGGAGACGCAAAAAAAATAACAATTTAATTCCAATTTTTTTAAAAAATATATATTTAAAATCTACAGAAAAAATCTCACAAATCACTAGTTTACATCATTTTCAAATTCCTAATAGTTTACCTACTATAGGTGTCAAAAAGTGAAGTTTTTTTTGAAAATGTTGATTTCAGTGTCAAGTTTGGCCAAAAAGTGTAACCCATTATTGTGGGATGACTCAAGTATTAGTCAGTTATTTAGTCATTTTTATTTGTTTGACCAATTATTTAGTTGTGATTTTACCCGATGACCAAATTAGTCACTTATTATGATCAAAGTAGTCATTTATTTGCCAAATTCTACTAGTGTTAGTCATGTGACTAAAATTTTTAGTCACGTGACTAAAAATTTTAGTCACATAGTCATTTATTTCCCAAATTCTACTAGTGTAACTTCCCTCTATATTCCATTATACTATTGTTCTCCCTAAATTTTGCATTCTTGCAATTACAATATTGACAACTTTTGTCAATTTTAGCAATTTTGCATATTTTAACCCCAAGACCTTCTAATAGCCACCAAAATGACTCGAAACACTAATTGATGATCAAATATGACCTTATTTAACATATTCCAAGATTTGACACACTAATCCCTATTTACAAATTTTGCAACTTTGAGCATTTTTTACAACATTTCATTTGCTCTACAAAATTGAGTTCCCAATTACATTCAAATGGTCAATGAGACCTTATTGACACAATAAATAACCACAAACGCCTAGAAAAACCTATCACTCATCATTTTGATCAAATTCAGATAAAATTAGTTTAGTGCTTCTGAACCAATAACTTATGTAGCTTGCCTTGGCTGATTTATCACTGTCCTATGTGGTCTCTAAGGGAGGGAAATGAACTCACTACACACACTTTTGAGGTATTTCATGACCCAATTCAACTAAGGATCCCGTCATCCTTTAAATTTCTAGTTTTCTTATAGAAATTGGCTTATGGTATATAAAACAAGGGATTCTAGGTTCTGAATGAATCCTTACCCTTGGAATGCTTGAGAGTGGTCTCCCAGCACAGTCGCCATTTGTTATGCCTATGGTACACATGCCCCATTCGGACCAGGGACCCCCTTTTCCTTTTTGGCTTCACTGAGTCATTTTCACATTTGCCTCATTTTGTGTGCCCCATTTTTGAGCTTCAATTGGTCACATGCAATAAAGTCATCAATTCCTCTTTGACCAAAATCACAATCCCAAAATTTATAAGTATTTTATCTTTAAGGTTCTAGACCTATGAGTTTCCATTGGCCTTTTTCCTAAATGTCCTCCAAGCCTTGTGAACCCACATTTGGAGGCATCCTTGTGTAGGATGCCATTATCTTTCTACCGCTAGCTAGGATCGAACCTAGTGTGTTCACCTACATGGCAGGTCCTGCATCATCTTTCTACATTTGGGTCTTCATCGAAAGCCATGCAAAATTAAGTTTCTACAAACTCATCTACCCAACCTTCCACCATACCCAAAATTTATTGTATGCATTAATGATTAATTTTCCTATAAAAAGGTGGATCAAACCTATCATTTTTTACCGTAGTTTACAAATTTTTGATGGAGAAGGAGAAACTCATGCCCACATAAGATCTCATACTACAAATTCAAGCCAAGTTTTCATCAGGTTTCTTGTTTCATTTCCTAGTAAGAAATTTTTGAAATTCCAAGAGTTTTTTTCTTTAGTTAGTGTTTTGAGAAATGCTAAAACCTTTTAAAATTGAACCCTAGTTTGTCCAATGGCTTCAGAAAACTTTTCCATCATTAGCCCCACATAAAAAATTTCTCCCAACACTAAAAAAATCCTTAGAACTAGTTAAAATGTCATCTTAAATCCTACGCAAAATCTCATTCCTTTGTCACCATTCTTAGTGTGGCAAGGAACCCCTTGAGGCTCGTATTATCATTATCACCATCCTTAACCACTTTGAGAAAATCCTTAAAGTTGGCTAAGTCATTGAACATGGTGTGGGAATCTTCATGCAAAATTTTGCTTGCAAATGACCGCCTCCTCATCACCATTAATTAAAATCCCAACACTGGCTGCTTTCCATACTGTGGGTCCCACCTTTACTGCTATTGCCAAGTGCCTAAAATGTACTAGGTTTGAGCCTCTTGCAAGCCACTACATGTGGCTTGTCGGCATCCCATCGCTGTTTTTTAGTGGTGAGGTCACCTTGTTTGCCCGAAGTGCGAACTTCGATCCCTTCGTTGTTGTCTCATTTTTAGGAGTTTTCCACACACAAAAAATGCTAAGTCAAATGTAGCTTGTGAGCCAACCTCTATGGGTGTCTGTATGTAGGTGGCATTCCCTCCATTGTCATTCCCTAATGTTTAAGCACCAGTACCTTCCCACATGGTCGGTTCCATGAGAGTGGTTTCCCTCTTCTCTATTAAAGACTACCAAAATAAAATTTAAGTCTAGGAGCTTGATGCAAACCCACCTATGTGGACTATCACCTATGGACCACTATCTCTTTGAGGTTGTTCCTTAATGAAAAGAATTCAATAGTGTCTCGATGGTTCCTTTCCACATCTCCCAAAATGATCAAACTTTAAGACACAACCCCAAGCCTTCCAAGGTGTCCATGGGTCCCGCAATGTTGACTTCCTCCTGTGGGTCGTCATTCCTCAAATTCCATTACTTAACAGTCGAGCTCCAAACATCCTTCAACCTCCCTAGGCCCACATACTCCAAACCCACAAAGTACAGAGACCTGGCCTAACGATGCCAAGTACCATGTAACATAATTTATGCATGTGCCTAATCACCTGACCAGAACTTTGATCGCCAACTCACCTATGCAAAATTTATGTTGTGGTTGACTACTTGCAGGTTTACATGGCCCCAAGACCATTTTCTCACTACTTCCATACTAATAGCTTCCAACTTGGGAAACCTACATTCCTAGGCCTACATTCACCTAAATGATCCACATGAGTCCTAAATGTTGATTGATGACGAATTTATGAACTTTAACGATGTATAAATGGATCTGACACTCAATTTGCAGGTCATATGGATGGAACTTGTTACAAAAGAATTTTAGATTCTATGGCATGTCATGGTAGTCATTAAAGGACAATGGGGATGGGTTGTTTCCTAGCCAAGCTATTGTGGGAGGTGGAGGTTGCATTTTCTATGCTACAATGACTTGAGACTGTGATGGAGCAGCAGTTGGGGAAGTGTCCTAAAAATGCAATGTAAGGGTTGGGACAACACCTTGGCACTGGGAGATGAATGGTGGAAAGGTAGTTTGAAGTGGAGGGGAGGGTGGAAGTGCTGTTGGAAGTGAAGGGGAGGAGTGAGATGGATGGATTTATGGGGATGTAGGTGATGGAGGTTGAGTGGATGGGATTGAATTTGATGCCTCCCCTTTCTTGGATCTCTTATCCTTGGTAGGGGTCTTGAGCTCTTAGAACTCCCCTTTGTCTAGTGTGGATCTAACCACATGATGAAACCTTTGAGGGGAGAAGGAACCAATTCGATCTAGCTTAGCTTGGTTTCCCTCCTTCTAGCACTAGTTCTATTGATGGGTGTTTTTGTACTTCTCAACATAGAGAATGCACAAGTGCAATGCCTCTCTTGAAAAGTGAAAATCTACAACTAGGTTTCAAAAAATCACCCCAAGGTCTCTCGGGTGTCAAGTCATGACTTGTAAAAATATCTCATTTGATTGATGTGATTTGCTGGTAATCACAAAGCGTGTTTATGGTTGACTAAGCATGGAGGGAATTGGATCTACAAAAAGAGTTTTATAATTTCTGATAATGTAGTACAGTTGCTGCAAGTTTAGGACAACAATTTAAAACTCCTCTTTACTCATCAAATTTGGCTTTGTTGTGATGCTAGAACTTTGTTTTAACTTCAATATTCAAAGAAAGTTCAAAAGGGAAAAGGGATAAAAATTTTCCTACACCTACAAATAATGTTGAACAATAATAATGGAGGATGCTAGAGTGGACAACCTTCCTAAAACTAAGTTCCACTTAACCAAGGACAGCCTAGAGTCTCATGAAACTAGTGCAATCTTCTAAGGTCTACACATTTTCAACCATCCATTCACCATTAAAGCATGAACAATAGATGAACTTAAGTCCAACAATAAAAGAATCCTCAGACTGACTTTACATAGTTGTTTATCATCAATAGACAACAAAAAGTATGAGTAAGGAAGATATCAAGACCATAGCATTCTTCTCAATTAAAGTGGAACATAAACTAAAAACTAGAACTTAAACTAGAACAACAAAGCTAAAATATAAGATTGGGAGAATGAATCATACACACATGAAAAGAAAACACAAGAATCCATCAAAAAAAAAATATTCTCATTAATTTTCTATAGCATGCCTTTACACAACAAGGTATGTGCAGGATCATCATGGAAAAAATAGGCCCTTAAGTGGCAAAAAATTTAGAAAAATCAGTGTTAGGCAACCTGACATAAAAATTTGAATAAGTTATCTATATTATTTCAAAAATATGTAAGAATAGAATCTGTAGAAAATTGAATGTAGTTTCTAAACTACTAGGTTTATTTAAAAATAAATAAAATCTATTTGGTGAAAATTTGAAATTTCAATGCAATAGTACTTAAATTTGGGAAAAATAAGAAGTAGGTGTTTGTCTGACCACCCTAACCATAATAAAATGATAATATTTTTCTATAAGATTTTATATAAGAGTAGACAACTCATGTCTAGATGTGATGCATATTTTTTTGTAATTTTTTTCCAAGTAAATAATTAATTATGAATTTTTTATTACAATTTTTAAAAAATGTAAAAAATCATATGTCTGACCGCTTTAACTTGGTCAAAACTTCATGAAATTTAATTTTTCTTTTTTTAATCCTATAGCATGTGAAGCATATAATGTGACGCATCTTTCAGATTCAAAAAATGTGATACCGTTTGAAAGTTATAGATATTTTTCAATCAACCTATCAATCAGGACTTTAGTCGTCATTCTAATAGAAAATGAATAATAATTATTTATTAAATTCGAATTAAAGAATAATTTATATTGGTGGAAAGTTGAGAATCTCCTCTCAAAACCCTTTTCATTTCATCAATTTTGGATTAAAAAAAGTTGTCAGCCACATACCCTACAAATACCCGCAATATTGCCACTTTTTGGCCCATCATGATCATGCACATACCCAACAACTAATCTCTCACTTTGAAAATGAGAGTATGCCCCTATCTATAGCTTCCCAAAAAAAATATGAATGGACAAGATTCACTTTCATTGCGTGGTTCAAATTCATTTTACATTAGGGTTTGACCTACCCCCAAATATATGACAATATAAAATACACTTTTGTCTTTTCCCCATTTTGTCATTTAGTGGCATTGGCACTATAGTAGTTTTTTCTTGTAGTGGTTGCCATCCTTTATAACTATTTTGACAAGTATTCATCATCTATGATGCGTGTTCCAACCAGTTTCTATGCATTTGCATACTCGATGAATTTTCCAAACACAACAATAAATTTATTTTCCTTAGAGAGCTCAAATTTGAGGATCTGGAAGGACATCCTTTTGATTCTTTCAATTATTTCATGCTTATTCTCCATATAATTTGAGGCAACTTCAATCATCTACTCCATCTAGATGAAAACCTATGTAGAAAAATCCATAACCTTTTGTGATAACGTGTTACCAACTCCTTGTTCTATTTTCTTGTGGAACAAAGGCTTGATCTTCTCTGGATCTAGCTCTAAGGTAGGTATCTCAAAATTTGTCATTAACTTCAAATAGTCAGCATGGTCTACTTGATGCTTGGTAGCCCATTCATGATCAACCTCAAGGTCATGCAAGACATTTTCTAAAACTTTCTTCCTATAATTCAGGTTCATTTGCCAAGTTTCTATTAGCCAGTGATCTTCCTTTGGCACTTCCAACTCTTTTTCCTAGATGTCTTGTGAAAGCTTGAGGATGCACTCCAATTTAGGATAAGTGATCCAATATGTTTTTGGGAACTCCTTACAAGTATGCATTAGGATTTTTATGTCCTTTCCTAGCCTTTGATACCTGTTGTACATTGTGATGGCATGATCAATCCCTTTTTCACTAGTGGATACCACTTTGTTGAACCAAAAAGTCATGGAATTGGTCCAGTTCTTCCTTGTCTCCATCTTACTGATATCCTCTTTGGAAAGTAGTGAGGGCAGTGCTGATGATTCTATTGAGCTTCCTCTTCTATAGATGTCTATTGTTGAATATAAGTGAAGAGGTTTTCTACTTGTTCTTTGACCTCCTCTTTGGTGGAATGATATTTATTCATCTATTGGACAATGGTGGCTACCAACCCTTAGAATTCATCTATCTTATGATCATAGTTCATTAGGCCTAGATTAATTATTGATACATTGTAACCAGTGCTTGTATCTTTTTCTATCATAGGGGTGGAAATTTGTATAGTTCTAGTTCTAGAGGTGTCCACCATGATATGAGATTAGACCTGTTGATGATGTTTTCTACACAGCAACAACTCAGACAAAATATGAAATCCTATCTCTCTTGATAGGTAAATCTCTATCAACAAGCATCAAGAGATAACCCCAAGGTCTCTAATGTCAGGTCTTGACAATGTATAAACAACTCAGTGATAAATGTGAAAATGTTGGTAATCACAAAGGGACCTTACTACAAGCAAATATTGAATCTTTAATTTATTAGATCTAGCAATATGATGATACTTCAGTCCTAAATCTAACTCAAATGATAAAGAAATAAAAAAATATTATGGTTTCAAAGAGATTACTAAATTTAACTACTCCTAAGATTAACAATGCAAATGATGAAATACTTGAAATGGACCAATCCCTCATAAACTAATTCCTGCTTGACCAAGATAAATCTACAATCTCACAGAGATAGTGCAATCTTCTAAGGTTTTAAAGATTTACAGATCATGAACATTCATCCAAGACAACCCAATTGCAATTGAAATGAATAAATCTCCACAATTGAACTAAGCCCAATGAATATAAAATCCAGGCTAACTTTGCAAAGAAACTAATAATCAACTTGCTACAAAAGTATGGACCAGGGATTGCTGCAAACACTTCAAACATCAAATCATGAACACCATTGAATCAGATCTAAATCTAAATAAAACATATATCTAATAACCTTGAGCAATTTGAAAGATAGAATCATAAGAACCATGCAAGATAAATCGACACAAAAGAGATCATCAGAAAAATCACAATGCCCTTCAATTGTATTAAATCACCCAATTTCAGCAACAATTCTAATGTTTTGTTACAACACTTGCTCCATAATCGACTAAATCCTAACCCTAATTCTTTATTTACTACCCTAATTGCTTCTAAGAACTATCTCCAGTGACTTCTACTAATAATCCCCCATACAAATGAGGCGAAATTCCATATTTATAGAAAACCCCAAAACATGTCAGCCCAATATAGATTTTACAAAAATAAAATAGCCCAGATAGGTCAGCCAAAAGAAATTTGAAATAAGATAAGATATGCATTAAATGCATGGGACTCATCTAGGTTGGCCTAGGATTTTAATGTAACTCTTCCCAATGCAATTGATCATTAACTAGCCCCTTCATCCCTGTCTTAAGTTATATGGTGTCTTGAGGGAAATACTCTCTAGGTCGGCCACAAGTGAATTAATAAATTCCCTAAATCCTCCTCCAATCGAATTAAACCCAACTTGCACTCAGCAAAAACCAGCATCAATAATATCCATCATCAATAATATATTCAAATAAATCCAAGAAAAAATCAAAATCCTGCAAAAAATTGTTAATGCAAAATTTCTTTACAGTTCAGGATTTTCACCCCTCCGCGGAATCTAGGCCAAAAGGGATTTTTGGGAAAATCTGGACTAGGGGGATAAGTTGAATTCATTCTTTTGATTTTCAATATTTCACTTTTCTTTTCTTTTGATATTATTTCTTTTCACATTTCATTTCAACCTGTGAACAATGAAGTTCACACTCAGGGCTGGGAACCACAGTGGCGCTGAAGCAGAAATAAGATTTTTCACCTACTATGACCTCACAAGGACCCTACTACAGCCTCAAGATTTTTTTAAGATGTATAAAAGATATAATATTTCAGAATACTTCAAATTCAAATCAAACTAGTGACCCATCTTCCTTAAATCAAACATTTAGATTGCATGTTGATAACAAAGACCTCAACCATCCATTCAAGACATGAGATTAAAGTCCATCAATGAAATACTTAGAATAGTCCTAGATAAGAACAAATTTGTGCAGGAACGATGCTTCCCCAACCAAAAAGCAGAAAACCCAAGGCAGAGAAGAAAAAAAACAACCAAACCAAAACCCAAAGCAAACCTAAACTAACCAAATGAAACTGATTCTAAAACAATCTATCCTAGAGAAAACAAAAATAGACTAAAGAAAAAGAGACTCATAACAACTCATTATCAGATAGGGTGAACTGAGACCTAGCCCCATGCGGTTCATCAATGCATGGACAAGCAACAAGGTAATGGTAATAGTCCTCAAAAATGAAAATTTTTCTTTATACTTGGCAAAATAAACCTAAAAATGTAGCATTCAAACTCAACCTCATAATCAATAATAATCAATGACTGAGGCAAATCATTAGGACCATGATTAATCCATATGCAAGTTGTCTTTTCTAAATTCCCATAATCAAATTGATAAGATTCATAATTCATAGCAAGGAGAGAAGCAACCTGATATTGTACTGATGTAGACTGAATGTTGTGTTCATCATCCTGCGCCTATGAAGAGTTGATATCCATGTCATCAGGATGTCTCAACTGATGATACAATATCCCTCTTGCATTTAGAACATGAAAAACAAAATTGGAGTCTTCAATGAATAATTTAGGGTGAAAATGAGATTGGAAAGACTTAGAAGTATAAACATGGAACTTTTCACATGTGTGCACTTCTTCATGAGGGATCAATGTTGAGAATGTAAAATCCTCATCATGTATAGTAACTCCCCCATCATGATGTTTGTTAAGAGGCTTCATAGACTGATCTTCAAGCACATCTTTACCTAAAGTAGAATGATCAAGCTCAGTAGTGATGGCTGCAACATTGTTATTCTCAACACCATTTGGATTTTCTTGCACATCCATATGAATCACATCAGCTATCTTGTCATTAATACAAGAAATTTGTGAAATTTCTTTATATAATTTATCAACAGAATGTGATGAGTGAACGGACTCCCTGAATTCCTCTCCTATAAGCATTTGTTTTGGTTTTGGATTGTGACTGCTCAGAATATCAACTCTTTCATTAAGTTCTTCTTCACATCTTATAGGACATTCATCAACAGGTTGTTGAAGTTCTTATATTGATATCTCCTCCAGAGCTACTTTAGCCTTTACTACCATGTCTCCCTCAAAATTTGTGTTAGCTGGTTTATTAATGTCTTGTTGAAATTTTTTCATTGGGGGAATCTTACTCTTTGTAGTTTGATGCACATGATCTAACAACCATACTTGATCTTCCACATCTCTTGTTGATTCTATCGATACTTTAGCACTATTGGATTTATGAATAGGAATATCATGTAATATAAGGATTTCCTCAATCTCCCATCCTTGAGGGTTAACTGTCAGTGCATAATTTCCCAAGCCTTTTTCAGACATACATACTTCCTTAAAAGTATTTGTATCAACATGGCCTGAAGCACCCTTTTGTTCAGAAAGCATATCTTTTTCAAGAGACTTTAGTATGAAACCACTAATGGTAGGATCCCTTAACAACTCATGAGCAGAGAGACTTACTTTGAATTTCTTGAGTTCTTTGACCACATACTCTCCTATTTTCTCTGTAGTCATGGCAGAACAGTTGTCCTCAGAGCCAACCACAAGTTCACCCCTGCCATTTTCAACACTTCCTCCTTTATCAACATCAGATTGTCCTCCATTTATGAAATATTGAGTAGGCACATGATGGAATGCTTGAACCTCTTCAGTTGTATACTCTTCTTCATCTAATGGGACATTATCATTCTCCTCATTACCTCCAAAAGGTTGAGCTATAGATTCTTCACTGTATACATACCATGTTTCAACACCCTTATCCTGTTCTTCTTCTGGTTCATTCTCTTCACTTCTTGGAAATGGGACATGATTCACCACCATGAAAGATATGTCATAAGGATTAGATGGCACTATCTCCAGCCCAATCGAACTGTTCCTAGCATGTTTAAACTTCTATTGGAAAATAGATGCACCAGTCTAGAATTCTTGACAGTCTGATTCTGAATGTCGATTAGTACTATGAAGCCTACACCATCCTAAAAGAGTTGTTTTTTCCAAATAGACTCCACTAGATTTCTCCTGATTGTTCAGGCGATCTGGAGATGTTAGGATTCCTTCATAGTTAGGCCTTGTATCCCAGGTCCTATTCTGACTTAGTGGCTGCCCTCCATGACCTCTATCAAGATGTTCTCTGTCAAATTTCTACCCCTAAGCCTGCATCATATCCATGTTGCTTTGATCATAATTGAACGGAATATCCCTTCAGGCTGCCTGGGATTGACTATTCTGGTTCCTTAGGTAGGTGACTTCGGTGTTCAGCTTCTCAACTAGCTCTATGAGTGCATCCAACCTCTCCTTGTCTACACTGTTTGATGAAGGAACAATACCAACCGAATTCTACATATAGACATTATGGAACCCATGGTTCAAGGGTTGATTAAATTTCTTAGATCTCTACAAGTAACCAGGTATATTAGCTTGTTGATGACAGAATGCAGGTTGGTTCATATTTGGATGGTAATTTGGCATGAATGCAGCTTGACTCAGGGAATGACCTAGGTGTGAAACCAAGGGTGATTGAGGGACTGAACTCAATATAGGTATTTGGTTAGCCAAGGGTCCAGACAAGTGTTGTCTCAAATCTGTACTTACTTTAACAACCACATCATAAGCTTCAAATAAGCTACTAGGAGGGTTTGCTTTCCATTTGATGAAAGTAGATGTTAAACTATCCAAAGCTTCATAATAAACCTCCCTAGTAGAGGCATCATCTACAACATAAGGGGGTTGCAGCCTAGCATAAGCCCTATGGAATCTATTATTGAAAGCCACTATTGGTTCATTTGCCTCCCTCTTGATTCTAGTGAACTGCAGAAGTAACTCATTAGCATTGATTGGGATCTGAATTTTTTGTAAAAATGTAGTCTCTAGTTGAAGCCAAGTAGTAATAGACCTAGCAAAAAGATGGTTATACCAACAAAATGCCTCATCTCCAAGGGAATATGGGAAAATTCTACATGCAACATCCTCATGATTAATTCTCCTATCCTTAAGGATAGTTTTAAAAATCCTAATATGGTCCTTTGCAGTCCTTGTGGGATCATTATTGTGAAACTTGGAGCAGAAAAGCTCAGGGTTCTTAGGCATAGGATTGTAATGGTTGAAAGATAAGGGAGATGGGTTATGCACCAAGAAAGCCATTGGTTGAGGTGGGGGTGGTAATGGCTGGTTTATTGTTGTCTGAGGTTGTGGAATGGGGATGTTCTCAGATGAAGATGAAGATGAACTTGGGAATGATGGAGATGATGGAGGTGGATGGGTGGATGATTATTCTTCCCTTCTACTGGTCCTTCTTGACCTAGTAGGGGCTTGCAATTCTTGAAATTCCTCTTCTCCTAGAGTAGATCTGGTTCTTCTTCTGAATCTTTCAGGAGAGATGGTGTCCAAAAATTGATCCAACTTGCTTATTTAGGCCCTCCTTCTAGCGCCAATCTATTGATGATGTTTACTGCACAACAACAACTCAGACAGAATATGAAATCCTATCTCTCTTGAAAGGTAAATCTCTATCAACAAGCCTCAAGAGATAACCTCAAGGTCTCTAATGTTAGGTCTTGATAATGCATAAACAACTCAATGATAAATGTGAAAATGCTGGTAATCACAAAGGGACCTTACTGCAAGCAAATACTGAATCTTTAATTTATCAGATCTAGCAATATGATGATACTTCAATCCTAAATCTAACTCAAATGATAAAGAAATAACAAAAGATTAGGGTTTCAAAGAGATTACTAAATTTAACTACTCCTAAGATTAACAATGCAAATGATGAAATACTTGAAATGGACCAATCCCTCATAAAATAATTCCTACTTGACCAAGATAAATCTATAATCTCACAGTAATAGTGTAATCTTCTAAGGTTTTAAAGGCTTTCAGATCATGAACATTCATGCAAGACAACCCAATTGCAATTGAAATGAAAAAATCTCCACAATGGAACTAAGCACAATGAATGTAAAGTCTAGGCTAACTTTGTAAAGCAACTAACAATCAACTAGTTGCAAAAAGTATGGACTAGGCATTGTTGCAAACACTTCAAACATCAAATCATGAACACCATTGAATCAAATGTAAATCTAAATCTAACATATATCTAAGAACCTTGAGCAATTTGAAAGATAGAATCATAAGAACCATGTAAGATAAATTGACACAAAAGAGATCACCAAAAAAATCACAATGCCCTTCAATTGTATTGAATCACCCAATTTTAGCAACAATTCTAATGTTTTGTTACAACACTTGGTCCAGAATCGACTAACTCCTAAACCTAATTCTTACTTTACTACCCTAATTGATTCTAAGAGCTATCTCCAGTGACTTCTACTAATAATCCCCCTTACAAATGAGGTGAAATTCCATATTTATAGAAAACCCCAGAACATGTCGGCCCAATATAGATTTTACAGTAATAAAATAGCCCAGATATGTCAGCCAAGGGGAATTTGAAATAAGATAAGATATGCATTAAATGCATGGGACTCATCCAAGTTGGCCTGGGATTTAAAAATTAACTCTTCCCAATGCAATTGATCATTAACTGGCCCCTTCATCCATGTCTTAAGTTATCTAGTGTCTTGAGGAAAATACTCTCCAAGTCAGCCATTGGTGAATTAATGAATGCCTTAAATTCTCCTCCAATTGAATTAAACCTAGCCTGCACTGAGCAAAAACCAGCATCAATAATATCCATCATCAATAATATATTCAAATAAATCCAAGAAAAAATAAAAATCCCATGAAAAATCATTAATGCAAAATTTCTACACAGTTTAGGATTTTCACCCCTCTGCAAAATCTAGGCCAGAAGAGATTTTTGAGAAAATCTAAATGAGGTAGATTCTAGCTAAAACAAACAATAGTCGAAAAAATCCAGAAAATGAAGGGCCAACAGGAATTTCAGGAAAATCTAGAGGGAGTGGAAATCCGTGAAGTAGGAAAAACTATGGATTTTCTGGAAAATGTAGAGGACGGGGAAAACTGGGGAAATCCGCCAGCACCGGAAAATCTTGAAACTAAAGGAAAACCCGGATTTTGACATTCTCCAACGATCTCACTCAAATTGAACGAAGATCACAAATTTGAGGACCTAAGCTTGAATGCATCAACATTCATAAAACGACAAACCAAACCCAAAATTCAGGAATTTGACAAGGAGACAAAATTTTGGGAAAATCCGGTCCATGCGAAATTCCGTGAGGTGAGAAGATTTCTGGAAAATAGTGCAAAACACCAACCGTCGGGCTTTGAGTGAAATTAGGGAAAATCCGGATGGGGTGGAATATCCCGAAAGCAGCAAAAAACCCGAATTTCTCTGAGAACTTAAGATTTTCAAAGTGTAACTTGGGGAAAACACTTAGGCAAGCAAGATGAATATTTTAAGTTCTACCAAGGAAATACAAATCCTTAAAATCCAAGGGCCAAAAGCACAAGAGCGAAAGAAAAAGAGGGTCCCTACTTTCAGTGGGGCATGTGTGCAAAAACTACACAATAAGACCTTGGGCTTCTTCTCTTTTTTTTGTTTCTATCTATGCCCTAGCTATTTTTGCATCAACCATTGCTCTTGGGTTGATGGCCACAAGAGATTTCTTTTTCAATTTTTGCTCCAGCCAATCAGGCATCTTAGCTTGAGCCTTGGGTGATTCATAATTACCTTCCTCTTCTTTATCATTTTGAGGTTTCTCCTCTTCATTATCCCATAGCTATTATTGCATCAAGCCTTGCTCTTGGGTTGATGACCATATGAGCTTTCCTTTTCAATTTCCTCTCTAACCAATTAGACATCTCAGCTTGAGCCCTGAGTGATTCATGTGGTCACCTTCCTCTTCTTTATCATTCTGAGGTTGCTCCTCTTCATCATCCAGAGCTTCTCTATCATTCTTTTCTTCTTCATCTGATCCTTCTATTTACATATCCTTCCCTTTTTCTATCTCAGTAGAAGTTATATTCTCCTTAGTGATGCCTTCTTATTGGGGTGCTTTTTCTTCTTGTTCAATCTCAAAAATGTGCTCAGGCTCGGAGCTCTTTTATTAAGAAAGGCCATTATCATGAAAGCCATTTTGTTTTTTTCTCTTCTAACAAAGGTAACTCATCTTGATGGAAAGTTATGTCCAAGTTGATTGGAGTTATAGGTTGAATTTGGGCTGCCACATCATTTGATTACACATTAGGATGGGTAGTAACTTGTAAATCTCTTTGAAGCATGTTATGATAACTAGGTTGGGCTTGAATAAGGTCCCATAAGGATATCTTAGTAGGATTATTCTTAATTTTTTCAAGAAGACCACACTCCTTTCCACTTTATAAAGTAAAATGAGGAGCACTAGGAAAGATAGGTTGAGGCAATGGGAGGGATGTTGGATTGTTTGTTCTTGGTTGTAGATTTTTCCTAGTGTTATATGTATGAGCAATGCTATTGTAACTCGGTTGTTGTGAAACATTATCATTATCAAGTTTCCTTTTAGTTGGTTCTAAGGTAAGCATGGGTTTATTTTCAACTTGAGGTTTTTGTGAGGATGGATAAATGATAAGTTGAGGCTTAGGTGGTCCAATGATTAAAGGGTTTGTAGGAGGTCTAATAATTAGAGGACTTGAGGGAGTTCAAATGCTCATAACCTCAACACACTTATCCTCTATTTTAATGACCTCTTACTGAAGGGGAGCCTAATGTCACTTCATCATCTTCATCTAAGAAATTAATATTACTATTGTTTGAAAGACATATGTCAATGTTATCATTTTCTTCTACCATGATATCTTCCCTAGTAGGAGAGTTTTTAGGAGATATACAAACTAGATGTTCATGACATTCAAAGGTTGGTTCTTCTAAAATGACTTCATCACAAGTAAGGGAGTTATCAATGGTTGGATTTTTTTGATTATCAATGATGGAATTCTCTTGTTCAATAATGTTTTCCCTAGGGGAAGAGAGACAAATAGGATTTTCATGAATCTCATCAATTGGATCTTCTAACATCAAAATATCTTCTTCACCAATAGTACAGATATAAGGAGAAGGCCAAAATTGATTGTTATGATTGTCCATGATTTCATCCTTTTTCTCTAAGGTCTCATTCTCTTGTGTCATAATAGCTACCCTACTAGGAGATCTTTTAGGAGAGGAGAAAACAAGAGGCTCATCACATTCCATGGTTAGATTTTATAAAGTAACTTCATCACAAATAGGGGAGGCATGATTTTCATGCTTATCAATGATTGGATCCTTTCATTTGAATAGATCTTTTCAAATTTTAGGGACATTAGGAAGGAGATAAATAATGTTATAACTCCCAATGATTGAATCTCTCAACACCAACATATCCTCTTCACAAATGTGATTTTCATGATTTTCCACAATTACATCGTCTTTCACTAAAGCATTCTCACAAGTAGGGGAGGTGTTGGGAGATGAATGGAGACTAGGTAAAGTAGTGTCAATGATCTCATCTTTTTGTGTCATAATATATTCCCAAGGGGGATGAGGAGAGAGAGAAACAAGACTTTCATGATTCCCAATGATTGTATCTTCTTTCACCAAGACACCTTCATCACCAATAGGAGAGGTATTGGGAGAGGAACAAGTATGGTTTTTTTATTATATATGCTTGTATCCTCTTGTGTCATATCATCCTCACAAATGGAAGAGATAATAGGGTTTGAGATAGGCAAGGTGATATTAAGGATTGTGTCAATGGTTTTATTCTCTTACTCTAAGATGTTCTCATATCTAAGAAAGATAGTGGAATGATGGCTAACATGTTTCTTAATGTCCTCATTGTTTTGCACTAAATTTAACTCATAAGAGGGTGTTATACTTATGAAATACATTATTAACCATATAAAAACCATATATCTTAAAAGGAAACATGCTGAGATGAAAAATTAAGCTATCTTACATATGCAATGCTTCAAAAATGTCGTGATTTTTTTCTATTGAAATGATTTTGGAAAAAATGACTACACTAAGTGGATGTTTAGACCTAGATGCATAAAATATAATTTTTTGAATTTTTTTAGATTGATACTATAGGTTACAAGCAACCCTAGGAAGTGAAAAACACCGCCAAAAAGCTCAGAAAAAGTTGGTTTTTGTAGGCCTCCAAGGACTCATTCACCCAGTGGTGAATGGTTCCTAATGCAAGTTTTATTAAAATTGAAAAATGCAATTTTTGAGTGATTATATGTATTTTTTGTTTCAGATCTCAGACTCATATTTATCTAACAAAATTTTCCAGAATTTGATGTGTAAATGCAAGTAAAAATAATGAGAAATAATGAGCTATGTGACATTTTCTGAAATACAATTTTGATGCAATCTTTTTTTAATATGAATGATGAAAAGTAAACTAACATCCAAACACTATGAAAAATTAATGTAATATGCGTGCAATTTTTTCTTTTTGAATTTTTCAGATTTAAACAATGCAAAAATGAAAATTTAAACCCCTATATGCAATACAAAATAATACAATTTTGACAACCCTAGATGAAATGCAACTAATGCAAATCCTAGATCTAGGGTTTGAATGCACTCCAACTTAGAAAATTTATAGTGTAAGATTGTTGGGTTCACCAAAATGAAACATAGAAAATAAGGTTCACCCCCCAAAATGGTGGTAAAGGGAGTGAACAAACCTATTTCTCTAATTTCATTCAAAGAAATGAGATTTACACCAAAAATGACTAACAACCCTTAGGTGAACCAAATCAAGGTATGAATCAGAAAATTTCCTATCTATGCAAGGACAAGGGTATGGACTAAATTGCACTTTGGGGAGAAAAACTTAAAACTATCAAATAAACTCCAAATTACAATCTATAAAGTGCATTTAGAAGCTAAATCATAATACTAATGGAACCTACAGACTTTAGGGAGAGTTTGGAAGGGATAAATGTTGTGTACCTTTCTCAAAAAAATTATTTTTAGTCCTCACTATGGACTCATTCGACCTACTGCAAATGTTTCCTAGATAGGGCTCTTAAAAATCAATTTCTAGGTTCTATTCTTCTATGGCTGCACTCCCAAATTCTAGTCAGTCACTACAAAAAAGATAGAATTAGATCTTGGAGCTCAATTTTCATGATATGATAATTTTTATTGCAACTTTGACAACTTTGCAACTTTCTTCAATTTTTCTCTTCAAATGATCGTCAACCTAAAGTCTGCAATCACACATCAAATAGAGAAATTTTTTGTTTTGTTAGGGAATGGGTGCTTTCCTCGGTCAAACCCATTTTTGTAAATTAAACCTTATGATGGGGATGAAATAATGAAACATGAACAATGGTACCTTATTTGAAACCTTGGATAAATTTGTAAACTAGCATGAAGTTGCCTCAATGAATGTAGATCTTCATCATGAAACTTAATTATAGATAATTCCTTTGAATATGATTGATTAGACCTTGAACACTACATCAACATATTAGCTCAAACAACATGCATGTTGCAATACTTATTTGATATTAAAATGGAATCTTGATTGTTGTAATAATATTTAATAAATATTCCCTTGAATGGCTTGAAATTGCTCTTGAATGCTTCTATAATTCTCTTGTGAACATTATTTGATTGCTCAAAAATATTAGTATGAAACATAATGAAATAACATTTTATTTATATGTCTTATCTTTAATTCCAAAAATTCAAATATCGCAAGCTCATGAAATTGAATTAGAGATTTGAAATCATTAAAATACCACCAAAACACATATTTCAAAGAGGGGTCCTAGGTCTAAGTGAGGACCCATTTTCCATGTGGTGAATGGATCGTAGGCCACTTACCTAGGACACACATTGGACAAGGTGAAATGTCATGTAAAAATATGGTCCTAGAACTAAGGACCCATTCACCCTATGGTGATTGGGTCCTAGGTCACTTAAGTAGGACACACATCTTCCAAAGTTAAGTGTTGTGAAATAGAATTTATGAATGTTGGGTTTTATCCCTCGAAAATTACATTTAATTAGGCTTGGATTTGAATTAAAGGGGCCAATTAAGGGTAATTTCCCTCAATCAATTAATAAATCCCTAGATTAGTGTAAAAGAGTAAAGATACAGTTTACAACACCCTAAATAAGCCAAATTAAGTTCATTTTATTAAAAATGGTCCTAAAATTAATGTGAATATAAAAAAACATATTACAATATACTAAATTAAGGCAACATTAGGCTCATTTTATTCATTATTTATTTCCAAATTAAATGTGAAAAAGGGATACTTTTTCCTACAATACACAAAAATGAAGCGATTGAATGAGGATTGTTAGATCATGGTTTGAAATAGAAAATCTACAACCTATATTCAAAATCAATGGTTAGGTAGTGGAACTTGTAGTAAACTAGTGGTTTAGATGAAATAGTGTGCACCATAGAAAAATGGACCCTTGTCATTTGCATGGTCTTTTAGGCCTTGCTTCATGATTTTTGGTCTATTTTTCTTTGATTTTATGTTGTATCAAGGCTTGAACATGCTTATTTAGGTACTAAAACTCAAAGAACAATGTCTTGTGAAGGTGTTGTGAAGTGTTGTAAGAAATTTCTTCATTCTTCTAGACTCTATTTAATACAATTCACCTAAAACTCACTTATTTTCACATCAACAAGTCTTCATGCTTTTCTAGGAACATCTTCACTGTTTACACCTTTCTATGCTTTATTTTGTCCCTTTATGCCCTCATACGCTTATATTAAGTGTATTTTTGCATGTTATCCTAACAAACAAAATTAAACACAACATTATTCCTAACACTTGTTTTTAGGTGCTAGGTGGGACCCATTTTCCATGGATGTTGAATGAGTCCCCCTTGGTCTCAAATTCAAAATATTTTAGGTTTTCTTTTGGGATTTTATCAAAATTCACTTCATGTTTGCCTGTGATGAGGTATGAATGGATACTAAGGCACAAGAATTGTATAAATAAGTGATTTTCACCTCATTTTACATATCTTACAATAACCTCCCCATTCATCAAGTTCACTTATCCACCTATTCACTTAGTAATTCAAGCATTTTACATCATCAACTAAAGAACTTTTCAAGAACTTTGAAGCTGCCATTGACATTACTTCAGAATTACAAGATCCAGAGTTAGGTGAGTTGATATAATTTTCATGTTATTACTTTATCTTACTCTTTCATTTCATTATCTTTTTAAGGGTTTAATTACCAAAACTGGGGTTTGATCAAGGCAAACCCCTATTCACTAACCCTAATCATTTTTCCCTTTTTGCTTGTGTATTTGCAGCCTTTTGTTTGTATATTTGACAGGTTATAGGGTTTTGAAGATTGATTTTTATGTCAACTAGGTGCTTCAAGTCAACATAAGTCAAAATCAAGCTTGGAGAGACTTGTTTGTTTTCTATAGATTTGACTTCGACAACCCGACAAGTAGACATTTCCAGATCTGGTGCTGTAGAGTTGTCTCCTGGTTTTTCAAAAAATTGGGAGAGAACTAATTCACCACTTGTGGTGAATGAGTACCACCTTAGGAATAGAAACTTGATTTTTTTCAGATTTCAGATCCCGACGGACAAAAATTAGCTCTCGATAGTTTTTCATCAATAGGAGGACTAATTTGCCACCTTGGGAAAATGAGTCCCGTTGTGAAAAATCAATAAATTTAATTAGCATTCTAGACACTCCAAAAAGCTCACACATCATCCAGGTGCACTCAGATTTACCTCTGTACCTTATGTTTTGCATAATTTCTCCATTTTCATAGTTGTTTGCATATCAAAATGTGTTTTCAAACATAGCTTAAATTATACTTTTGAATTCATTCTAGTTCATTTTAGTTATTCAATTGTATTTAATTAAGATAATTTACATCATATCACATTGCACACATCCTAATTTGAATGTTACATAAGCATTTTGGGACCTAAATCTCTCTCTTTCTAGGTGAAAAACCCGAGGAAGAGAGCCAAGCATTTTAAGGTTCCCAAAATATATGTTTCATAGTGAATGAAATTAATTATTGTAACCATTCCTATTATGATTTTTATTTGAGATAGAGTTTTTTTTTGGTGTCATCCAAGCACAAATGGTTACAATATCTGATAAAAATCAAATCATGAAAATATGGGCATAAAAGTTGAATCAAATCCTATTTTTGATACATGCTAAAAATAGAAAATACATTGAATTAGGTTGGTGGTGATTGGCTTGAGAAGATTAGGCTTGTCAGTGAAGAAATATGAAATGATTCTTATAGAAAAGAGGATTGAGTAGATGGATGTGTGTAAACTTTGTGGAAAGGTACACCTAGACTAAATAACTAAGAAAAATTATCTAGGGTATGCGTTTAGTGTGTTGAATTGAGAGATAGTAGAGAGGGTGAAGCAGAGGGTGGAACAAAGGAGGAGAGAGCAATGTTAAAGAATAATTAGCAGAAATAGTAAAGATGAATTCTTGTTGAACAGAGCAAAGTATGAGTAGTTGAAGAACAGGTCAATAAAATTGAATTGGATTCATTTGAATGAATTTGTAATCAAGAGTTTTACATCCATAATTTTAATTTTAAATCTAATTGGTCAGTTCCATTAGAGAGTTGAGTGGGTGCTCAGTTAGGGAATAGGTTCTTCCTTAGAGTTAGTGCTCTTAAATCAGGAGATTGGTGTCTCCTCAGGGTTGGTGCCTTTGAACTTTGTAACCAATGAGGTTCTACTATGAGGCTAGGTTAGGATAGTAGATCCTAGAAGTTATTATCATGATTATTTTTACCATATAGGTTTTTCCACATATATTTGGTGTTTTTGTGTGTGTGATCTTTTCATTTTTATTTAATTTTCACTAAAAGTGTCAAAAGACTAGTTTTAATTGATCTACTAATTCACTCCTCTTAGTAGATAGTTATGTTCCAAACCTTCCTACTTCCAACATCTTGGTGTTATTGTTACCATCCTTATTAAGTTTTATGTGTTGATCTAATATTTGATACATAAAAAAACTAGTTAAACTTACACAAATTTTGTACAAATGTATGTTTACATTTTGAGTAATTGTTACCAATTCAATGATCAATATTTCAAAATATTTATATTAATTACTATAATATCTAATTATAATGGGTTCAATAAATGCCTCTCACCATGTAGATCAAAAGGGTAGCTATAACAAATATATAATGTAGCATTATCCTTAATAGTGGTGGCTAATAATGTATAGAGTAGATAGGGCCTATGCCAAGAGGAAGGAGAACATATGTGGAAGGAATTCTATAAGAATATGAAACATATATGTCACTTTCTTACATAATGAGAAGAACATGAAGTTAGAGAAAAACAACTATAATAGTAAATTATTTGTACTATATAAACCTAAAAATGCTCAGGAAATTTAATCAATTAAATACTAGTTATTTAATTAATATTTCATCTACTTATAAATAAATTCTTAATTTATTTAGATAGTTCATTCCTTCTAAATTAATTAAATAAACAAATTTCCATAAGCTTGTTTTATCTAATTAATCTTCACTAATATCGATTAGGAATTCAAGCACATGTCTACAACATTTTGTGCTACCTCACCAAGGTCACATGAAATTAAATAATTCTAATTTTTAAATTAAAATTATCTTTAACCAAATTTTAAGCACATGGATTATTCCTCACACACTTCAACCAATTTTCAAACACATGGTCTTTTCTTCCCACACTTTAGTCTTCCATCTATTTGGCATGTTTCCTATTGGTCAAGAAATTCCTCCATCTATTTGGCATGTTGTCTTTGGTCAAGGGAAAAACATCTTGATTCTCTCCATCTCAATTGTTCATTCTTCTTATTTGAATCTAGATCGTTAATCGTTGCCACCCCACAAGATGCTTGGAAAAGGCTATAAATACAACCCTTTGGAATTGTATTTTGCATCCACTTTTGAATAGAGTTATCTTGCAAAAATATCATTTTACCTTGGGAGCACTTTGGAGTATTGTAGTTACTTTTTATATCATGTTTTGCAACATAGTTAGATCTTAGAGTAATAAATTTACTTCATAGTTGCATTTTATGTCATCATTTGCATCATAGTTTCATTTTAGATTAGCATTTCCATAGTTTGCATTTGAGCATATGTAATATCATCCCATCTCACTACCATAGTATCTACCTTGAATAATCTAGCATCATCATCCATTCATCATAGTATCCATCATCATTTTTATCATATAGTTTCATGTAGGAATTTAATTGGCTTGCATGTTGAATACTAATCTCATTTCTTAAGTGTCATTCTAATAGCCTTTTTGCACATAGAAATCTGAGGTCCAAAGGGTTAAAGGAATCTTTAAGAATAGAGGACAATGAGATGTTCTTAAAGGATTTTTTAAATTCCAATTTAGAGTAGCTTCTTTTCTTTCCATCTTTGATATAATTCATTTCATTAAGGTTTGTGTTGATTTACTAACATTTCCAAATTTCACACACACAAAATGGCACCCACTATGGGGCCTACCCCTTTTTTTTAACATTCTAGAAAATTTATGTTCACAAGTTCAGGCATTAGACTTTTGGCACAAATAACACTTTCTATGGAACACTTTGCAACTCATTCAACAAATATTGCAACTGTTTCAATGCATATTGCATGGGAAATGGTACATATTGCAAATTTTCAAAAAAGTTCACTAGGGTTCCAAACATTTTTTTTGAGTTTTAGAGCATCTTGCATATCTTATGGCACATCTTGTATGTGTTTTGGTGCATATTGTCTCTATTTTGGCACATCTTGCATGTATTTTGGCACATCTTGTATGTTTTTTGGTGCATATTATCTTTGTTTTGGCACATCTTGCATGTATTTTGGTGCATTTTTTAGTTTCATTGTCTTACACTAAATCTGAGAGCTAATTCTCATTTTTTTTTGTTTTGCAGGTTTCCCAGATTCATTTTCAAAGATTCAAACATAAACTACTGAGATATTGCAGGGGCTGGAAATGATTTAATTGTTTCCTTTTGGTTAAGTTAGGAACATAGCTTAATTAAAAGGTTAATAAACACCATGTCTTTTGTGCTTGATGGATGTTAGGCATATGCTCTCCCCTTAACTGGGTGGAAAATCTTGAGTTTAGTATATCGCGTTTGTTCTCGCTTTGTTCACACAAAAATAAAAATTGATCGAACTACATATGTACTTGATCACTTTTGTTTATCCATAGAGGGCCTGCCTTCTGAGAAAAAGTAATTACTCAAGGGAATGACCCAATCGGTAACACACTAAAGCCAAGCGACTTCCAACCATGATATAAATGTGGGCACTTGGGGAAAGTTCAAGTATCACAAGGATTATTCTGAAAAGAAGGGAAACAATGGTCTCTTACTGCATGGATGATCCCCCACGAACATAATTCCTATCTTTAAACCCTTTGTTGTAGCAAGGCCAATATCCTTAATCTATTTTTTGGTGCAATAACGATGGTTCTGAAGCCATCCCACATTCTTGTGGCTTTTAATAGAGATGAGAAATATGCTATGGGAGATTCATGGATATTGATGCTTGGCTACCCTGTAGAAGTGAGTGTCATGGAGGGGAGCCAGTGGGGTCAAGCATCTAGTCATCCACTATAAGTAAGTGTAACTAGAGTAAAATCCAAGTGGGAACTCAACAAATATAGTCCTACACAACCTAAGTTGTACATGTTTGATGTGCCTTTACCAATGTGTTTTTGAACCAATTTCAAACAAAAACATCACATGTTTAAAGTGAAAACCTTGATTCAAAAAAGAAATCATTGAAACAACCAAGTCTCTAACTAAAAAATCCAAAGAATCAAACAAACATCCAAGAAATGACGTTATTCTCTCAGTTTGGCACATCTTATCAGCCTTCTAGCGCATATTGGCTACCTTTTGGTGCATCTTGCACCTGTATTCACCCATATTTTCCAAGTTAACAAGGTCAAAACCTACTTACAGAGCCTTGTAAAAATTTCTAGCACATCTTGGAAGTCCTATAGCATATCTTGCACCTGTTCTGGTGCATTTTTCCTATCTTTCAGCACATTTTGAAATTTTTCTAGTGCATATTCTACTTGTTTTGGCACATTTTGTAGATAAAAAAACTAGTGACCTAAGTTCATCTCCTATCTGATAGTCAGTCTCATCCTGAGATTCCTTAGTAGTCTTCAATCATTCTTTAGTTTCACTAGCATTCTAAACTTTCCAAATAGGTCTAATAAGTGAACATGTCTAGCTATACCAAGATCTAACATCCTAAAGTACCCAAAATCATTCAAAACATCTCTTATTTTTAAGGTTAGTTTCCTCATTAGGATTTGTCATCCTTTCATCATGAAATGAAGCTTGCTTAATTAGATTCACCCTAGTTCACATCAATAGAATCTGTCATTCTATTTGAACTCGGGTAAATGCTTGGCACTCCCAATTGAAGATCAAAGTTTAGTTAAAACTATAACACTTGTATGCACATTCAAACAAGGTTACAAAAATGAAAACTTAAGGAAAAAGGACTTGAAAATTGAAACATTGAAGAGTCGAATCTTGAAACTCCAACCATTGGAACTCCAACCATTGAAACTCCAATCATTGGGACTCAAAACATTGAAACTCAAAATAGTGAGATGAAAAACCATCATGGCTGAGACCAAAGAATACCCCTTTCACATATTTTAACAACCTAAAATAGATGAGGCTCAATTGAATGCTTTACCTCATCAAATGAAAAGCATTCAACAACAAATATGGGATATGCAAAGGGAAACAACCATAGAAAGATATTTTTCATCAGACATATTTTCTTATCGATATGATAGAAATATAGACATGACACCTTCTCCACCAACAACTACATCATCCAAGTTCAATTTATTTAAATTCTTGACAAAGTTAAATGATAAACCCAAATCAAAGTCTTCAAACACAAAGGATATTGAACAATATTGCCTTGACATGCATCTATCTTCATCTCCCATAAGCCAAAATATACGTCATGATTCTTTCACCCAAGTTAATGATTCCATCCAACCACCATCATTTATCATACCTTATGCATCTAATGATTCATGTCAATCTCTCGGTCCAAAACATGATAACATAAATTCCTCTACACCTCAAGATCAAAGCATTCTTTCCACTCCATCTCAAGAATTCTATGATGATCCCCTCCTTTCACTTTTCATCCACAATGATTCCTTTCCATCTCAAGAGAAAAGTATCCTTCTAAGTTCTTCTTTGATTCCATCTTATGAATCCATACCATCTCATGATTCCATTGCATCACAGGATCATGATAGTTCTTCCATCCTTTCTAATGATGTCCTACCATCTGATGATCAAGATTTACTTTCTACAAAATCTCATGATTCCTTTCCTCATCAAGATCAAGATATGCTTCCATGCAAGGATACCCTTTCATTCCATGAGGATGTTCATCCTTCTCAAGATCAATATATGCCTTTCATACCACTTTACAATGATTCCACACCTAATAAAGAGCAAGCTTCTCCATCTCCTAGACCTCGTGATCCTTTTCCAAGTCAAGATCAAAATACCCCATCATGCTCATGTCAAGAGCCTATCACACCTATATAAGCTATTCATGAACCACACACCTACAAATTGGGATCCTCCACCTTTATCAACTCCAGTTTACTTCCAACACCTACCCTTTCATCCATATCATATCCTCCCCAAAATGGACTTACATCTTGTTCAGAAATAATACATATCCCATTGGTAAATGAATGTGTCAAAGTACGAAATTCAAAGGAAAAGGATTAGGCCTTCATGAACAAGGTATCCTAGAACCCCTTTTTGCTGAAGAAAACCCATATTACCATGGCCTTAGTTATACACCTAAGTTTCCTAGTTCATCAAACTAGCCATCTATCCTAGGTCCTCATCCTAATACACCAAACCTTCAATCTATCTTAGGTCCTCATCCTAGTTCATCAAACCTTCCATCTATTTTAGGTCCATATCTTATTCCTCAAGAACAACAAAGGCACACATCCTTGATGCCCTTTCAAAATTCTACCTCCAACAACTCATCCATGACACCTCCATACCATTCATCTCCATCCATCTCACCTATTGATCTTGGAAGCAATTTGGGTTCCAAATGTCAATAGCTTCCATATGAAAATCCACATGTATCAAAGGATCAAAATGTCTCATCGAAGAGCCATGCAAAAGTAAAAGAAAATTTGATCCAAAATCAAAAGGAAATTTCAAAAGGCCACAAAGGCCCATCAAAGAAAAAATAAAAAATTCCAAGACAAAAAAGGTACATAAATCAAAAGGAAATTTCAAAATTCACAAAGGCCTGTCAAAGAAAAAAGAAAAATTTACAAGACCACAAATGTGTTGCAAAGATGGTTGTCATTGCACCAAAAGATCAGACTATTAATGCCTAATATAGCCATTGGATTTATACAAGATCACAATCCACAGGAGGTGGTTAAACCATGTTATGAAGCCCAAGCATCATGCTATACTACTCCTACCACAAGAAGAGGAGACCAAGAGTCACACCTTGCAACAATACTACCTAGCACAAGCGTGGGGTTGGAACTTGTGACCTTGGCTTTGATACCAATTTTTGCAAAGACAGTTGTTGTTGTACCAAAATATTGACCTATTAATTCCTAATATAGCCATTGGATTTATACAAGATCAAGATCCATATGAGGTGGTTAAACCATGTCACGAAGCCCAAGAATTGTGCTAGAATATGCCTACCACAGGAAGAGGAGACCAAGGATCACACCTTGCAACAAAAGGTCCATAAATTAAAGATAAAAATATCAAAGGCCACAAAGGCCCATAAAGAAAATATAAAGGTCAAAATTCATGTGGATACCTATAAGTCTCATAGAAGCAATAAAATCTAAATTGGCATCCAAATTTGTTGATTCAAAAGCTTCCTCCAATCCTCCATCTAAAAACCTCTGACCTTCCAAATTCACTTTTCCTCCTTCACTCCACCACCCTTCAAGGTGTGTTTTAATGTTGAACTTACAATCCTTTCCATCTATCCATCAACAAGTCTTCCCACCTCCTATCCATTACCCAAAATTCATCCTCCATTATTCTCCTTTAATCGAAACCTTTCGATAAGTCCTTAGTTCTTCCATCATACCTTTAATAGGCCAACAATTATGAGTCTAATTCTCATTTACCATGGTTTACTAAAGGGATATTTGGTCATAAAAATTTATGTTTAAGTCCTTCCTCCATCTACCTATCATCCATATCCTATTTTCCATATTCCTCTTGTACTTTACACTTGGGGGGGAAAGTTTCATCCATCTTATCATTCCTTACATTTCCACCATTGATTTTCAAAAGGTTAAGGATCTTCTTGAACATCATATATCTTATCCTATGTTATTTATCCATATCTTTCGTATCATATCCTTTGCTTAATCCATATTCCATCATTCTTTCTAAATACATGCTTTCTTTCTTTCCCTGGTCTTGATGAGGAATAGGGGAAAATACTTGGGCCTTGTGTCTATATCTTATCTAATTGATCTTTCTCATCCTATTCATTATATTTATCCTCACTTTCTTTCATTCCATATCTCCTAGCTTATCAAAATCCATGTCATCATGTCCCTTTGCAACCTTGAATCTTATCATGCAAGTCATATTTGAGCCTAGTTGTAAAACATTATCAAGTCCTCATATATTTTTTCAATCAATCATCAAAATCATCAATCTTATCGTACTTAGATGAAATTAGTGACCCTAATTACTTATCATCACCATTCATTATGGTATCAATCATTCATGGCATCCTAATCAATCAAACATTGTCATCTTTCGACAAGAGATATGTTGCTTGTGTGACATGTTTTGTAGTGAATATTTTATTTTGATCTATTATTTATCCATGGTTGCATTATCTCTATTGTGGGGCATCTTTTTCTTTCAATCAGTCATATTATCTCATTTCATCTTAAATATCCTAAGAAAATCCAAAAGAAAAAAAAAATCCTAAAAAAATACAAAAAACATTAGAAAAAGTCTTGAAAAATGGTTTCCTTGATGAAAACATGGAAAATAGGCATCTTGGTAACAACAAAAAAAGATAAAAAACAAAAAACAAAAAAATCTAAAAATCTAAAAAGTTCAATAAAAACTAGTAATGAAAACTTGGCAACAAGTGCTATTTTTGATAGGATATATTTTCTATCTATTTGAGCATTATGACCATTCGCTTTCACCATCAATCTACATATCCTCAAAAACCATGTACATATCCTAGCATCACGATTGTGTCTCACCCTAGACTAGGGGAAAATAAACTTTAAGCTTGAACCAACAAAAACAACAGTATTACAACACAACCCAAAATAATGATCATAGTGCAACTCAACATGGAACATCAATCACCTTTGGAAACACATCAAAAATCGAAATAAAAAATCCAAATCAATCAAACCAAAAAAAAACTTCAAATGGATGATGTTCTTTCTGAATCATGGGTTTATCACGTTAAACAAAAATGTTCAATTTGTGTACTTTGATTTTTGTTATCATACTTTTGAAGCCCCTTGAAGATGTATCGAACTAGAGGAGCTAGGAAAGAGTATGTTTTTTCTTTATCTATTGTCTGTGAGCTGATCATTATTACTATGCAAATTGTTGTGAGACATGCACTACAAAGTATCACTGATGACATTCTGAATTTGCATAGGAAAATTATTAACTCTTGTATGTTTACGCAAGCAATACTCAGGTCATCCCAGTTTAATATACTCAGATGCTTGTGTTAACTTGCACTATCAAACATCATTGAAGTAGTACTTAGGTCATCATGGTCTAAATATACCATCAATGCTTGTACTCACTTTCAACATTTTAAAGGCTCAATGATGATAAAAAGCACAACAAATCGGTTGTTATGAATGAAAACTTTGGCATGTGAGATCTGTGTGGTTAGAGTATATTTCATCCATGTTAACTTGCATTTGTATCTATAGGATTTCTAAAGATGCAATAATGAGGTTATCTCTTACACTAATGGATTTAGTACACTTGACATTAACAAAATAACATCATTCTCATTTAGTTGCATATCAATTGCATCATTTTCATACATTAGAAAACATTACAACATTGTTCATCCATCCATTCATCACATCATAATATTTGCATCAGAAAACACAAAAGGACATGCATCACATCTCATTTACATAATCAAAATCATTTCATATAGTGGAATTAGGAAAGTGGTTCACTAAGCTTAAATGAGTGAGTCTCTTCAGATTTCCAAAAGAATTGGGAAATATGTTAGGTTTTGTGAAGCTTAATTTAACAAAGAATCAATTGACGGTGACCTTCCCACAACTCTTGGCAGTTGGATAGATTCACTCATTTAAGATTAAGACCCTAGAACACAATCATCTGCACTCATTTGCATCACATAATCATAATTCATCATTACAAAACATCACACATCATTTACATAATCATTACATCTCATTATTATTACATCCATACATAATCAATTTGAACATAAAATATCATCATACATCATTTACATGTATTCAAATCCATATCACATAGCATAAAACATCATCATTTCATCCATCATACATACATTCATTGCATCATTTATTTTCATTAGAAAAGAACAAAAACATAAAATTCATCACATTTCATTGGCATAATAGGATCCATCACATAGCATAAAACATCTTCCATTAAGCATCATAGAATCATAACACATCAGTTGCATCACCATTTGCATCCATAACATATCATGTTATCATCATATAGAACATCACACAACATACATAATAGTAAGTAAATGCATCCATCATTATCATCATGATCATCATCACATAAATCATAGACAAATAGATCAATCATCATCATCGCAGCAAATCATATATACCTCAAAATAATGTCAAGTGTACAAGGATATCTGAATATCAAGAGGTACATCATAAAAAATGGAATAAATCATAATGTCTCAACTGAATCAATGTATACATTGGGTCTTGGTACATCATCAAGTCTTAGTACATTAATCAATCCTATACTATGGCATATCAATCAATCAACGATGATAAGCCACATCAGCTGATAATATCTAAATCAGCCTGCACCAGATATGAAATCATGTCCCATGTATTTAGGAAGTGTTTCCCTAGACTAAAGAATTCTAAAATCCTCCTATGATCATAACATATCACAAATCAACAATCTTATCAATCAATCAACATCAATCAATCAATCAAATCTAACCAGCTCCAATGAGATTTCGATCAAATCTCATTGAGCATCTATCATTGACCTTCATGTATCATGTGGTCAATCATCATCATCACATCAATGCAACCTTTCCTATCATGCGGTTCATCAACCAAATCAACCTTGCTTATCATGAGCTTCATCAATCAATCAATGCAACCTCTCCTATCATGAGGTTCATCAATCAAATCAACCTAGCCTATCATGAGGTTCATCATCACATCAATCCAACCTCACCTATCATGGCAGTCATCAATCAAATCAATCTCACCTATCATGAGGCAAATCATCATCATCAACCTATAATTAATCCTCACCTATCATGAGGTCAATCATCAACTATCACATCAACATCATCAAATCAATCAGCTAAATGCAATCATCAAACATCAAACACAAGGAGGCAACATAAGGCATCAATTAATCAATTGATCAATCTAGCGGGCTCAATCTTCTCTTTCGGGAGATAAATCATTTCTGGATCATAAAATTTTGAAATCATCACTAGATCATTAGAAAATCATCAAAATGTAAAAAAAAAATCAAAAAATAAAAAATTCATCAATTTATCTCCCAAGGGGGCATATATCCGTCATCACCTAAAAATTAGCACCTAGGGCATTAAAAAAAAAATTCTTGACATCAGCAACAATTTTTTTTTTGAAGCAACGTGTAAATACATTACTTCAAAGAGGGGAAAAATGTATACACCTAAAAATGGTCAAGACATTTAATAAATTAAATACTAGCTATTTAATTAATATTTCATCTACTTATAAATAAATTCTTATATTTATATAGTTCATGCCTTCTAAATTCTCCAAATCTATAATCATATTCTTCTAAATTAATTAAATAAACAAATTTCCATAAGCTTTTTTTATTTAATTAATCTTTACTAATCTTGACTAGGAATTCAAGCACATGTCTACAAATTTTTGTGCCACCTCACCAATGTCACATGAAGTTAAATAATTCTAATTTTTAAATTAGAATTATCTTCAACCATTTCTTAAGCACATGGCTTATTCCTCGCACACTTCAACCAATTTTCAAACACATGGTCTTTTCTTCCCACACTTTAGTCTTCCATTCATTTGGCATGTTTCCTATTGGACAAGAGATTCCTCCATCCATTTAGCATGTTGTCTTTGGTCAAGGGGACAACATTTTGATTCTCTCCATCTCAATTGTTCATTCTTCTTGTTTGATTTTGGACCGTCGATAGTTGCCACCTCACAAGATGCTTGGAAAATTATATAAATTATACAACCCTTTGGCATTGTATTTTTCATCCACTATTGAATAGAGTTATCATGAAGAAATATCATTTGAGCTTGGGAGCACTTTGGAGTCTTATAGTTACTTTTTATATCATGTTTTGCATTATAACTTTAGATCTTAGAATAATAACTTTACTTCATAGTTGCATTTTATGTCATCCTTTGCATCATAGTTGCATTTTAGATTAACATTTCCATACTTTACATTTGAGCATATGTAGAATCATCCCATCACACTACTATTGATGGGTATTTTATGCACTTCTCAATAGAGGTAGTGCTTAGGTGCTCTACCTCTCTTGAAAGGTAGAGATTTGCAAGTAATTTACAAATCGCTACGCCAAGGTCTTGAAGGTGTCAGGTCATGACGTGCATGGAACTTCTCAGTTGATGTTTGATGTGATTTTTTTGGTACTCACAAGGAAGACTTACGAAGTTAAGCTTGAAGCAAAAGGGATTCACAAAATGGAGTTCCTCGAAGTGGCAAGTTGATGTGTTGTTTGCTACAGGTTCAAAAAACAAAATAGTTTTGAACTCCTATGTTAACTTAAGATTTGGATTTACAATGTTCAATGAACCTTAGCATAGAATATTTATAAAAAAAAAAAGGAAAAGACAAGGGAGAAGAGAGGTTCCTGGATTTGAAATTTAGTAATGAACAGTGATCATGGAGGGTTCTATTATGGACAACCTTCCTAAAAAATAATTTCACTTAACCAGATTAACTCATAGTATCACGAAATTTGTGCAAGCTTCTAAGGACTGCAATTAATTAACCATTCATTCACCATAAACATGCATGAATAAAAGATGGAAGTTTGGAGTAGCTTCTACTTTATGCCCAAACTAACTTTACACAGCTATCTACCATCAACAAACAACCAAAAGTATGGACAAGAAAGGCATCAACATAGTAGAAATCTACACAACAATTGAATAGCATTTACTAATCTATCAAAGAAAACTAAAAACATGAAGAATGGAAATTATATCTATCTAAATCAGCTAAGTATGGGAGATGAACAATGTAACATGCCAATAAACTCAAAAATCCACTAAAGTCAATGAATTTCTATTAAAAAAAAATTAGCATGCCTTTACAACTAAACTCTCTCTTGAAAATGAGAGGAGACCCCCTATTTATGGTGTCCAAAAATTAGAATGAGTGGCCAAGATTAATTTGCATTGTGTGGCAGGGATTCACTACAAATTAGGGTTTCACTACCCCCAAATATATTAGAATTTAAAATTACATCCTTGTCTTATCCCTATTTTGTCTTCTTGTGGCAGCATTGTAGCACTTTTTTCCTCCAGTTGATTTCCTGTGCTGCAGCTATTATGTGAGGAGCTCTTCATCAACAATCGAATTCCCTTCCTACTTCTTCAAAGTGGCATATTTCATGAACTTGTTGATCAATGTTGAAAGATTATCGACTTCCATTATATCAGATTGAAGCACCTAATAGTTCCATTGTTTAGATCGATCTATGAGTGTATCCTAATCTCAATCAATTTTAGTTGTATTGTCCCTGACCTACTCAGATTGTGTGAAAGCCCAAGTAGAAAAATTCATAAAATCAGTGGTAAGCTCTCCTGACATTCCATCTTCCATATTTTTGTGGAAATAAGGCTTTATCTTTTCTGGATCAGTCTCAATAGTGGGAATATCATAACCTATCATCAATTTCAAATACTTGATGTATGCTACCCTTGTTTCCTTGGCCCATTCAATGTTAGGCTCTACCTTATAAAGCAACCACTCCAGTTTCTCCTTTCTGTAGTTGAAGTCCAACTTCCACATATCCACCAACCAATGATCATCCTCTACCAGTGAAAGCTCCTTTTCCCATGTTTTCTAAGACAGCTTGAGGATGGCCTCAATTGTAGGATAAGTGGACCCATATACCTTTGGGAAGTCAAGGTAGAACTTCCCTGTGCCCTAAAGATATTTTTGTGCTTCTAAGAACTTATTTGTTGTCTTGATAACATGATCGATTCCTATATTTCCAGCATTCAGAACCTATTGGAACCAATCCTCTATTGTTTTAGTGTAGTTCTCTCTCCTTTCTAGTTTGTTGTTGTGGTCCTTGGATAGAAATTGTGGAAATTTTGAGTACATGGTGGGTAGCTCTTTGTTGTTGAATATAGGCTATCAAATCAGCCACTTGTGCTTGGAGCTCATCCTTTGAAATCTTATCTTGGTGCATCTGGTGTATGACTGTGGCAACAAACTCCTAGAGATGATCTATTTTCTAATATCTCATGGTTGTCCCCAATTTAATGGTGGATATTTCGTAACTCACCCCTTCTTCACCCACAAATGGTGTGGCGATTTGCACAGTACTCGACCCAGATGCATCCATGGTCAGTTTGGATATGACATTAGGATTTTTCTATTTCTTTTTGCTTATCTAAGCTCAAGCCAAGATAGCCTCTAGCCTTGCCCTTGGATCTCTTAAGGTAGGGGTCTTCTTTTCTAATTGCTTCTCCAGCCACTTGGGCATCTGAGATTCCCCTTTTGGTGATTCATGACCTTCTTCTTCTCCAATCTCAATTTTCTTGTCCCTTGGAGCTTCCTGCTCTATCTTCATTTTTTCCTCCTCTTCATCAGAGTCCTAGATGAACACTATTTCTTTCTATGGGGACTCAGTGGTTGCATGCTCTTTTGGGTTATTTTCCCTCTTAGTATTTTTCTCTTCTCTTTCCTCATCTTGTTCACATTTTTCAAATCACTTTGTCTCCAAGCTTTTATGGGTTTTAGCTTCTTCTTCAGGCTTGTCTTCTTCTTTCTCCTCTTCTTGATCATGTTGAATATGTACCCTTTCTTGTTCTTTATCTTCTTTATCCTCTTGTTGTTCCCGCTCTCCTTTATTGTTTTTAAAGCTTTCTTCTTGCTCACCTGTTGGAAGTTTAGTATATTTTTCCATTTTATCACTTAAATGCCTCCTTTGGAAGGTGGTCATTCCACTTCCTCTCTTAGAGAATCTTTCAATTGTTGGGCCAACTCCTCCTTAAGGTTTTCATTGAAGGTCTCTACAATATATTTTGTACTAACATCTTCCTCTTTATCACTCTTAGAGGATTTTTTTTCTTCACCCTCACACACCACTTTATCAATTTGCAAATACTAGTACTCTGCATGCCTATGGTAGTCATCTGCTTCCTCCTTGACTTCCTTTGTTGCTTCCTTCTCTTGTCTTTCCCACTCCTTAGATATTTTCATTGTGGGCTTCATTGCTAGTGGTTCAGTTGGAGGAGTTGAGGTAGGAACGTTGGCAAGAACCTATGTCAAGGCAACTTGGATGGTTAGATTCATCAATACTTCAGAAATCTCTGAAGAAATGTTTTCCATATGATGGGAAAAAGCCTTCGGAAGTGAGCGAGCAGGTATTGTCATTGTTGTTGATTCCAATGGGAGAGATGTAGTTAGAAAAATGGAGGCAGAGGAAAGTGAAGAAGTGGTGGTGGAAGAAGATTCTATGGTCACAACCTACACAGTGGGCAGAGAAGAGGCAAGGTGGACCGAGATATCCATCACAGGCAGGGAAGTATTCACCATCACCTGAGAGGCAGGTTGAGGGGTAGTAGGTAGAGATTTTGGTTGCTCAACCTCTATTTACTCTCCCTCGTGAAGTGGATCCTCTTGAATGATTAGCATTTTTGTGAAACTACCTGATCTTTTATGTTTCTTGAAAGGTTCACCTTCCAAAGTATTTCTTGCATAAACCTTGGTGTTGGGTTGTTGCTCATCAGCCTCTTTCATCTTCCTTGACCTAGTTGATGGAGGGGATTTCAAAGTCTTTCTTGATGGGGAAGCATTTTTCCCACTGCCTGTTTCACTTGTAGGTTCTTTGTTAAGGCATTCATAGGTCAAAGTGACCCCCTATTGTTTCTATTTAGTAACTTTTCCATTAATATTAGGGTCTTCAACCTATGGCTCATCTCAGTCGATCAATGGAAATGGGAGATTAGCAACTGCATTGTACCGAGGATCCATTACCATATTTTCATCTTCTTCTATCTAATCTGATACAAGGAACAAGTTGACCCTCTTTACAAAATATGTTGTCATTATCATATAGTGCCTCATTCACACTTCATTATCATCTTGGAAATTAGACCAAAAGTCTTCAACGTTATGTAGATGGGAATATTTAGGCCCAAGTGCTTTTTTGAGATTGTCATAGGGGTCCATTTGTGGCTTGGAAGTGTGGAGTCTCAAATGGTATTCCACTAGTTCCTTCTCTTTATTGTCGCCACACTGAGAGGTATGGAATTTGTATAGCCCTTGGTCGAAGGAGAAGGGGTAAGGACTCCCCACCCTATGTTTGTTGCTCAAAAGGTAGTGTGCATGTCGTAGCTGCCGAGAGAGCTCTAGTAGTATTATCTAGTCATTAGGATACCGGGACAACTTGTTTGGTTTTACTAAAAAACCTTGAGCATGAATGTAGGTGAACTTTGGATACTATATGAATAAGAAGGAAAATTGTTTGAGGAAGGCCTTGGCACTATGGGAGAATTTCCTTTCAAAGTCACCCTCAAGAAATATGATGGTATAGCCTATAAAGGCATCATTCACTCTACAATAATCCTTTTTAAAGTTCCTGAACTGCAACTAGGGGTACTTGTCATAAAATTTAAGCTCCCTACATGGTTCTTTGTTTGGAGCTCTGAATAAGCCTCTATATTGCATCCACTTAGCCAATGAATAGACTAAGTAAGATGTCATGTAAAATATGGAGGTCTTCTTTATCGCCATGAATTGCTCATGGAAGCACTCACCGATAATCCCTACCCAGTAAACTTTGACCTTTCGATGAAGAATATCTTCCCCAAAGTATTCCATCCATTCTTGAAAGTAAGCCATAGTTGGAAGACCCATTACTCTACTTATCATGGACATGAGATCCTGGTAATCTTTATAGAATTCATTGCAGAAGAGCTCCTAGGGAACTTTCGCAGTACTGCCCCTCTTCTCCTTCAATCAGTACTTATTGATAAGTCTTTTACATTTTAGGGGGTCTTCATCCCTCATAACCTTTCCATCATCTATGGTTGGAACTTCCATCTCCGTAAAGCTAGGGATATGAAAATTTGTTGTTATTGCACTAGTAGACATGTCAGCTAAAATATTTCCATCTCGGTCCACTATGGTTCTGTTTTCTTCTTGATAGGCCTCCCTACAGACCATTACTAGTTTTGGGGTGATGAGGTCAGGAGGAAAGCTTGTAGCCTTACCTATTCCATTTCTTTTGATTTTTCTTGCACTTTTAGTGATAGGATTGATCTAAAATTTCTACTTGAATTCATCAATGTCCACTTGTCCAATGTTGGTATCTATGACCTCCTTCGACGTTGAGGTGACTTTCGATTTCAAGGGTTTCCATTGGAATTGATATTTCATCTAGTCCTTATCTTCCTTTCCATAGGGTGTCTTTCCTATTTTCTTTCCTTTATCTTTCTCCATCCATATATTTTGTGGGAAAAGGATAGGTGAGCACAATCAGACATGGAAATAAGGAAATGTTAGTGCAATCCCTACAAAATAGAGTTAGATCAAGTAAATCAACATTTAAGAAATCTAATTTATAATGTAGATTGTCACTAGCAATTCATAGGAGGGTGTTTGGATGATTCGGGCCCAAGGGTCGAACTTCCCTGGCCTGATGGCTATTTCAGAGTTGCTACAGGAGGGACAACAATCAAGGCACGACGGCTTGCCTATCCCAACCCACCTTCAGATTTGGTCACTTTGAGTTCACTAAGGGGAGTGCCTCACTTTAACATGTGGGTTGAAGTTAGTTTAAGGATTGGAGTGCATTTTAATCATCTTTTGAGTAATTGAAACTAGGAATATGATTAGTTGTTTGAGGTTTTCTATTTGAAACAGCTCTAGTGAGATGGCATTCTGGGGGCAGAGTTCCGTCTAGCAAGACCCCAGGTCTAGAAGATGGTAGCATAACTCATTACTCTTTTAGGTATTTCAGGTCAGAGGAGGCGTATGTTTGTGAGGTGATTTCCATTTGAAATGGTGGATGCCACACAGAGGTCTAATGGGGGAAATATGAGGAATCGGGTCTAACCAAGGGGTTGGCTTTCATGTTTTCTTTGTTTTCACTTGGGGAAGCTCATAAGAAATTGGGAGGTTAGGCCCTGACAACCAAAAGGATCGAGGTATTTCTCCCTTTTGTAATGGCTAAGATAGGGAAAAATCCCTATGACAAAGGTTCGTTGGGGATGACCCGCTGAATGTTGACCACTTGGCACCTTTTAATATTTTTATTTGATGGTCGTGAGGGAGCCGACAGCTAGAGTGTGAAGGGTAGTCACTCAAAAGTCATAAAAGATGACATTGTCAATGCGGTGAGCCGCAAATGGAGGTCCACTGGTCGAGATCCGAAGGGTGTTTTGTGTATGGTCACTTTCAAGTTCTATATTACAAGATGAATGAAGGAACAGGGCCAAAAACATGGATGACTAGGTTGAGAAAGCTATATTAGATGGCGAGATCCAGACGGAGTTCCACCAGGGGAAATCCATGAGGTGGGATCTGAGACAAGTTGTGACTTTAGGATATTCAAGTGTGAGTTTTGGGGTAGTCAGCAAGACGGGACATGAGCACTAGAAAGCTTTGGCTAGAAATTCATTTGGGGTCGGTAGGTTATGAACAATGCCTTGAGGACGGAGTCCCATGAGCACGAACCGGAATGGGTCGATTACTTTTTCCCAACTTATGAAATTTAGTGGTTCACAGATGGTGAAAGGAAGGGGTCCCTCCACGATGGCAGACCCGAAAGAGGCATTCACAACTCATCAATCTTTAGCTTGTTTGAAAGTCATTGGCGGCAATGAGGAAGCTCGGGCTAGCAGAGCATGAATGCTCTGTCTGAAGAATGGGGCCATGAGGACAAGGTTCTGCGGGAAATGCTTGGGTCGACTTTGAGGTTTTATGAAGATTCAAGCATATGGGTTTTGTGTGCCATGTTTTTCTCTACCTAATTCATGTATTTTTTCTCCTTTTAATTCATCAGTTTTCTAAGAAATAAAAAAAAAACATGAAATGAGCACAGAAAGTGAACTCACCTTGAGAACCCAATGAAGAAAGTGAAGGAAATTAGTAGGTAAACAACTTGAATCAACACAAGGACTTGTTGGGCTCAGAGGCATAATGGGGAGAGGGATTTCTAATTGGCCCTAATTCTCTGTGATTTGCTCTGACCAAATTGACATATGAGAATGACAATTTAGAGTTGGCTATATATAGAAAAGGAGGCACTAAATGCAATCATTAAATACCTATATAGATGACCCAAAGTTGGCGGGTTACAAATTCAAAAGCGACCACGGGAGCACTAGGATCTAACAGTCGGGTGGCCATTGATGGATAGCCATTTAATTGCTTGGTGATGATCAAATAGTGTTGAAGGGTCCGGGTTCCAATGGATGGAACACAGTTTAGACTTAGTCATCAGAAACATGATGGAACGAAAATCAGAGTGGCAGGTCTCAGGCTATGGAAGGACAAGGTCCTTTGGCCATTTGGCAAGATGAATTCAATAGGGAAGTTTTCCAGGGGCAGCCCATGTGGGCGAACCCACAGGGCTTTAGGAACATCAATTTAAAAGGAAAAGGGGAACTACCAAGGGACTTCCACAAACACATACGACTTAGAAAATTTGTAGGGGAAAACATGGTCAACTTAGGATGACATCCCTAAGGGCTTACTAACCATTTTGAAAGCCAAATAGGGAGTATGTAAAATGAGATGGTGACAAAAGTGACCTGGAAAGGTAACAAAAAGAGAGGGTCCCCATTTCCAACGAGGTGTGTGTGCTGAGAGCACAACAAGTGGCGATTCTATTGGAGAACAATCCCAAGTGTTTTGAGGATAAGTATTCATTCGAAACCTAGAATCTTTGGTTTCGTAGACTAGGGGCCAACCTCCAAAAGTGAACTAGGATAATAGGATCCTTAGTTTATTCAACCTACGAAACATCCCAGAAGTGTGTGTTTAGTGAATTAATTCCTTCCCTTAGAAATATGATAGACAATGGTCAATCAAACCATGAATTGTCCAACTCCAAAAGTAACCTAGACATTGCCCTGCACCAGTAAGGCATCCATAACACTAGCAGAGTTGTCACTGTAACCCCATAGATATTGCTCTTCTGCCAGACGGGCATGCATAGCCCCGATAGAGTTACCTGCGCACCCATACGATTGCTTGATTTCATAGTTTTCATTTCTTTCTTTCTTTTGATACTTCCTTTAGTACTTTCTTATTTTTCTTTCTTAAATGTATAAGCACTAAAGCCTACTATGGGTTTGGAAACCACTGTGGTCACTAGATAAAATTTAAGATTTTGACTTACTAGGCGGTCATAATAGTTGTTGTATAACCCTTTTGAAATAATTAATATGTGTTTCGTGCAAAATATGAGATGAACATAAAAGGATTCAACCAAGGGTCAAGTTCTAAGGTAGAATTCAAATGAGGAAGTCATTCCAAGGTTGCTATCAAGGAACAATAGTTGAGAGTGAATATTTAGCCAAAGAACACTAAGGACATTCAACAAAGTGAACCGTTCATCGAATGAGCATGACCACTGTAGTAGAAATGAAGAACACCTTCGTAAAAAAAAAAAACAACTGAGACACAAGAAAAAACAAAGCAAAGCAATGCAACACAATGAAACAAAAGAAAACCGAAAGCAACCTAAACTAACCTATGTACAAGTATTTACATCAATAGCTCTAAAAGAGCTCATACTTGGAAGTAATGCTTTAGGTGCTACCCATTGACATGCAACAGGATGTCCTCACCAGTTAGGGTCTTTAGGCAGAAAACATTGTCTCCAAGGATTATGTCCCAAGCCAAAGCTTGTCAATTTTTTTATGTCCCCCTTTCTTTTCGTGGACCTTATCCCAACATAGCAATAGATCTACAATTCTAAAGTCTTTGATTTTGACTCAACAGTCAAACCATCTCTTGACTATACCCTAATGTTTGGAAAAAATTTCTATTGCGTGGTCACACATTTCTTCTAAATGTAACAACTTAGCTAACCAAGCTTCTCTACAATCCCCTCCTTTGTAAAAATCATTAATGAACTGGATGGTGGGAATTTTTAGGTGGATTGGTAATATTGGCTCTTGGCCATTAACAAGATGGAACAAAGAATCACCAAGGACAACTTTGTGACATGTGCGATCTTTCCAAAGGGAAAAATAGAGCTGGGTATTCTAGTCCTTGGGATTCCTATCAAATAGTTTCTTAATCACACTGATCAAGGTTTTGTTTGTGGATTCTGCTAGGCCATTTCCCTAAGGGTAATAGTTCAATGAGAATTTGAGGGCTATCCCATAATCAAAGGCCCAACTAGCAAACTTAAGCGAGGAAAATTTGGGGCCATTGTCACATACCAATGCATAAGGACAACCAAAGAAATTTAAAACAAAAATTTCAAGGAAATTCGTAACTACCTCAATTGTGCATTGCCTACATGCAATTGGTTTTTTCCATCTAGTATAATAATTAAAAGTAGTTAGAATGTACATGTGCCCTGTTGATGATGGAGGGATTATCGGACCAATGAAGTCAAGTCCCCATTGTGCAAACGGTCTCACCTCCAAAATGGGTTGCAACGGGAAAGCGATGTTCTTTTCCTTGGTCACAGTTGTTTGGAATATATGGCATGTACGCACATGATTATGAGCATCCTCAAAGACTATTGGCCAATAGTATCCTACTCTTAAGATCTGATGTCCAGTGGAAGGACCAAATCCATGACTAGTGTCAAACTTGTCATGAAACTCCTTCAAGACTCAATCTACTTCTTCTTTGCCAAGGCACTCGAGATAGAAACCTTCATGATTTATTTTGTAGAGTATGGATCCCTGCAACATGTAGCTGCTACTTTTTAAATGACGAGCACACTTTTGAACTCCTTGCAGGTGAGGTGGGCACTTGTGGTTTAGCAAATAGTAGACAATGTCATCGTACCATTCTCCTAGAGAAACATCTTTGAGCTGTACTACTGCACCGTAAATTTAGGTCCTACATCAGCTATTGCTTCAACAATCATTTAGTTGAGTGCTTGCCCTCTCACTAGCTTCATTGGTTGAATTTCCATATCATATTCTTGCAATAGTGTGACCCACTTTTCTTTTCACTCGTCTAGCTTATTTTGCATAAGGAATGTCTTTAATGTTGGGTCAACAACAATGGAAAACACCTTATTCTACAAGATTGAATGTTGAAAATTCTTAACTCCACAAAATAGGGCATACACTTGTTTTTCCACATAGTGATATCTCAGTTCAACATCTTTCAATGGAGCACTCATGAAGGAAATGGGATGCTCATTTCTATCATTGTCCTTTTGGGTCAAAATAATAGCACATGAGTGATCAAAAGAAAAGGAGTAAATGTAGAACAACTTTAGGTAGTCTGAGATAACTAAAATAGGTGCTTCAACAATAGCCTTCTTGATCTCTTCAAAATCTTGGGGTTCACTCAATCTCAACATCTTGTTTCATCATGGAATTGAGTGGCTTGACAATTTCAACAAAGCTTGTAATGAACTTTTTGACGAAAGTAATCTTTCCAAAGAAATTTTTTAATTCTTTCTTGCTGCCTAGCTGTAGGATTTTTAGCAAAGATTGGATACGATCAAGATCAATGGAGATGCCTCATTTTGAGACAACATGCCCAAGAAATTTCACTTTAGTGACTCTGAAGATGCACCTTTTAGGATTAAGGGAAACTCCAAATTCTTGACATCTCTGAAAGACTTTGCACAGATTAGAGACATGGTCACTTCGCTTCTTTGAGAACATAGTTAAATCATCCATGTAGATGATAATGCACCTTCCAATTAGATTTTTAAAGGAAATTTCCATGACACGTTGAAAGGTTGTACCGACATTAATGAGCCCAAACGATGTGCGTCTATAAGCAAAGGTGCCCCACTTGGTGATGAATTTTGTCTTATGTGGGTCTTTGTATTGCACCATCACCTGGTTGTACCCAGAATAGCCATCGAGAAACAATGTCATCTATGAACTATTGATGATCTGTGGTACCTCATCTAATGACGACACTGGATAATTGTCTTTCTCTGAGGCTCTATTCAGATTGTAGAAGTCCACACACAATTTGATTTCACCATTCTTTTTCCTAACCGGGACCAAGTTGGCCACCCATATAGAGTTCCTAATTGGGAAGATAATCTTTACTGAAATTAACTTCTACACTTCTTTGTAAATGATTGGCTCTAGCAAGGCATTGATGGGATGTTGTCTCTGCTAGAAGAGTCTCACATCGGGCTTGAGAGGGATGGTATGTGTTATGATGGAGGTGTCATAAGTCTTCATATTTTCATAGCTCCATGCCACCACATTGTGATACTTTTGAAGAGCATCAAAGAACCATTTCTTTTCTTTTGTAGTACACACCTTGCCAATAAAAACATTTTTTATTTCCTTGGTCGTTCTGAGGTTGTAGATGTCACATTGATTATTTATGGATTCTTTCTTTGCTTCCAATCTTGATCTCTAATCTTATCTAGATCAAATATATGTTCCAGCTAAACCATAGCTTTGGGAATCATGTTGTTCTTGAGGTTAATGACCCCTTCTATGTATAATTTAGCTTCCTCTAGATCAACTTCATTGATTATTTGTATGGCAAACATATATGAGCTTGTAATGAATTTGAGGATATGCTTGTTGTCATTAATTACTTGGAAGTGAATGACATTATCTAGAAGAAATGGGTTGGATGTCAACTCAACTATGAATTGTTTGGGACCAAATAGGGATAGGGGCTGCAAGGTACTAGCTGCTTGAGCCAAAGCATCAGTTTTATGATTTTGGGAGTGTGGGATTAGCTAAATATTAAAAGCATCTAAACCCTCTAAAAGATCCCAAACTCTATGTCTATAGTTGGCTAGTCATCGTTCATGGAAAGAGTATAGTTTTATAACTTTTTTGACCACCAACTTAGAGTCACTGAAAAACTTGCAACATCTTGACATTCTTTCTCAAAGCCATAAGGAGGCCATGAACTAGAGCTTTGTACTCGTCTACATTGTTGGTATAGTAAAACTACAATCTATGGGGAGCAAGATGGGTCTTACCTATTGGGCTGATGAGCTTGAATCCCACAAAACCTCCTTGTTTCAACTTGGATCCATCAAAGTGAAGAGTTTAGAATTTGGAAGGCTCCTTGACACCAGGTCCAATGATGCTTTCATTTCCTTTTGGCTTATTGGTTGCCTCTACTACCTCTGGAGGAAGTGTTGATTTAGTGTTACTAGTGGTAGGCTGTTATGTTGGAATTTCCTTTTAAGGAGTAACTAATCCCTTGAAATGTTCTATTGCTGCTTCGCATAGGCAACACTCAAACTCGAAGTGGGCAACGTCTTGAAATCTCCACCAATTTGGTTGCAAGAGGTCTTGGAAATTCATTTTGGCTCCCAAGATAAGTTGGTCTTGTACACACTCTTCCATGAAATCTTGGAAACCATCCAACATTCCTAAGTTGTTGTCTTCATAAGGTTCATCATCTGATTCCATCAACATTTGTGTACTTTGAGGCACCTAGGCCAAGTTGGCTAGAGAACTGCATTGCACCAAGAGTACTTATGTAGCAAGTTCTTCTTTTTGAGGCTCTAATTCTTCCTAACAGGTGAAGGGATAGTGATTTTCCAGTTCTATCTCAATAAACAACACCTCATTCATGTTGTTGTACTTGGTAATCATGAACTTCATATGGGGCTCACAATTTATATGGATCTAATTTGGCAATCCCCTCCATTGTAGCCACATATGAGAATGATCCATTGCAGCATATCCATTCAGCATTCTAGTGAAGTCTCACCCAAGGATAAGCCCAAAGGGGTTGAGAATTTCTACCACCTAAATGTAAATGACTTGCTATACCCTTGGATCTACAATGATCTGCATTAGGATCTGATTCATTTCTCCCACTATGTTAATCTTGGTTTTTTCCAATTGGGTCACTTTTATTCTTGAAGGTGTGGGAGTAATCCCAAGAGCTTTGCACACTATCAGGGGCATAACATTGGTTGATGCTCCCGAATCAAGTAGGAAATTATGCAAATTCTTTCTAAATATCTAGATTGTGGTTAGGAAGAGCGGTGTTTCCAAATTTCCTGGGAAGAGGCTCATAGGCATGTCCACTTGGGCTACTTGGGCTTTGTTCTTATCACCAACCTTTTCATTATTCTACCCAGAGGGCTGATCATTGGAGTTTTTCCTATTATTTTGGTCTAATTATTTTGTAGGTTGCTTACCCATAGACTAATTTTGAGGTGGATCTATTTTCTTATGAATTTTTTGAATGAAAGGCTTGCTTGGAGGGTCTTCAAAGAGGAATCTCTTGGCTAGTATTTCTTGTGTTGTTTTAGAGGAAGGAGTTCCATTAATTACCCTAAAGAAGGCATGCCTTACCACAGGAACCTTCAGTAACTCAAAGGAAGATGAGCTGTAATTAACTTTCTAAAACTCTTCAGCAACATATTCCCCCATTTGTTTGATCTTGAAGTCAAAAGGTCTAACTATGGTGGAGCTAGCAGGCTAGGCTTTTGCTTGGCTTGACTGATTTTTGGGTTGACCTTGAGGCTAGTTTTGTGATTGGTTGTGAGGCTGATTCAATGGCCTATCCTTGTTGAGGTATTGAGTGGGAACATGAGGAAGACCAACATTATTGTTGGCATTGAGATCAGGTGGGGTGTTAAAGTAATTGGGTAGAGTGGATGTAGTAAATGGTCCCCCTACTTGTCTATTCCTTAAGTAGTATGGAGTGGCTCTTTGATGAAACATATGCACTTCATCCTCACGAGACTCTTCTTCATCTATGGGACCATTATCTATTGAATTAAATAATTGAGATAAAGCTTCACCATTACTTACCTCTTTGACTTCTTCAACCTTTGGAGAAGTCGTTGTGCCCTCAGGCTCATTGATTTTGCTTCTTGGGAATGGTGCTTGGTTGACCACGAGCATGGAAGAGTCATAGGGCTCGGACAGGACTATGTCTCTACAATTTGCACTATCCACGACATTTTGGACCTCCACTTGGAAAATCTTGATGGCCATTAGGAACTCAATGCAGTCCAACTCAGAATGCTTTCTTTTTTTGTGAATATAACACCATCTAGATAGAGAGGCCTCAACGAGGTATACTCCACTAGTTGTCTTTTCTATGCCAATAGGTTGATCAAGAGGAGTAGGAACACCTCCATTAGTAGGCCTGATATTCCAAGTTCAATTTTGTCTTTGGGAAGACCTCCCTTGAAAGCTCTGATTTGAATTATGTCCTCTATCATAATTTTTTCTAAAAGAGGTGCTCGCTTGACAATCATCCCTATTGTCTCAATTATCCCTATTATCTTGGTTGATATTAGCTTGAATGTTACGTTGGGAAGCTTACAACTGGTTGCTCTAATTTCTCAAGTATTTCATCTTTGTGGACATCTTTTGGATCATCTCCATCAACTCATCCAATCAAACCTTCTTTGTGTTGTTTGGTTGTGGCATTTGGTTCTAGAGAAAGATGGGTTGTACAATCAGCTGATTTTGTTGAGTGGGCAGAAATTTTGGCCCTTGTAGGTAGAGGGGCACTTGAGGTTGTTGTTGATATGCTTGCTATTGTTTGGGTTGCAGATAATGGGGTATCGAAGGTGCTTGATTCATGGGCTATCCTAGAAGAGGAACTATGGGTAGCTATGACACCTATTTCATCAAAGGCATATGGTGTTGGAGTGCTTGATTGAGCCCTTGAATCTACATTGGATGGGAAACTTGACCCAAAGAAGGTAGTGGACTAAAAATGTTTTTTCCCAAGTCTATGTTGGCTTTAACAACCTTGACATAAGCATCCACCAATCTAGCAGGTGGTGGGTTCATTCTTTTTACAAATGCCATAGTAAGATTATCCAAAGCCACGTAGTAGACTTGCAAAAAAGTAGCATCATTAAGTGCATATGGATCATGTAATCTCATGTATAGGTGATGGAACTGATCATTGAAAGAGCCTATTGGTTCATTAACTTCTCTTCGAACAAAAACAATCTACTGATATAAATCTAAAGGTAAAAGTACAAAGTTGTGTCACACTTTCATCCAACTTATCAGCACAACTGAATTTAAGTATTTCTAACCAAAAATCATTTTTTGTCAAACATATGATCTAGTAAGATTCATTCAAGCCAAGTTAGATACTTCCACAACTTTTTCAACTAAAATTGTTGGCTAAAAGTATATAGAGCACCACTTTGAGTCCAATTTACCAAAAAAATAATTTTTTTTGAAAAACTTGAAGTTTCAATAACTCTTGCTAATGTAAATATCATTTCTTAAAAAAATATAAAAATATCCTTTTGTAGATCCATAAGTGTAGTTTTCAAAAAATATATTTATTTTAATAGTTTAATTATTTTTTATATTTTATATTTTATTTTTACTAAAATTAGGTTATCAACACAAAATATTAGGTTGATTACTATGCCAAGGAAAAATACTAAAACTTATTAAAAAAATTTGAAAAAAATATGATGCACAAGATAAAAGAATCTATTTCAAGATGGTATAATTTTTTTCCATTTTTGATGAATATTTAATATGAAAGTTGATGTCTGATGAAAACAATTGTTTTTTGATTCACACACATTTTAATATTTATTTAAAAATATATATTTATCAAAATTGAAAAAAAATATATACATGCACTAAAATTTCAAGCTATAAATACACAAAAAAATTGAAAGAAAAAAAAATTACTATAAAATGTTTGACGTCCCATGCAACTTCATTTTTTCAGCATTTTATCAACAAATAAATTATAGTGTTAATTTACTAAAAACTAGTTTAAAACAATTTTTATTTTTATTTTTAAATACAAACATAAAATATACTAAAAATACATATTTCACTAGTTTACATCATTTCAAAATTGAAAACATATATGCCACTTTTTAGCGAATCAAGTTTAAAAGTTGGATCAGCATTGGTCGTTTCCCTTATAAAGTGTGACATAGCTTTGTTCTTTTACACCTAAAGGATTAATTGGGACCTTGTACTTCCTCAAGGAGGCATTCTTCAAAAGGTCTAAAGTGGTGATGGTCCCTGTCAGTATATTGATGTACCAATAGAAGGCTTCTTCTCCCAAAGAATAAGGGAAAAGTCTAGATTCCAGATCCTCATGGTCAATTTGCATATCCTTGAGTGTTTTTTGAAATATATTGATATGTTCTTCAGCTTTGCTTTGTAGATCCTAAGGATTGAACTTTGTGCAAAATCTCTTCGAATTCTTAGGCATGTCATGGTAGATATTGAAGTGCAATGGAGACGGGTTGTTCCCTAGCCAAGCCATGAGGGGAGGTGGGGGTGGAACTTCTTGTTGAATAGTAATTTGGGGCTGTATAGGGGCAGCAGAAGTTGGGACTACGCCTTGGACTTGGAGAACAGGGAGAGAGGCAGCACCATGGCTATGGGAAATAAGAGGTGGAAAAGCAATTTGGTATGGCTGAGTGGAGTGGATAAAGGTGAAGGAATTTTTTTGAGTTTGAGGTGAATGGAAGGAGTAAGGAGGTGAAGGAAAAGGTGAATTGGATGGAACAAGGGAAGAGGAAGAGGTTGCATCATCCCTCCTAGTTCTTCTTGCCCTTGTGAGAGGCTGCAATTCTTGGAATTACCCTTTATTTGGTGTTGACCTTAAGATTCTTTGCGGCCTCTCAAGGGAGAGTGAATCACCTCAATCCAACTTAGCTCATATAGGCCCTCCTTCTAGCGCCAGTTCTGTTGATGGGTTTTTTATGCACTTCTCAACATAGGCAACACTTAGGTGCACTACCTCTCTTGAAAGGTAGAAATTTGCAAGCAAGTTACCAATTGCTACACCAAGCTTTTGTAGGTGTTAGGTCATGACGTTCACGGAACTTCTCAATTGATGTTTGATGTGATTTTTCTAGTAATCATAGGGAGAACTTGCAGAGTTAAGTTGGAAGGAAATGGGATTCACAAAATGGAGTTTCCTGAACTCCTATGTTAACTTAATATTTTGCTTTACAATGTGCAATGAACCTTAGCATAGCCTATTTATAAAAAAAAAAAGAGGAAAAGGCAGGGGAGAAGAGAGGTTCCTAGATTTTAAATTCACCAATGAACAGTGATGATGGAGGGTTCTACTATAGACAACCTTCCCAAAATATAATTTCACTTAACCAAACTAGCTCACAATATCATGAAATTTTTCCAAGCTTCTAAGGACTACAAATATTCAACCATTCATTCACCAAAACATGCATGCATAAAAGATGGAATTTTGGAGAAAATTCTAGTTTATACCTAGACTAACTTTACACAGCTATGTACCATCAACAAACAACTAAAAGTATGGACAAGAAAGGTATCAACATAGCAAAAATATACACAACCATTGAACAACATTTACTAATATATCAAAGTAAACTAAATCCATGAAGAACAACATAGTAAATCCATCTAAATCAGCTAACTATGGGAGATGAACCATGTAACATGCCAAGAAACTCAAGAATCCACCAAAGTCAATTAATTTCTATTAAAATTTCTACAACATACCTTTACAACAACTCAAATCTCTCTTGAAAATGAGAGGAGACCCCCTATTTATAGTGTCCAAAAAGAAGAATGAGTGGCCAAGATTCACTAAAAATTAGGGTTTCACCTACCCCCAAATATATTACAATTTAAACTTACATCCTTGTCTTATCCCTATTTTTTTCTTCTTGTGGTAGCACTATAGCACTTTTGTCCTCTAGCTGATTTCGTTTGTTGTAACTATTCTGTGAGGAGCTCTTCATCAACAATCAGATTCCCTTCCTGCTTCTTCAAAGTGGCATATTCCATGAAATTGTTATTCAATGTTGAAAGCTTATTGACTTCCATTATATCAGACTGAAGCACCCGATAGTTCCATTGTTTGGATCAATCTGTTAGTGTATCTCAATATCCATCACTTTTATCTGTATTGTCACTGACCTACTCAAATTGGGCTAAATCTTGAGTAGAAAAATTCATAAAATTAGTGGTAAGCTTTCCTAACATTCCATCTTCCATATTTTTGTGGAAATAAGGCTTTATCTTTTCTGGATCAATCTCAACAGTGAGCATATCATAACCTATCATCAATTTCACATACTTGGTGTATATTGCCCTTGTCTCCTTGGCCCATTCGATGTCAGGTTTTACCTTGTAAAGTAGCTGCTCCAATATCTCCTTTCTGTGGTTGAAGGATGGCTTCCACATATCCACCAGCTAGTGATTTTCCTCCACTAGTGCAAGCTCCTTTTCCCATGTTTTCTGAGGCAGCTCAAGGATGACCTCAATTTTAGGATAAATAGACCTGTCTACCTTTGGTAAGTCAACGCAGAACTTCCTCGTGCCCTCAAGGTAGATTTGTACTTCTAATAACTTATTTGTTTTCCTGATAGCATGATTGATTCCTATGTTTCCAGCATTCAAAACCTGTAGAACCAATCCTCCATTGTTTTAGTCTAGTTCTTTCTCCTTTCTAGTTTGTTGATATGGTCCTTGGATAGCAATTGTGGCAGTTTTGAGGATGTGGTGGGAAGCTCTTCTATGGATCACCATTGTTGAATATAAGCTATCAAATTAGCCATTTGTGCTTTGAGCTCCTCCTTTGAAATCTTATCTTGGTGCATCTAGTGCATGACCGTGGCAACATACTCTTGGAGATGATTTATTTTCTGATATCTGGTGGCTATCCCCAAGTTAATGGTGGAGATGTCTTAACTCACCCCTTCTTCACCCACAACTGGTGTGGAAATCTGCACAGTCCTTGGCCTAGAAGTGTCCATGGTTAGTTTGGATCTGACTATAGGCTTTTTATCTTTCTTTGTTCTTATCTAAGCTTGGGCCAAGATAGCCTCTAGCCTTGCCCTTGGATGTCTTAATGTAGGGGTATTCTTTTCTAATTGATTCTCTAGCCACTTGGTCATCTAAGATTCCCCTTTTGGAAATTCATGACCTCCTTCTCCAATCTCAATTTTCTTGTCCCCTGGAGCTTCCTACTCCATCTTCATGTTTTCCTCCTCTTCATCAGAGTCCTAGATAAACATTGTTTCTTTATGTGGGGACTCAGTGGCTACATGCTCTTTGGGGATATTTTCCCTCTCAGTAGTTTTCTCTTCTCTTTCCTCATCTTGCTCACATTTTTCAAGCTGCTCCATCTCTGGACTTTTATGGGTTTCAACTTCTTCTTTGGGCTTGACTTCTTCTTGAACTCCCCTTCTTGATCATGCTAAGGAGGTACCCTTTCTTGTTCTTTATCTTCTTTATCCTCTTGTTGTTCTTCCTCTCCTAAGAGAGGCACCTCCTTATCGTCTTTGGAGCTTTCTTCTTTCTCACCTGTTGGAAGTTCAATATCTTTTTCCATTTTATCACTTGACTGCCTTTCTTCTTCAGAAGGCGGTCTTTCCACTTCCTCTCTAGCATCTTTCAATTGTTGGGCCAGCTCCTCCTTGAGGTTACCATCGAAGGCCTCTACAATATATTTGGTACTAACATCTTCCTCTTCAACACTCTTGGAGGATTTTGTTTCTTTATCCTCACACACCACTTTGTCAATTTACAAATTTTGGTACTCTAGGTGTTCATGGCAGTTGTTTGCTTCCTCCTTTACTTCCTTTGTTGCTTCCTTCTCTCATCTTTCTCACTCCTCAAATATTTCCATTGTGGCCTTCATTGTTGGTGGTTTAGTTGGAGGAGCTGAGGTAGGAAAATTTGCAAGAACCTGTGCCAAGGCAACTTGGATGGCTAGATTCATCAATACTTCAAAAATATCTAAAGGAACATTCTACATATGATGGGAACAAGCCTCCAAAAGTGAGGGATTAGGTATTGTCACTATTTTTGTTTCCAATGGGAGAGATGTAGTTGGAGACATGGAAGTAGAGGAAAGTGGAGAAGTGGTGGCAGAAGAAGAGTTTATGGTCACAACCTGCACAGTGGGAAGAGAAGAGGCAAGGTGGACTGAGATATCCACCGTAGGTGGGGAAGTAGCCACCATCACCTGAGAAGCAGGTGGAGGGGTAGTAGTAGTGGAGGCAATAGGTAGAGATTTTGGTTGCTCGACCTCCATTTCCTCTCCCTCGTGAAGTGGATTCTCTTGAATGGTTGGCATTTCCTTGAAACTGCTTGATCTTTTACATTTCTTCAAAGGTTCACCTTCCAAATTCTTTCTTGCATACACCTTGGGGTTGGGTTGTTTCTCATCAGCCTCTTTCCTTTTCATTGACCTTGTGGATGGAGGGTATTTCAAATTCTCTCTTGATGAGGCAGCAGCTATCCCACTGCCTGTTTCACTTGTAGGTTCTTCATTAAGGCCTTCATAGGTCAAAGTGACCCCCTGATGTTTCAATTTGGCAACTTTCCCATTAATCCACTCTTTTGTTCTAGCCTTGAGGGGATTGGTTATAATATCAAGGTCTTCAACCTCTAGCTCATCCTAGTCGATCCATGGCAATGAGAGATTAGTAACTGCATTGTATCATGGATCCATTACTATATTTTCATCTTCTTTTACCTAATCTGGTATGAGGAACAAGTTGACCCTCTTTACGAAATATGTTGTCATTCTCATATAGTGCCTCATTCGCACTTCATTATCATCTTGGAAATTAGCCCAAAAACTCTTCAATGTTATGTAGATGGGTGTATTCATGCCCAAGTGATTTCTTGAGATGGTTATAAGGGTCATTCATGGCCTAGCAGTGTGGAGTCTCAAATGGTATTCCACTAGTTCCTTCTCTAAATTGTTGGCCCATTGAGAGGTATGGAGTTTGTATAGGCCTTGGCCGAAGGAGGAGGATTGAGCAATCCCTACCCTCTATTTGCTACTCAAAAGGGAGTGTGCATGTCATAGCTATCGAGAGAGCTCTAGTAGTATTATTTGGTCATTGGGATACTGGCATAGCTTGTTTGGTTTTTTCTGAAAATCCTTGAGCACGAATGTAGGTGAACTTTGGATATTGTGTGAATAAGAAGGAAAATTGTTTGATGAAGGCCTTGGCACTATGGGAGACTCTCCTTTCAAAGTCACCCCTAACAAATTTGATGGCACAACCTATGAAGGAATCATTCACTCTACAATAATTATTTTTAATGTTCTTGAACTGCAATTGGGGGTACTTGTCATAAAATTTTAGCTCCCTGCCTAGTTCTTCTGGAGCTCTAAATAAGCCTCTATATTGCCTTCGCTTGACCAATGAATAGACTAAGATGTCATGTAAAATCTCTGACATCTTCTTTATTTCCATGAATTTCTCATGGAAGCAATCATTGATAATCCCTACCAAGGAAAATTTTACCTTTCCATGAATAATCTCTTCCACAAAGTATACCATCCATTCTTGAAATTAAGCCACGGTTGGAAGGCCCATTACTCTACTTAGCATGGTCACCAAATTGCGGTAATCTTCATAGAAGTTGTTGTAGAAGAGTTCCTGGGGAACCTGCGCAACACTGCCCCTCTTCTCCTTCAACTAGTATTGATTGATAAGTCTTTTACATTTGAGGGGGTCTCTGTCCCACATATTCTTGTTGTCATCTATGGTTGGAACTTCCATCTCCTCAAAGGTAGTGATATGAAAAGTCCTTCTTATTGCACTAGCAAACAAGTTAGCCAAAATATTTCCATCTCGGTTCACTATGGTTCTGGTTTCTTCTTGATAGGCCTTCCTACAGGCCATTACTAGTTCTAGGGTGTTAAGGGTAGGAGGAAATTCTCCAACCTTAGCGATTCCACTACTTCTAATTTTTCTTGCACTTTTAGTGGCAAGACTGATTTGAACTATCTACTTGAATTCATTGATGTCCACTTGTTTGATATTTGTATCTGTAACCTCCTTCCAAGTTGAGGTGACTTTGGATTTCAAGGGTTCCCCTTGGAACTGATATTTCATGGGGTCCTTATCTTCCTTTCCACAGGGTGCCTTTCCTATTTTCTTTCCTTTATCTTTCTCCATGGCAGCTCCCGAAGGTCTCACACCTGATTCCATCTATTCTATAGGAAAATGATAGGTGAACATAATCAGACATGAAAACATGGAAACGTTAGTCCAATCCATACAAAATAGTGTTAGAGATCAAATAAATTAACATTTGAGAAATCTAACATATAATCTAGATTATCATTAGTAGTTCGTAGGAGGGAGTTTGGATGGATTTTTCCCCAAGGGTTGGACTTCCCTGGCCTAATGGCTATTTTAGAGTTGTTGCAGGAGGGACGACAATTAGGCCATGGTGGCCCACCTATCCCAACCCACCCATAGATTTGGTCTTTTTGAGGTGTCCACTAAGGGGAGTGCCTCACTTTAACATGTGGGTAAAAGTTAGTTTAAGGTTTGGAGGGCATTTGAATAATCTTTTGAGTACTCAGAACTAGGAGTAGGATTGGTCATTTGAGGTTTCCCATTTGAAATAGCTTTGTTGAGATGACATTCCAGGGGTCAATTTTTGACTGGCAAGACTTGTGGGTCTAGAAGATGGTAGCATAACTCATTAGTCTTTTGGGTATTTTGGTTTAGAGGAGGTGGATGTCTGTGAGGTGATTTCCATTTGAAATGATAGATGCCACATGGAGGTCCAACAGGGGAAATCTGAGGAATTAGGTCTAACCAGGGGCTTGGATTTCATGTTTTCATTATTTTCGCTTGGGGAAGCTCATTGGGAAATGAGAGGTTGGGCTTTGAGAATTGGAACAATGGAGGCAGTTCTCCCTTTCGTAACGGATGGGATGAGGTAGAATCTTGACAACTGAGGTTCGTAGGGGATGACCCACTGAATGTTGACCACTTGGCACCTTTTAATATATTTTTTTAACGGTTGCGAGGGAGTTGAGAGCCAAAGTCCAGAGGGAAGTCTGTCAAAATTCGTAAAAGATTGCATTGTTAATGCAACGGCCTATGGACGGAGGTCTGCCAACTAGGACCCAAAGGGTGTTCGGTGTATGGTCAATTTCAAATTCAATATTACATGACAAATGAAGGAGCGGGGCTTGAAAGATGAATGATCAGGCTAAGAAAGTTTCTCAAGATGGTGAGACGTAGATGGAGTTCTACCAATGGAAATCAACAAGGTGGGATCTAGGACAAGCCAAGACTTTAGGATTTTCAAGCGTGAGTTTTGCGGTAGTTAGAAAGATAAGGCCCAAGCACTGGAAAGTTGTGGCTAGAAAGTCATATAGGGTCAACAAGTTATGAATGGTGCCCCGGGGATGGAGTCCCATGAGTGCAGAACAGAACGGGTCAATGACTTTTTCCTAACTTATGAAATTAAGTAGTTTTCAGATGGCGAAAGGAAGGGGTCCCTCCGTGATGGTGAACCCGGAAGAGGCATTCGTCACTCATCAATGTTTAGCTTGTTTCAAGGTCATTAGTGACAATGAGGAGGCCCGAGACCGCAAAGCATGAATTCTCTATCCAAAGAATTGCATCAGGAGGACAAGGTTTCACGGGTGATGCTTGGGTCGACTTTAAGGTTTTACGAAGATTCAAGCATATGGGTTTTGTGCTCCGTGTATTTCTCTACCTAGTTCATGTATTTTTCCTCCTTTCAATTCATCAATTTTCCTAGAAATAAAAGAAAAACATGAAACGAGCGTGGGTGGTAAACTCACCCTAAGAACCTAATGAAGGAAGCAAAGGAAATCAATAGGTAGACAACTTGAATCAGCATGGGGACTTGTCAAGCTCAGAGGCAACACAGGGTGATGGCTTTTTGATTGGCTCAAATTCACTCTTATTTTCTTTGACCAGACTGACATATGAAAATGACAATTTAGAGCTGGCTATATATAGAAAATGATGCATTAAATGCAACCACTAAATACCTGTATAGATGACCCAAGCTTGGTGGGTCACAAATTCAAAAGTAGTCATGGGAGAGCTAGAATATTATGGTTGAGTGGTCATTGATGGATAACCATTTAATTACTTGGTGATGATCAAATAGTGTTGAAGGGTCCAAGTTCCAATGGGCAGAATGTTGTTTAGACTTAGCCATTGGAAACATGATGGAATGACAATTAGAGTGGCGGGTCCCGAGCTGTGGAAGGATGAGGTCCTTTGGTCATTTGGCAAGATGAATGTAGTAGGGAAGTCCACCAGGGGCAGCCCGTGTGGGAAAACCCACAGGGCTTTAGGGATGTCAATTTGAAAGGTAAAGGGGAACTACCAAGGGACTTCCACAAAGGCATAGGACTTAGAAAATTTGAGGGGCGAAACATGTTCAACTTAAGATGGCATCCCTAAGGGCTTATTGACCATTTTGAAAACTAAACAAGGGGCACGCAAAATGAGACGACGAAAAAAGTAACCTGGCAGGGCGACGAAAAGAGAGGGTCCCTGTTCCGAACGGGGTGTGTGTTCTGAGGGTACAACAACTACCATAGTATCTACCTCAAATAATCTATCATCATCATCCATTCATCATAGTATCCATCATCATTTTTATCATATAGTTTCATGTTGGAATTTAATTGTCTTGCATGTTGAATACTAATCTTGTTTCTTAAGTGTCATTCTAATAGCCTTTGTGCACATAGAAATCTGAGGGCCAAAGGGTTAAAGGTATCTTTAAGAATAGAGGACAATGAGAAGTTCCTAAAAGATTTGTTAGATTGCAATTTAGAGTAGCTTCTTGCTTTGAATCTTTAATATAATTTGAATCTTTAATATAATTTGTTTCATTAAGGTTTATGTTGATTTGCTAACATTTCCACATTTCACACACACACACACACATACAACATTTTTACTTCAAATTTTGCTTCCAATTGGATTTAAACCCTTTCAAACTTATAAACATCTTTTTTTCCATTTAAGAGAATTAAATTAGAAAGGTGCAACTATAGATCTGGAGGATTCATGTTAGTGTGCATGTACATTATTTTTCTCTAATGTCATAATCAAACCCACAAATCTATGTTTTGATTTATTTATGTAACAATATTCAAACATTATTTTCAAGTTATTTATCATATGCACTTCCATGGGATAATATTATTATTTTATTTTACATAGATTTACATACTATATAGAGAACTAGAACCCTAGTTTGATTATTTCAAGTAATCATAAGTCAAAATTGAATTTTAAGAATTAAAATAGGGGAACATAACTATATAATAAAATATATAACTATAAGCTACTATGTACCATTCATTGTGTCATCTATGCAAACATGACCTTTAAGCTTTCAAATTAAATGGGGATGTAATTTATGTGCTTAAAGCTTCACGAATGATGTGGTAACTATCAAAATCACATTTCTACATAATTACATCTACAATAAATCTAGTAATAATTATAAGGTATTGTAGTGTATAAAAATGTATCCCTTTACATTTTCACACTTTTTTGTTCCCTCCTAGTTAAAATAGACTTAATAATACCTTAATTTAGTGTTAAAAAATGTATCCATTTACATTTTCACACATGTATGGGCCCTTTCAATTAAATTGAACTTAATTATACCTTAATAAGCCTTATTTTATATTTACAATCCGGATAAATTATATTTTCTGAAGGGGAAACCCAACAACAATTAATGCCAAGATATAATTAAACACCTTGAGGAATGTGTGTTCTAGGAATAAGGACCTAGGACCCATTCATCCATGGGCGAATGGGTCCTCCCTAGGCCTTGGAACCCATTTATAAAACATGTTTTGGTGGTATTTTTATCATCCCAAATTAAAATATCAAAGGTCATCTTGTAATTTTTAATTTTTGAGAAATTGAGGATAAATTTCTATAAATACAAGGTTATTTTATGAATTCAAATCATCTAGCAAGAGGGAAACTTGCACAAGAGAAAATGCTATGGTCAAGAGCATTCAAGAGAAAATTTCTTCATCATTTGTTGCAGCATTCTAGATCTCAAGTATCATGTCAAAGTTAAGTTCATTCATTTATATTTTTGGAGCCTAAAATTGTGATGTAGGTTTGAAGATCCAATACAAGCATTCAAGTCAATGATTAAAAAAAAGATTCAAGTATCAATATCTACATCCATTGAAGTCATTTCATGCAATATCCACATCAAGATTTCAGTCTTTCCAACGTTTATTCAACTTGGGTTTGTTGAATTGCAACATTGTATTGTTCATTCATCATTCCTTTCATGTTTTCATTATTTCATTTCAAGGTTTAAAATTACCAAAATGAGGTTTGATCAAGACAAACCACCATTCACCCAAAAAAAAGCATTGCTCTCCCTCTCTCTCTCTCTCTCTATGTGTTGCAGATTTGTAGGTTCATAGGTTGAAGAAAATTTGAAAATCTCAAAAGTGTAAATTGTAAAGTTGCATTTGTTGTCAACTTTGTTGTCATCTCACAAAAACTTAGATCTTATATTTATTTCTAACTTTCTAACTATACAACCTAGAAAATTTGGAAATACAGATACAGGACCAAAGGACCTAGAAATCAATTCAAGAAAGACCTACAAAGATACATTCTCCTATAGGCGAATGAGTCCCAAGATAGCTTCTAGAAATAGAATTTTGTAATTGGTGCACAACCATTTCCCCTTCTTACATTTTCTAGAGATTCACTACTTCTATTAGTCCTATGTATCATGTATTAGATCAATCCTTTACATACCATGAATGATTACATTTTTTATTTTTAATCTTTCTCCCAAAGCCCTTGTTTAGTCATTTCTATAAAAAAATTGTCTCAAGACATTTTGCAATTGGTTTTTAGGTAAGTTTTAAGTGTTCTCCACTCATCCAATTTTCACAAAGTTGACTTCTTATATTAGAGAGCTATGCTTCATCTACATGAATCATGCCTTAGGTCACAGATTTTAGGACATTTGGCATTTTATTTTCATCTCCCAAAAGTAGTGTTTGAACTTTGCCCCCTGTCCGCACACACATTAAGGAAATTTCCAGATCTTCCATAAAATTGACTCACTTAATCATTGGAATTGAATTCTATCTTGGAGGATCTCATTTCCTAAATGAAATAGAAAATATTTAGGTTCATTACACCCCATTTTTTACCTTTCTATTTATAGTAAGTTTGGTGAAACATTCCAAATTTAGTATAAAACCTTATGTTTGGTGACCCTCTGCTATTTTTCTATATTTCATTTTGGTGAACCTGACATTTTGAACATTCAAATTTATTTTTTGAAGAACATACAAACCCTAGATCTAGGATTTACATAAATTTTCATTGCATTGCATTCATTTGCATCTCATTTATGGTTGTCAAAATTGCATTAGTTTGCATTGCATATAGGATTTTAAATTTGCATTTTTCCATTGTTTAAATCTAAAAAATTCAAAACTTTACATACATATTGTAGACACATAAAAAGTGCCAATTGATACTATGCATCTTATTTTTATTAAATAAAATGATTTCTTCTAAAATCACCTCAAACTAACTAATTAATTAAATAATCTACATTATTTATTTAAATTTAGCAAAATTGACTATTAATCACATAATTAAATTTATTGGATTAATTCAACCTTTCTTCTAACTAATATTCATCATATTTAATTAAATCAAATCATTTAATTAAATTCCCCTAAATCATCCTATTTGATTAAATCAATCAAATCAAATTTCACAATCCCCTAATCCATTCCAATGAATTAATTCTAAATTAATTAGTACTAAATCACTTTCTAATCATGATTAATAAATCCTCTAGATTTTAACTCCTCAAGAGTTAAATCAACCCATGGTCAACTAACCAAGTTGCACATGAAATTAATTTCATTTAATTTACTAATTCCTCTATTTATCCTCACAATTGTATATTCCAAGGAATATTCCTCTCAACCACTTCTCATTCAATTTCCCTCCAATGGTTTTCAAAAAACTTTCACATAATCATTAACTCCTCTTACATCCTCTCAAATCTCAACAACATTCATTCAATTCCTCTTACAACCTTTCAAATCCTCAACCAATTTCATTTACTTCTCTTCTATCCTTCTCCACTCACACATTTCCCAAAATGTGCTCCACCTTCCTCCAATAAAATTGTCACACTTGGAACATTCTCATTGGCTCCTATTTTATTCCACATTCATCAAATCCTCCCATTCTTCAACTCTTGGCTTCTATAAGTAGAGGCATCCCTTTCATAATATACATCTAAAGCTTCATGCATTATCATTATGGTCATTTTGAATGTTTACAATCATCATCTTCATGTCATTTTGAGCTCATTTTCATCATTTAGCATCATTTCCACACTTAAAATCATCTTCAAACATCAATCTTATCAATTGGGATTTGGAAAGGGATTATTTCCACATCAAAGGAACACCACTCCCCCTATGGGATGGAGGTTTAGTTATATAAATTTAGTTTCATGTTAGCTTTGGTTGTTTTACTATCATGTTCATGTTTCCTCTTTGATTTAGCTAAGAATTTCATAGGGAACATTAGATTTGGAATTTCAAACATGACTAATCATTGTTTAATGTTCACATTTTTGTGCTAGGAGGGATAACCATTTTATCTTTTTATTTTTTTCCTAAAATTTTGTTGTTTTGCAGCTACAGGGAGTGATGCTACCCTTGACTCACACAACATTGCATTTTCCTGTAGCATCACTTATGTGAACTTCTAGAGCATCGCTTTCATAAATAGTGTCGCCTTTGCTCTGTTGCACTGCATATGCATGCCACTATCATGTCACTTTCGTTACAAAGCCATATTTGACCTTTCTATCTTTTGTCATATTTTTTGGTTCCATAGAGCATCACTTTTAAATTGTGTCGCATTTGATGTCTCAGTCCTCTATAGAGTGATGCCTTTCCTTTCACGAGAATGTCATATTTTCTTATAGCGCAAATTTTTTGCAATTGCAGAGCATTGCACTTGCTACACAACATTGCCTTTGCAGGAAAGGGAGAAAAAATAAATTTGAGACTTAAAAGAATTTTTTAATACTCATTGTAATAGCTTAGGATTTCAAATTCTGCATTTTATTTCCTATTGTAGGACCAACTAGAGTTATTTTGAGCATAAAATTTACAAAAAACTCAAGCTTTGTTAAAGTTGGTTAAAATTGAAAATTAGGAACTTATTACAATTTTATTTTGGATTAAACTTGAACAAACAACTTTATTCATGTTTTTTGGTGCTCTAAAATGAACTCATCATTGCTTTGCAACTTAAAACGATCTTTTGTTTTTATTCTCTTGTAATATTTTTTACAACTTGTGTCATTCAAATGCATATGCACTTCTCTCACACTTCATGGTGATCTTGAGAATCAAAAGCATTCTAGTGACATTGGTTGTCTAAAAAATTATGTACACATTTCAAGTTTGGGTTTAAAATTGAACAATCATGCTAGTGTGAGAAAAATACATTGTGTTTCTTCCCTCCTTGCACTTTACACAAACTAGGTGGTCGAACTACAAGTGTACTCCCTCAATTTTGTTACTTTTAGAGGGGCCTACCTAAGAACAACTTGAAGGTGACTCTAATATTTTTTTCACTCGAGCTGATATATAAATGGATAAGACTAAATTGTCATGTCCTCATGGTATGTAGGCCTTAGCCATACAATATCTTTCAGAATTGGGTACTATTGTAAAAGGTATAAGATACCCTAGTAGGATTGATTAAATCCTTTAGTGGCTTGTTGGACACTCACAAGGTGCCATTTCCCCAATTATCCGAACAAAGAACCAATTTGTTTAAAAGCCAAATTCCTTACTATTTGTTGGTGCAAGAATGGTCATTCTGGAGTCACCCCATATTTGTACTATTCAAAGTAGAAACAAAATTTATAAATCCTTTTGATTTATGGGTGAAGCCACAATAGTGGTTTACAATTGAAGTGAGGAAGGAAAACTCACAAAAAATGAATGCATGGAAAAAAAAAAGATTTTAGGGGTTCATATGAACCTATTGGTTCGACCAAACCCATTAAGGGTTCGCTAGAACCTAGGTTTGGCCAAACCCTCCTAATATTTTCCCACCAAAAAAGCCATCAAAACCCCTTATAGAAGGGGGGTTCGAATGAACTAGGGTTTGAATGAACCCTGGTTCGAGCGAACCCCTAGTGGTTTGAATGAACCAAGGTTCGAATGAACCTTGGTTTGAGAAAACCCCTAGGGGTTCGCTCGAACCCCTGGGGGTTTGTTCAAACCTCCTTTATTCCTCATCCCCTCCTTCGAACACTAAAAAAACCTTAATTTTGGCACTTTGAAGCTCGGGCTAAGGATGAAAATGGAGGAATCTTCACAAACCCAACTTGAATCAGGTAGTCCTCAGAACAAGCTATCCAACGAATATAATTTTAATATGTTTTGGTTTTATTATATATTTGTTTTTTTAGTTTTATTAAAGATAGGTTTTTCATCGAAAATGAAGGTCTATGTTCTGCACATGTGCAAAAATAGAAGATTATCAAAAAAAAATTGAAAAATATGAGTGCACTAGATACTGAATTCCTTGATCCAACAAAGAAAAAAAATTGAATTTTGATATATACAAAAAAAGTTGTGTTATACGGTCGCGCTATGTCTAAATTGTAATTGGTTTGACTTCGAAACTTGATTAAAGAAAAAATATTCAATAAAAAATTGTCTAACCAAGTGGAAGCACTAGATATCAAAGTTACGAATCTAAATTCAAAAGAATTAGAATTTTATCCTTCATGGAAAAAAAGTTATACGTTATACAGTGTGTATCACTTTTTAAAAATGTTGTTTTTTTAAAAAACCAATTTTCGCGGGAGATGGAAAAAGAAGTGCAATTTGATTCCAAAAATTTTGAAAAAAATATTTTTAGAATCTATAAAAAAATGTGACAAGACTCTAGTTTTCATCATCTTCAAATTCCTTATGGTTTAGCCACTATAGGTGCCCGAATGTGAATATTTAGTTTAAAAAAATAATTTCAGTGTCTAGTTTGGCCAAAAATTGTAAACCACTATTGTGGGATGACCCTAAATGCATTTTAAATATTTTGACATTTGGTGGTCCTGAGAAGTGTGTGTCATGGAGGGGAGCCAGTGTCGCTAAATCTCTAGTTGTTCACTTTTTCTTAGTGTTTGGAGAAATCCAAGTGGGGACTCAACAAATATTGTCCTTCCTATCCTAGGGTTGTGCAATTTGTGAGTCAGTTAAATACTTTGTTAAAAAATTGAAACAAACATACAACAAGTCATCAAAATTTCAAACCCTTTGGAGAAAATATCCTTGAAGAGTCCAAATTTCACTACTTGTCCCTAGGGATTTTATCCTTAGAAGCTTCTAAATATTTTGACCCATATCTCAATTTTTTCTCTTAAAATTCAACCTAGGAAAATTATGCCTTTGATTCTTGGATTTTCACATAATGGGCCTTGTGGAATGAAAAGGAATTGAGACATAAACATTTAGTTTGATATATAATCAAGGGGTGTTGATGTGGAAAAATAAATTCATTAACCAAGATTAAATAAATTGAACCCCACACATGTGTGTGTTATCTTCTATCTTATGGTCCTCCAAGAAAAAACATTGGTCTTTTGGTTTGAACTACTCATAGGGTAAAGTATTTTCATCAATATCTTGTTCTTGTAATCTTCTTAAGTTCATTTAGAATCAAATAAAACTCTTCATCCATCCCAAACATTTATCATCTTTATCCCACAAAAAACTTTTAGAGCTTTCAAAAAATTAAAATTCTAGACTTGGGTTAATCCTTAAACACATCAAAATCACCTTGTTTAGTTAGGAGTGTGAGAATGCATCCTTTCTCATACCTCTAGTTAAATTAGTACCCCTTTGAACAATTTCAACCTAAGGCTACATCCAACATCTTGGTATCTACAAGTTTATTATCCAAATCAAACTAGTCAAAATCAAATCCTAAAGTCTAGCATTGATCCAAAGTTCCTAAAATTTCAACACCTATATCATTCACCCCTTGCATCCTTCATCTCATGATTGGGCCTAAATTTCTTAGAGGTCAACAAGGTCAAAACATAAGAAGAACATGTAATATAAACTTGATCCATACATCATGATTGATCTAAGTCAACCAAACTATCAAATCCTTACAAAACCAATGGATTATCAAAACTCACATTTATACAATCCATACATGGAATCATTATCTCCTAAAAACTTCAATGATACAACAAATGTGAGTATTACCAATCTAAATTTTGGAACACCATTCCCTCTGATAGATTTAAATCAAATTCAAAACTTACAAATATATCAATCAAACAATCAATACATGAGTCTTCAACAAAACAATATTATCCCATCTAATCCATACATGCCAAATGTAATATACCAAGTGCAAACTTATCAAACATGAATGTATCAAATACATACTTAGTGAACTATGGGATAGAAACATTTGCAAATCAAACTAATGTTGTTCAAAATCCAAGCAATATATTGAAAACTCAATGTATTGATCCAATTCAAGGTAACACCATGCAAAATTAAGGCTACCTAAATCAAAGCAATGTGTTTTGAAACCAAAACAATGTTCAATGCCAACCTATAATGCCAAATATAAACATCATCCCAAATCAAAACATTTTCAAAAATCAATTTCTCCATGATCCCATAAAAACACCACAAGTATACATTCCAAATATGCTTGCTCAAAAACCAAATCAACTATATCAAGGGTGTCAAGATCAAAATCAAGAACAAATTTTGTGAAATCAAATTGCTATACTTAGAAAATTCATTGATTCATATCACCAAGAGACATCTCCACTCCAAAACCTACACATTCCCCCATTGTTTAATCCATGTCATCAAAGCATTGATTTTTTTCCACAACCACATCAAGAACAATATCTCCAATTTCAAGAGTTTGGATATCAAGATCAACAACATCAACAAAAAACCCAATCACCACATTCAAAGATTAGTCATCATATCTCCAAAATCAATCACCACAAGGTCAATTTAAAGTACTAATCTCACAAGGTAACAAATGTGAATACACTCCTTTAGGAGGAGTAATTGTATCAGCAATAAAGAAGCTAGTTAATGCAAAATTCATCACTCTTCCAAAATTAAGTTCTTTCAACTCTATCATAAAATTCCCTTGGAATATATCTTATTATGAGTATCATATATATGATCGTCATAAGACATAAAATATTATTGCACTCAAAAATATCATCCAAGACCTTCTTGATCAAGAAATAATAACTTTTCATGGAAATGATCAAGATTCAACCACTATTGATAACAATGAAAATCTCTCCACCACAATTGTTGAAAATAGTGATCAAGATCTATATCTATCCATCAATGAGCACCTTATAGATGTTTCTACCCCATCCAATGATTAAATCAACATGCATCAAGAGTCACTTTTCAATCATGATCAAAATTCACCAATAATATCCAACAAGGACCTATTTCAAGGAGTGTTAGAATTATTTGATCCTATTGACATAATCCAAGATCCATCAACCAATGCTCATGTTGATAATGTATCTACATCACCTAGTGAGTTAAAGGACTTATATCAAGAATCTATTCCAAAGCATGATCAACATTTTTCACCAAATTTTAGCAATGGTCCCTTCCAATATATATTGACATCCTTTGACCTCATGGTTGTAGATATTGAAGGAATCTTCAACTCAATACTTAATCCACATCCACTCAAATATCAATAGGATATTGAGCCACCTCCCATGCCTACTGACAATATCGAAGAACCCTTTATAGGAAATCCATCCTTTGAAATTGATCCATGTCAAGAACTTAATCCAAAGCATGTCAAAAGAAATTCCAAAATCAATCAAGATCAAGAATTTACTAAAATAATCTAATGGACACTCTCCAATATATACAATATTTCATAAATAAAGATCATATCAATATAACCCATACTCCTCCATCTTCCCATGAGACGCTTTCTTTGGATGGACACATAGATGATCTTCATTTAGAACATGATCCCCTTTACTCTTGACATTATTACACAAGAATAGGAGGTTATTGACTCTTACAGTCAAGAAGAGTTGAGAACATCAGGATCAAATATATCCCAAATTCAGACTAAGGACATCATGTATGAAGATATCTAGCATTATCCATTCAAGGAAACAAGTCAGAAAAAATAGGATATTTCAAAGTCAGTAGAGTAGCAAATTGAAATAAAATCATTTGTAGTGGTCATTTATCAAAGAATTCTTGCTAAACAAGACATCTCAAAAAAAGAAGAATCAAATCATGAAGGTACTACTTCCATAGTACTAGGGGCAACTTCATCTCAAGGAAACGACAACATAGGGAGCACAAAGAATCCTTATGATGAAACAATGCTACTACCACAACCAGCCACATCATGAATCTTCATCCACCCATCACCCCATCCATGGATTTGGGCCAACATCAAAAGAAATATTTGAATCGAAGAACAAAGAATGTTAACAAAGAAAAAGAAGCTACGAAGCATAATGGACAAATAAAATACACATGGATACCAAAAAATACAAAGAAATATTATCCCTATCAAACTTCATTAGTCAAAGAAACTATGGGACAAAATAAAAAAGGGAAAAGTATCCATCAAAGATGTCCACAAAGGAAAAAGGAATCTTCTCAAGCAACATACAAACTATATCAAGTAGTTGGTCCTAATTCCAAGCACATTTCATATCAACCCATCGTTGCTCATCTTCCCAAGTTTGGAGAATTAAAAGTTCCAAGCTATCAACCAATCCATCTTCTATTCCTAAACACACTCCTCCATCCATGCCTCCATGAATGGTATCCAATTCTCAAATTAACCATGTATTGGAAATAACCCTTCATCATAATGATTTAGAAGGAATTCTATTGTGATGTGCGCATAAATACAAAGTTAAATCTAGTATCATCAAAGTAGATTAGAATTCTCAAAATTTGCATTCAAGTACACATATCTTAGTGAAACAACTTCAAGAAGGATATCAATGGCACATTATGATAGATAAATCAATTTCAATAGTACCAGGTGGTTCTATATGAACTTAATATATTTCAAAAAAAAATCATGAAAATAGTAAAGATAAAAATCATCCTCTAGTGAAAACCAATACGATAGCACTTTGGATAGGTACCATGATGAAAACCTGGTAAATAGGTATGATGTGTAGAATTGAGCATCTACGTGTGCTATGTTGGAAACACAAGGGTAGACAACTGAGAGGGGGGGTAAATCAGTTGTCACATAAATTTAAAACTTATTAACCCTTATTCTCATATTTGATTAATAACCATCAAATCATAAATCATCAACACATCAGAAACACACATAACACCAAGTTTTTTTACATGGAAACCTTGTTAGGGAAAAAACCACGGTGGAGGTCATTCTACAAGATTATACCTAGTCAAAATTATAAAGAATATAATGGGGAATGCACATGCATTCATGCACGCTTCCTAGAGATCACTGCTTAATTAAAACAAGTCTTACTACCCAAAGGAAGACACACTATCTTACAAAAACACTCATATTACATCCATAGGATTTTGAACTGAGAGAATAACATCTACTAATGCCTGATTACAGTTTCAGTTAAGCACATGAACTCTTCTTCACACTCTACTTCTACCTTTAAATGATTTGAACATTATTCGCACATCCCATACACTCACATACCTCACACACACCTTCAAATGGAATAAACAATCACTTATATATCCCCACCAAGAGATTACATTGTTACATGCCTGCTTCAACAAACTAATAAAACATATGCAAACTGTCGGCCCATAACAATAACAATTAAATCAATGTGAATCAAACAAGGTCAACAACAACATAGTGAAGACCTAAAACAACATCCTCGAACATGAACCACCTTCAAAATTTATTCCTCGATGATCCACAACACACTACCATCACCTTGTTAGCCATGAACATGAAAAAAATGAACATGCAAGAGAAAATCACCAATCACAAGCACAATGAAGAAGGTGGACATGCAACACAAATAGAGCATGATCTAGAAACATCCACAAACATCATGAATCACTAGAGAAGCATCCAAAACAACTTAACTTACTAGAATCACACTATCTTTATTCAGGAACACCAATTGAAGCAACAATAAAACTATCAGAACACAACTACTCATAACTTGATCAAATTTTCATGCGGATCTCTGAAATTTGACATGGATAAACTAGATATACTCGACAAGAAACCCTTTAATCCAAAACCTCTAATTATCAATGTATTGAGTTCACCAACAGACTGAACTTCACTTCACCACTAACAACCTGCAACTTATTACAATTTTCTCAATATCCTCGACATATATAGCCTTAATGAAAATAGTGTTGACACCAATGACAACCACATATCAACAACACAACCGTAACATCCAAAAATCTCCCCCTTTGGAATTGGTAGGAAGACATGGTGTGAAAAACACCATCAATGCAACTATATATTAACACTTTCTCCCCCTTAGGTTTTGACTCTTTTCTCCTCAACTCTTTCACATGACTCTTCTCCCCACATGACTCTTCTCCCTAGATAATTCATAGTTTTTTACATAACTCTTCTCCCCCTTTGACATCAATGACAAAGATCTCTTTTCTCTACACAAGCTTTGAACCACATATCAAACATCTGACTACTCCCCCTGAGTAGCATCCACTGCAACATCAATCTAGATCAAGATATGACTATGAAATGCATAGAATGATGCAAAGCAATGTATCTTAGTTTTGATTAGGAGGGGTAATCACCCCTAAATTCCCTCTGAGATACTCAAAAGTATCCTCAGGCAAAAGCTTGGTAAATATGTCTACAATTTGTTCCTTAGTAGGTACATACTCCAATCTGACTTCTTGTTCACTCACCTTATCTCTCAAAAATTGAAACTTGATAGATATATGCTTGGTCTTTGAATGCAGCACCAAATTCTTAGAAATGTTAATTGCACTTGAATTATCACATAATATAGCAATAGGTTCATCATACACGACTCTAATATCTTTCAACATCTACTTCATCCACAATAATTGAGTATAATTGTTAGCAACAACAATGTATTATGCCTCTACATTAGATAAAGAAATGGCATTCTATTTCTTACTTATCCATGAAATCAACTTCTCACGCTTAACCATGAAATCAACTTCTTACCCAAGAAAAATACACCACCACTAGTTCTTTTTCTGCCATTCCCATCTCCTTCCCAATTAGCATCAGTAAAGGAACTTAAAGTAAGATCATCATCTTTAGGATACCACAAGCCAAAATCAACTATTCTCTTCAAGTATTTGAAAATCCTCTTCAAAACTATCACATGAGATTCCTTAGGATCAACTTGAAATATTGCAACAATGCATACAAAATTCATGATATCAAATCTATTTTGAGTCAAATAAAGCAATCTACCAATCATTGATCTGTATCTAGTCTAATTTTCCTTCATAGAATCATCATCTTCTATCAACTTGCATCCAGTAACCATGGGTATACCAACCGGTTTTGAATCTTCCATACCAAACTTCTCCAACAATTATTTCACATACATGGACTGAGATATAAATATCCCTTTATCTAACTGAGTAATTTACAATCCCAAAAGTAATTTCATCTCTCCAATCCTAGACATCTCAAATTCATTTTGCATCTCATTAGTAAACTTCATGTACAAACCATCATCTCCTCCAAAAATGATATCATCAACAAAGACTTCAACAATCAAATCTTTATCATCATTAATATTGAAATATAGATTACTATCAACAGTACATTTGTTAAATCCAAGCTTCAGAAAATACTTGTCCAATCTAGCATACCATACTCTAGGGGCTTGCTTAAGTCAATACAGTGCTTTCTTCAACTGACAAACCATATCCCCCTGATCAGTCAATTGAAATCCATCAAGTTGCTCAACATATACTTCTTCTTCCAATTCACCATTTAGAAATGCTGACTTGACATCCATTTGATAAACTTTATAGTCTTTGTAAGCAACATAAGCAAGAAATAGTCTCACAACTTCAATTCTAGCAATAGGAGAAATTTTTTCTTCAAATTCAATTCCTTCCATCTGAGAATATCCTTTACACGCTAGTCTTTCTTTGTTTCTAACAACTTCACCTTGCTCATTCAGTTGTTTCCAAAGACCCATTTATTTCCAATTACTTTTTTTTCCTTAGGTCTAGGAACAAGAATCCATGTATCATTTTTCTCAATTTGTTATAGTTCTTCTTTCATTGCTTCAACACAATGTTCATCTTTGCATGCTTCATTCACACTATTAGTCTCAGTCTTTGAAATCAAACAATATTCTTCTACAATTTTTCTCCTAGTCTAAACACCTTTGTTCTTATCACCTATGCTATGATCTTCTGAATGATTTAATCTTACATACCTTGGAGTCTTGGGATGTTCTTGAACTTCAGGCTCTTGTGATCTCTCTTCTGCACTTTCACTAGTTTCTCCTTCCTTTTGATTTTCTTGATTGGCTCGAATGATCTGAACTTGATTTGAAGTTTAAAATTTCTTTCCATTGTTTGAACTGTCATTATGATCATCTGAATCATATCCATAGGTTTTGGATGGTCTAGTTATCTCTTCATCAACCTTAACAATTTCACTTTCAACCATTTTCCTCAATCTCTTATTGTAGCACCGGTAGGCCTTGCTTTGAGTAGAATAACCAAGAAAATTTCCTTCCTCACTTCTAGCATCAAAATTTCCTATATCTTCATCTCTTTTGATATTACAATTACTTCCAAAGATTTTGAAGTATCTAACATTAGGTTTATGACCATACCATAGCTCATAAGGAGTCTTACCAATATCACCTTTGATTTGTACTCGGTTAAGTGTGTAAACAATAGTACTCATAGCTTCTTTCTAGTAGATATGAGGTACATTTCCTTCCAACATCATAGTTCTAGCAACTTCTTCAATTGTCCTATTCTTCCTTTCCATAATTCCATTTTGTTGAGGGGTCAGTGCTGTAGATAATTGTCTCTTTATCCCATGTTCTTCACAAAAATAATTAAACTCATCAGAAGTGAATTCATAACCTCTATCTAATCTTAGACATTTAATCTTCAGACATTTCTCTGTCTCAACCATAGCCTTACAGATCTTGAACTTCTCTAGAGCTTCAAATTTCTCCCTTAAGAAAGTAACCCACATCATTCTAGAATAATCATCAATAAGCAACATGAAATACATGTATCCTTGTAAAATTCCGACTCTAGAAGGACCACACAAGTTAGTATGCACAAGCTCCAACAATTCATTTGAACTTTGTTTTTTGCTCCGAAATGAAATTCTAGTTTACTTCCCTAACTAACATTCCTTGCATATCGCATTAGTAGGTTTCATAAACTTAGGAAGATCTCTCACATCCTTAGTAGAAATTACCTTGATAATATTATCAAAGTTAACATGACACATTCTCCTATACCATAACCAACTTTCATCAACTTGAGCAATAAGACAACTTTTACTAGCAACACTCAAGTGAAAGATATTACCTTTTGTTTTTGTACTTGATGCAATCACATTTTCGTAAATCCCCAATATTCTAAACTTTCCATCCTTGAATTGAAGATTGTATCCCTTATCAACCATCTATCCAACACTTAAAAGATTATGCTTCAGACCTTCTACATATAGGAAATCATTAGTATTATTCTTACCATCAAGAGAAATGCATCCTCTACCATAGATCACACCTGCTTTGTCATCACCAAATATTACAACACCACCATCATACTTTTCCAAGCTCACAAACTTACTTTTATCACTTGTCATGTGATAAGAGAATCCACTGTCAATCACCCATTCATCTTTCTCATCAACTCGATCAGTTAGAGTTTTCTCCACATTTTTACAACTAGCAAACTCAATAGACACAAGATTATTTTCCATGATAGAAATAATACACATTCATCCTCACTTACATTCCCTTTATCAGACTCATCATTTGTCACACCTTCATCAACAGAATAATAACACTTTGAAATCTAAGCTTGTGAGGTCTTGACTAGGAACTCTTTTTGGACACCTTGATGCAAAATGACCTATCTTATTGTAAGAAAAATATTTGATAGGAAAATTTCCTTTATACTTACCTTCTCCTCTAGCTTCCCTTTTGAAAATAAGTGCTTCAAGCTCATCCAATTGTCTTTCTTCTTCTTCAATCTCTCTCATTTCCTCCTCATACTTGAATATATTTCTAGAAGGACTTTCACCAGGCTCATATCTTTGTTTATCCCTTCTGAAGGTAGTAGCCTTGAATGTAGATTTTGTCTTAGGAAGAGCATCACCAAATTCCCTCAAATCAAAAGTAGTAAGCTTACCAATCAAAATATCTCTCGTTACATTTTTTACAGTCTGGAGCTCCTCAATAGTTGTAGCTTTGACTTTGTATGCAGCAGGCAAGGATCTAAGAACTTTAGCAAAAATATTCGATTCTTCCTATTGTCCACTAGCACATCTGATACTACACACAAGTTCATTCACTCTTTGCATGAAAGAAGTAATATTATCATCATCACCCTTTCTCAACATTTCATATTTCCCTTTCAGACTTTGCAACTTAGCAATCTTCACATTTTCATCACTTTCATAAAAAGTTTCAAACTTTTTCTAGATCTCATAAGCAGTCTTCGGATCCATCATATTTGTCATCTCAGAATCAGTCAAAGCACTCAACAATGCTTTCGTAGCCTTGATATTGTACTCAACATCCTTAATCTCAATAGTAGTAGAAGGACCATTCTGTGGAATAACATACCTATTGCTTGTAATGTTCTAGTAGGGTTCACCAATGCATCTTAGATGACACTCCATTCGAGTCTTCCATAAAGAATAATTTATTCCATCAAATCTCAACTATCCCTCTTGTATGTCACCATCTCAGATCACCTCAAGCTATGAAATTCTTCCAAGGAACCTGGCTCTGATACCAATTGTTGGAAACACAAGGGCAAACAAATGAGCAGGGGGTGAATCAATTGTCACATAAATTCAAAACTTATTAAACTTATTAACCCTTATTCTTAGATCTAATTAATAACCATGAAAGCATAAATCATCAACACATCAAAAACACACACAACACCAAGATTTTTATGTGGAAACCCTGTTAGGGGAAAAACAATGATGAAGGTCAGTCCACAAGATTATACCCTGTTAAAAGTATAAAGAATAAAATGGGGAATACACATGCCTTCAGGCACAATGCCTAGAGCTCACTGCTCAATTACAACAAGGGTTACTACCCAAAGGAAGACACACTATCTTACAGAAACATTTGGATTACATCCGTAAGATTTTGAACTGAGAGAATAGCATCTGCTAATTCCTGATTTTAGTTTCAGTTAAGCACATGAATAATTCTTCACACTCTACTCACTCTTCTTCACACTCTCCTTCTTCCTTTGAATGATTTGAACATTATTTACACATCTCATACACTCGTATACCTCACACACACCTTCAAATGGAATAAACAATCGCTTATATATATCAACAAGAGATTACATAGTTACATGTCAGCTTCAACAAAATAATAAAACATATGCAAACTATCGGCCCAAAACAATAACAATTATCAATGTGAATCAACAAGGTCAGCATAGTAAAGAACCAAAAAAACATCCTTGAACATGAACCACCTTCAAAAATTATTCCTTGAAGATCCACAACACACTACCATCACCCTATTGTCCATGAATATAAAAAACATGAACAGGCAAGAGAAAATCACCAATTGCGAGCACAACGATCAATGCAGACATGCAACAAAGATAGAGCACAATATAGAAACATCCAAAAATATCATGAATCACCAAAGAAGCATCCACAACAACTGAACTTACTAGAATCACATTATCTTCATTCAGGAACACCAAATGAAGCAATATTAAAACTGTTAGAACACAACTGCTCATAACTCAATCAAATCTTCACGCAGATCTCTGAAACATGACATGGAGAAACTAGATATACTTGAAAAGAAACCCTTTAATCCACAACCTTTGATTATCAACATATTGAGCTCGTCAACAAACTGAACTTCACTTCACCATTGACAACCTACAACTTATTTATTACAATTTTCTCAATACCCTTGACATATATAGCCTTAATTTCAATAGTGTTGACATCAATGAAAATCACATATCATCAACACAACCACAACATCCAACATGCTAGTTCAGGTGGAAGCATCTTATCTCATTCATAATAAATCCAACATTTGATCCATCTTATCCATAATTAAACGATTCATCCATGAACCATTTATCCAACCCATTACCATCTATCTACATTATCAAGATTCATCCATGAACCATTTATTCAACCCATTACCATATATCTACATTATCTTGATATTGAAAAATGTTTGGTGTACACTTTACACTTGCTTATGGTAAACATCTTGACATGAGTCATTTTCATTGATCCAATCCTACCCAACATTATATAAGCCATGAAGCATTGTCCAAATGAGTACCCTCTATTTGAACACCTTATCTTATCACAAGATAATCCTTGGTATCCTTTTCATGCTTACTATATCCATCCATTCGTACACCTATCCAAGAATCTACCCATGGTATTTCATACATTGCTAGATATTGGGAGAAAATATTTATATCTTGCTTCAAGAATAAATCTTGATCTGTATATCCTAACTTATGCAGTGTTCCAAACATTGGTAAATCTAAAATTAAATTGGTCAAAACATTTGTGAGCCAAAAATCCAAATCAATAGCCCATGGCATATTTTGATGAGATTATGTTCCTTATTCATATTTATCTTTCATTGAGCATTGATCCAAATAATCAATATCAATTTTATCTAATCTTCACTTTAGCATCACATCAAATCATCCAAAAAAAAAGTTTGTTCCAAATCAAGCTTCAAAATTTTTATCAATCAATTCCAATCAATCCATCATCATCTCAAGATATCCTTCCTAGTCCTCACGTTGCTTAACACTATCCTTGCATTGTTGTGTATCATCAACAATGTTATCATGATCAATCCATCAATCAGATCAATCAACCTTAGCTTGGTTCTCAACAAAATACCCAAAAAAGATCATTGAAATCATCACACATATCCATATCCAAATTTTCAAAATCATGCGAAAATCCAAAATCATTCATAAAACTAGAAAACCCAAAAACCATGTCAAAAATCAAAAAATAGGTCAAAAATAGAAAAAGTCAAAAACAGAGAGTTGTCATTTCAAACTACGAGGATTTTGTGTTTGTAACATAGGCAAGGTTGATCTTCAATCAACCCCCGAGGCCCCTAGGATAAGTCATTTAGGTGTCCATCATAATAAACTGACAATCCATTTGTTCATTTCTCATCAATAAACAATTTTGTGTCAATCAAACTATGTGGTCTCTTCGTGTATAATATAGGAAAGGATAATCTTTGATCAAACCCTGAGGCCCCTAGGATAGGTCTTTAGGTTAGATTCTTGGTCAAAATATTAGAAAACACAAAAACATTGGAAATTTTCAAAATAAAAATATTTGTAAAACATCTCAAAAAATACCCAAAAAAATAGCCTCAAAACATTTCAAAAATACCAAAAACATTCAAAACACTCAAAATCAACCATCCCATTTCATTTTCATCCACAATAAACATCCATTCATAATAAAGGATCGTCACCTTCAACCTTTGGAAAAATAATCGAAAACAAGTTTAACAAATTGAAAGTGAAACTCAAATGTCAAGATCTCAAGTCTAGGCCAGTAGATAAACAAGTTGGTCAACTCTTGGTATCAATAGCCCATCATCTAGTTATTCCCAAAATCATCTGATAAAATCATGTCCTAGGATGCATCCTTCCTACAATGGACGTCAACATCAGACATCACATAGTTTAGTCTTGGCTAGAGGTATGAAGAACATTGGCTTGTTTGTGTACTTGATCTTTTCTTTTGATTTATCTTATTGTGCTTATTCTAATGACCTCTTGATGATGTCTAATCAAAATTATTTAGAGAGAAAGGAATGGGGAATTTATCATTATCTTTTTTTGTTGTGCTTGTGGAATATTGTTGCAATATAACCTTGGTCATGCTTACTTTGTTTGATTTGTAGGGAGGTTGTTTGTACAACTTGTTGACTATTACATAGATAGGTTATTCCTTTCCATGTTTTGGTCCAAGACATTTGAAATGTCTAAAGTACATGTCCTAATAAGGTTTCATATTCTAGGTGTGAATAGGGATACTCGAGCATCTGATTGTTGAGTCAAATTCCATCTCACTAGGTACAACTCCATCCTAGTTTTCTATACTTGGATGCATTGTATCTATGTGTGTTATCAAAAATAAGGAAAGTAAGCTCTTTACATCTCTAATCTCTAATAAGCAACTCATCATCATTATCAACCATCACCATATTTAATAAAGTCTCGACGACTCATAGATTTGTTGGACTTTTGAATCAATCTCAAAATCAAGGATTACTCCATCTTATTCTTCTATATTTATTGACAATTCTATCCAAGTGTCAACTAAAAATATACATGAGGCTACCCATGGTCGATGATTTTCTATGCATCAACAAATCTATCTACATCAAACATCTAATCTTTCTAGTCCTATTTTAGTTGAACTGATCTTAAATATTTTTCATGAGATCAACCCTAAAATTTAAATTTTCACCTGATCTCTCAAGGGGGTAGTGTAGCAGCATAATTTCTTCTATTGGGGCAATAATGGGGCATCCGAAAAAATCACTTTTTTTTTAGTTTTGATCTCAGTAGTCTTATCCCTTGAACCAACACAACAGGTAACTCGCTTCAAACAAGGGAAAAATGTAGACACGTAAAAAGCGTTGATTGATACTATGCATCTAATTCTAATTGACTAACACCATTTCCTCTTAAATCACCTTGAACTAATTGATTAATTAAATAATCTGCATTATTTAGTTAAACTTAGTAAATTCAACTATTAATCAAATAATTAAATTTATTGTATTAATTCACCCTTACTTCTAAATAATATTCATCATTTTTAATTAAACTCCCCTAAATCCTCCCATTTGATTAAATCTAATCACATTAAATTTCACAATCCCTTAATCCATTCCAATTAATTAATCCAAAATCACTTTCTAATCATCATTAATAAATCCTCCAGCTTTTAACTCCTCAAGAGTTAAATCAACTCATGGTCAACTAACCAAGTTGCGCATGAAATTCACTTCTTTTAATTGACTAATTCCTCTATTTATCCTCACAATGGCATATTCCAAGGAATATTCCTCTCAACCACCTCTCATTCAATTTCCCTCCAAAGTATTTCAAAAACCTTTCACATCCTCATTAACACCTCTTACATCCTCTCAAATCTCAAAAACATTCATTTAATTCCTCTTATAACCTTTCAAATCCTCAACCAATTTCATTTACTTCTCTTCCATCCTCCTCCACTCACACATTTCCCAAAATGTGCTCCACCTTCCTCCAATAGAATTGTGACACTTGACACATTCTTATTGGCTCTCATTTTATCCCACATTCATTAAATCCTCCCATTCTTCAACCCTTTGCTTCTATAAATAGAGGCATCCCTTTCATAATATCCATCCACAACTTCGTGCATTATCATTATAGTCATTTTCATTGTTTACCATCCTCTTCATGTCATTTTGAGCTCATTTTCATCACTTAGCATCATTCCACACTTAAAATCATCTTTAAACATCAATCTTATCAATTGGGATTCAGAAAGGGCTTCTTTCCACATCAAAGGAGCACCACTCTCCCTATGGGATGGAGGTTTAGTTATATCAATTTGGTTTCATGTTAGCTTTAGTTGTTTTACTATCATGTTCATGTTTCCTCTTTGATTTAGCTAAGAATTTCATAGGGAATATTAGATTTTGGATTTATAACATGACTAATCATTGTTTGATCTTCTTACATTAGCATGTTGTAGGTTTGATGTTCACACATATTACATTACTTTTGCATAGCACTTGCATATTAGTGTATATCCAATCATTCATATTCAAATATTGAGTCAAAATTGCATTTCAAAAAATTTCATATAGTTCATCATTTGTCACTAATTCTACTTGCATTGGGTCATCAAATTCTAGAAAATTTTGTCATAGAAGTTACATTCTAAAACCTGGAATAGAAAATACATAAAACAACTCATAAATTATATTTTTTATTTCTTTAAAACCCTAAGCAAGGACCCATTCACCCGTGGGTGAATGAGTCCCTATATAGGCATTTTGGACAAGTTTTTGGGTGATTTTTAGCCTTTTTTTGCCTTTTTGTTGTTGTTCTTATACTTGAGTATTAGTTTTTTGAAATAGTATGTTTATGAATTCAAGTTATTGCTTCTTTTGTTAGATCTTGCAACATTTTGGAAAATATTTCTTGCATATTTTATTTGAGAGTAGTGTTAGATTTATGTACTTTTCCTTTAATTTTAGCACCATTTCATAGCTTAGATAAATTAATTTTACATTTTGCAATTATTAGGAAGCATAAACAAAAATCACTTGAGTCATAAAAAAACAAAAAACAAAAAATCTAAATGGTTAACCTTTGAAAAAGAATATCCTTTAAACCCTTTAGTTTTGATGACTTTGACATGTTAGATGAAGCCCTTGAGGACTTCCTCTCACCTAGATCATCCACTACATATTTGGTACAAGAGGATGCAAGCATAGAGAATCATGACTATCATAGTTGCTCTTTTCCCAATTCCTTTCCTACTTGTGATGAAGGTACTTTGGTGTTAGAAGACCCAATTATTGCACATCATGAGAATATTGTTTCTCCCTCTTTTAATGCTACATTTCTCTCAACAAACAGTAATATGGATGACATAGATGAATATGCTAAGGTCAAATTATATCTCCCCTCACTAAAAGGTCATTTAGGTAAATCAATTGAGGTTATGAATGCACAAATTGGATCTCCCCTGATTAGTGAGCCTCGTAAGTCACCTCCCATCATAGAACCACCTAAAAAGAAACCATTATCCCTAGGAGATGTCTTGAAGTTTATAATGCAAATTTATAGTAACAATGTTTCACAACAATTTACTTATAATACTATTGCTCACACATATAATACAAGTAACAATAGGAAATTGCAAACCATTCTCACTTCATTACCATTGCCTCAACCTATCTTGCCTACTACTCCTCATTTTCCTTTACATGGTGGAAAAGAATATGATTTTGTTGAATAGCTTAAAAATACTCCCACTAAGATATCCTTATGGGATCTTATTCAAAGATCACCTACATACAATAGGATACTCCAAGAAATTTTGCAAAAGAATGATATCCAATTTTATCTTAAATTGAATGATGTAGCAACCTCCTTTGATTGTATGCAAGTAGAAAATTTAGATATCACATTCCCTCAACATGAATTACCCTCACTTGAGATCCAAAATAAGCATGAAACCTTGATGACAAAGGTGATCATTAATGAAGCCGTAGTTAAGCACACCCTCATCGGCAATGGAATGGGTCTTAATATTTGTAGCATTGATCTCCTAGATAAAATTGGTGTGGACAAGAATCTTTTTCAACTCATTGATTTTAATATTCATGGCTTTGACAATATTAATAAGCAACCATTAGGAATGATCACATTATCTATTGAGGTCAAGCCTATAGTTTTTTCTACCCCTATCCATATAATGCCAAGACCTCTTTCATACAACCTTCTCCTAGGGAGACCATGGATTCATGCTATGAAAGGAGTCCCATCTACTCTTCACAGTCAGACAAAGTTTTAATATAACAACAAGATATACATGGTTGAAGTAGATGAACAAATTTATAAATCACAAGTTCAACATGATTATAACACTTCTATCTCCCCTAATACTTTGATTCCAACTTCCAAATTAGAACCTATACAAGTTGATGTTAATCCTAATTGTCTTTCACCTACAAAAAAATCTTATGTGATGATTGGGCATCGTTAGATTTTATACCTTATTTCAAAGAAAATTCCAAAATTTCACCTTCAAAGTCCAAAGAGTCATATACAAATGATTCATCTTCAAACACATATTTTAGTGATGATTGGGGTTCATTAGATTTTATACCCTCCTTTATGGGAGAGTATAAAATCTCATAATCTAAACCAAAATATCCTTGTATTTCATTTTCTCAACTTGGTTCAACATCAGCAACATCACCCCATGGTGGTGATGGGGGCTCTTCAACTCCCATCCCTCATGACAAGAAGATACATAACTTTAAGAAACTTAAAAAGGATTTGTGTTCTTGTGAAGAATCCAATCCTTCTCAGAAGCATAAAACCTATTCATATCAGTTTGAAAGAATGTTATGTTCTTGGATAAAAAATCCTTTCTAAACTTTGATATAATGAAAACATGGAGCAAAATGGTAGAGAACAAGTGAAGTCTATACCATAATTTTTCATGAAAGATTTAGGTTTACCATCGTTATCTTCATTTTCATCTAAGGCCTTATCATCTACTATGTGTATGACATCTTGTGATGAGAAATAAATGTCCCCTACTATTGATCAAGAGAGTATCTTATTGAGGCTTCTTAAAGCCCGCTTGATCAATAACTCTTCCTCCAAAAGCATGAAATAAATTTTACAACACAAGTTCATTCTAGGCATATCATTGATTTCATGGGCATTCAAATAATGAATGTAAGGCTTTGGTGATAAAATTCAACATCTTAAGGATTGTGGTGCTCTTCCTTGTGTTGATGCACCCATTTCCTCTAATTGATATTGGTTTTGATCATATCATGTTGGTCATCACTATGTGGCATTAGTAGCATTATGTGTCCTTCTAATTTCCATTCATGGTGGTACAATTTTAGGTGCAACCATATCTCTCTTGGTAGAAACATAATAGTTTTTGGTGGATATCTTTGTCTCTATGATCAGGGGGCATAGATAACTAGTTTTGGAGATATGCATTATTTTCAAGGATCCTCACATTCTCTATTTCTACTTAAAATACCAATTTATCAAGTATGTTGATATTTTAAGTGGGGAGAATATTGTCCCTCATTTTTTGTTTTCATGCTCTCTTCTTAAGTGATGATAACATACATCTTCTACAAAGTGTGATTATTCATTCCATTGGCATATTTTTATTGACATCGACATCATTTACATTGGAATTATTTTATCAGCATTGGAATTAAAATTTTGACATTTAGTACAACATTAGCATAACATATTGATCATGTTGTGTGGTGCCTTATCGAATTTATCGATAGGTATAAATTTGGTATAGTTAGTACAATGGGGACCTATAGACTTGGCATGAATTTCTCGTTGTAAGGTGAAAACCTAGATAGAGGCATGAATTTCTCCCTTAGCCACTTTTTGGGAGCTCACCTAGTGGAAAATGATTTTTCCTAGCCCTTGTGAGCATAATTTTCCAAAGGCTACCTAGCATAAGATAACTTTCTTGCCTATGTATCCTTTTCATTTTTCATGGCCATTGATCATAACACAACTTTCTTGTCTATATATCCATGTATTGGATGGATGTGGCACAATACAACTTGCTAGTCCATCTTTCTTTCCTCTTTGCATCGATTTTGGCATTGTATGTTTGTCTATCTTGTCTCGTTGCTCTATATCATACATGCTTGTATGTGTCCATTTATGTTTATGTTGGTTTGACATGGGATCATGGATCTTGAGGACATGCACAACCTCCTTGATCCTTGTCATCCTATCCCCTCAATATTTGTACACTTGGACCCCTCTTGACACACAATTTTCTACTTTTGTATGAGTTTTCACTTGCACTCATCTTCTCACTAAACTGACGGATAAATGCAATGTATAAAATGTATCCCTTTACATTTTGACACTTTGTTTGGGCACTCCTAATTAAAATATAATTAATAATGCCTTAATTTAGTGCTGAAAAATGTATCCCTTTACATTTTCACACTTGTTTGGTATCTTTCAATTAAATTAGACTTAATTATGCCTTAATAAGCCCTAATTTATATTTACAAGACTAATAAATTACATTTTTCAAAGGGAAAAACTAACAACAATTAATGCAAACACATAACTAAACACCTTGAGCAATGTGTGTTCCAGGAATAGGGACTTGGAACCCATTCCACCATGGGTGAATCGGTCCTCCTTAGGCCTTGGAACCCATTTTAAAAACATGTTTTGGCAATTTTTTTATCATCCCAAATTCAAATTTCAAAGATCGGCTTGTAATGTTTAATTTTCAAGAAATTAAGGATAAATGTCTATAAATACAAGGCTATTTTAACAATTCAAATCATCTAGCAAGAAGGAAACTTTCACAAGAGAAAATATTATGGTCAAGATAATTCAAGATCAGATTTCTTCATCATTTGTTGTAGAATTCTAGATCTCAAGTATCATGTCAAAGTTATGTTCATTCATGCATGTCTTGGGAGTATTAGGGATCCAAATTTGTCCCATAATGGCATGCTTTGAATGAACTTAGCATATTTGGATGTAACATGGGACTACTTTCAGGTTGTGGGTATCCTATTCAAAAGCAAACCTCCAGAGATAAGGGTTGGCTTCCCCTTTTGATGCCACCTAACAACTAATTTCTGAGGTAAATGGTCAGAATTGCATGAAAATGAACCTAATACTTAAAATACCTAAGGTGATACACCACAAAAGTTGGACCCGATAACAACCTATCACATTCAGATTAATATCATAAAATTTGATTTACACAACTCACTTTCCAATTGATGTAGTTTACATAAATAATTTATAAGGTCTATAAATAGTGCTTTTAGAAGGAAAACAAAGGTTTCACAACTAACAACACTACTAAACAACACAACTTATAACCTGCTAACATACATTTTCTCCTAAATAGATGCATAAACATGAGACAAGTTTGCAAGGAAAGATGAATTTTCATAAGACAAACTAATCAATCAATAATGGCATACCATGAAACATGAAGAGAGAAGATAAAATGCTCTATTCTATTGATTCAAAGTGCTTATTGTATTAAAAGTCCATCTGAGTTACAATACTACTCCATGAAAAATAGGTTCAAGAAACAAAGCTATCCTATTGCTGGAAAGAAAGAACTAACTCCAAAATGAAAAAACAAGCTACTTAAGAAAAAATCCCACCAAAACCCCTCACACATGTCCATCTAGAAGGTTCTGGTTGGATATAGCAATGAGGCCAAAAAAGAACCTTCTAAAGTCACTCCAAAATGGTGAAAAGTCAAGCTCAAACTCAATTCATGCTAAAAGTATGACAAAATTCCCTCCAAACTAGCACATGTTCCTCTAAAACAGTCAAATACTTCACCCCCACACTCTCCTCATGTTTGCAATTCAATCATTTTGTCTCCCAGCTTTGACTCATGCAATATGTGTGTTTTGAAAACACAGGGCTCCAAAAAGGAATTAAAGATAATAATCTTGACTAAATGATTCACAATACATCACTTAATCAAGTTATTTTACATTTCAAAGCACAAAATTAAGAGGGCCCACCATCAATATGAATTACATTTCATTTGCAAGTGATCAGAAAAATCACTTAAATGATATTTTTATGTTTTTAAACAAATGCAAGAAATAATAATGAAATGCTAAAATGCTTTCAAAAGAATCAATAAGATCAATAAGGCACTTGATCATCTCACCTTTTCCTATTTTGCACTATAAGGCCACATGTGGTCAATATTCTGATTTTTAAAGGAAAAATCAAAGCTCAAGCTTGGCCTATGTGGCCAACCTCCACACTTCTTGGAAGGCATATTCCAAGTCTTCAAGGCACATGATGTTCATGATCAAAATTCAAAGGCATATTACCTGTAGACATACGAAATTGACATCATTCACATTTCATGCATTCATCAAGTAAATCGAACTCAATAAATCAAATCTCTAAGGATCATCCATTTAAATTGAATAAATTAACTTTATTTAATTTAAACCTATCATTACCTCATTTAAATAAATAATTTTTTAATCAAATCCATTAAATTCAGTCTCCTAAGATTATCCATTTAGATTAAATAAATCAAGTTTGTTTAATTTAAGTCTTACATCCCCCTTTTAATTAAATAAACAAAACTTTATTTAATTAAATCCCAAATGCATATCCCATCCCTTTTTTATTTAAATAAATCAAATAATTCAAGTCAAATGGGTCAAAAGAATCTAACATCATCTTAGCTAAGCTAATCTCGATTAATCTAATCTAACCACCCATCACATCCTCTAGCTTTTCCCACTTGCACCAATAAAGCATTTTAATTCATTTATAAATTCCTCATTTTCCCTCAACAAAGCATTTTTTGGCAATATTCTCCAAGTTTGAATATGAAGGAAAATTGGCTTGTCCCCTTCAACATGGAAATAACTTCTCTCTTACATGTCCCCCACTTAGCATTTAACTCTCAAATTCAAATTTGAATCTCCCCCTCTTTGGCACATTGACCAAAACTTGCACATTCCTCAACCTATCACAAGTTGACAAGTGGCCTCTTTTCATTGGCTTGTTTTTAGTCCCAAATCCTCCATGTTTGGCATTCTTCTATCATTCTATTCTATAAATAGAGATCATCTCCATTGATTTAATCCTCCACAACTTGATCTAAAAATCTCATGCAAAGTTACTCTCTTCAATTGAGAGCTGATTTTGTCCATTTCACTCCATCTTCAAAGCATTTTATCATTTAGCTTATCTAAAGGGGTTGGGAAAGGGAAATTTTCCACATCAAAATAACATCAATCCCCCTATAATATGTTTGTTTGGTCATTTGAATAATGTTTAATTGGTTTAGTTTGCTTTCATGATTTGTTTCTATTATTGTTGTGTTCAAATGAATTTTATAGGGAATCTGAGGTTTGTTGGTTTTGAACTGACTAACAATTAGTTGTGATCTTTATTTGATGAAAAAGAAAATTGAGGGTTCGCATTACCCATGTGGGACTTAGCACATTTTATATGATTCATGTTTGAAACAATTGGAAAATATTTAAAACAAGGGCACAATGTTTTAATGAGGAAAATAAGGAAATTTTTTCCTAAGTCTTAAAGGCTCTCATTCGGTCCCCACAATGTATTAACGTGAACTCTATTTTTAAAAACATGGGATAAAAAATCACATCAACATTGAAATAGGGTCAAACCCTAATCATCAAAATCCAAAAGAATGAAAAAAACCCATCATTTTATCATCAATCATTCTAGAGGAATGATGTTGCCACCACGGGGTTTCAGTCAACACTAGAAATGGTGCTTTTCTAGGCCGATTCTTGGCATATTTCATGATGAAAACCATCGGAAATAACACATAACTAGCTTTTTTGTGAACAAAATATGTGTTTTATCACTTTTTGGAGCTCTTTGAAGGAAAAACTACCACGGCCATAAGCATTTTCTAATGAAATTATTTCATTATTCTCCTTTCTATTGTTACTTCATCCTAAAATAGTTGCCATTGGTGAAATTTTGGAGCTTGAAAGGAAACATTATCATGTGACAAAAAGCTTACACAAACAAGAAAATGAGAAAAATACCTCAGGTGAGTTCTAAGTCGACCCCATACCTTCATATTTTTGAGAAAAATGACTCATCTCCACTCTTGAGAATAAAGCAAAAATGCTCATCTCATTTTGTATTTTGCATTGAAAGAAGAAAACTCGAATTTTCTCCATTGATTTCATAAAGAGATCTATTCCTTTTGGTTGTGGCCATAAGAATGTGAAAAGGTTTTCACGTGTTTGTTATTATCTTCAAAAGTCTCAAGATAACTTGAAAAACATTTATGTACTTGCAATCTTTTCCACAAACCCCGGGTGGGTTTTTTGGCTTTCTAAGAAAATAATGATTTGTTGGTTGTGGCCATGAAAGAAGGTATTGGGGTTTTTCATGCTTTTTAGTAGAAATTTTCTACACTAAATCTATTCAATACCTCAATATTTCTATAGTTTCCACATGAAACCCCAAGTGGGTTCTTTGATTTTAGAATAAAAGTTAGATCTTTGGCCACGATTGTGAGGAGATGGCTGAGTTTGAATGTTTTTTTTTGTTGCTCCTTTTTGAAAAAGAATCTCAATATTACTCTCATTTAATATCTCTATAATGACACTTTTGCTCAAACCTAGATGGTTTTTTTTTTACTTTCTGAGAAAACACTCTTTGTTTACATCTGTAATATTAACTTCAATTGTAACCCAGATGAGTTCTTGTTAATGTAAAAAAATGGCCGTTATAAGGTTGTGGCCATGCAAGCACCTGGGTATTTTCATTTTGGATTTTCTATTTCTAGTGAAGCCTCTCATTGTTTCTTGATTGTCCCACAATCCTCTCTTAAATGAAAATGGAGTAAAGCATGGACTGTCTGCTTAATTTGCAATCACACTCTAGGGAGTATTCCTTGTAGTAGCCATGATGTTTGGGGTTGCTTCATTGAGTACACCATACTTTCATTTTAATGATACATCCTCATGTTTCTAAATACTCATGGTAACCCCTTAGTATTCCTCAAACACTTTGAAAAAGCACTACTATATGAAACTTTGGCACCATGATTAGCATAAAGGATTACCTTTCGAAGTTTATCTGCTCATAAAAGTTTTCAAAGAATGTCATTTTGTCATATTTGTCAAGGTTCACCATAGACTTGTCATGAAATCTCATCCTTGCACTATGATTTGCAACTATCACTACCCTCTCATGACTTTCATTGCATCTTTAATATCATTGTTGTTCTCACAAGATAGATTGTGATATTGTCCTTTTACTTCAAAGATTTCCCTTCAATATTTAATGACTATCTAGTATCCCTTTCCCTGAAATTCCATGCAAACCCTTTATATCAATAATGTCATGCCATGTGAACTAAGACTTAAATGATGGTTGTCCCTTTCAAGTGACTCTACACTCCTTGGATTGCGATACAAACATCAATGGCTCAATGGTGACATTGTATTTTTTCATTAGAATCATGATGCCATTACACTTCAAAATACTTTGTCTTGTATACATGGTAGCTTGTAACAATAACAATGCACATAGATACTAAAAATAGAACCATTTTTAAAAGTCCTAAAAACTTTCATTGCTTCTTCATTGATGTCTATGATAGTCTTTAAAGCATCCTGCCTCATCAATGTCACTATCTTTAAATTAGATAGCTAATCTATCAGTATGCCTATTCTAATCCCTAAGAATAGAAACTAGATTGAAAGCATCAAACTCTTCTATCATATCCCACACCCTATGTTTGTAAGACTTTAATACATCATTCTTGGTAACATGTAGATCTCTCACCTGGTTGACGATTAATTTAGTGTCACCATAAACTTGCAAGAAGTCAATCCCTCTTTGTTTGTGCCCATCCCAAGCCTTGGATTATACCTTCGTATTCAACATTATTGTTAGTACAAGAGAAAGAAAATATGAAAGTAGAGTAGTATGTGTCACCTTGTGGGGACACAAGCATTGCACCCCCACCTGCATCGTTCTTGCTTCGAGAATCGTCAAAGAACATCTTCCACACTTCACTTTATTGATCTAATTGTTGTACCACCTCCTTTTCGAGGTCTGGAATCATTGAATTAGGTTTGTGCAACACAAACACCCAAGCCAATCTCCTCGATATTGTCATTTAGGTTGTCAATGATATTTTCTATTGCCCACTCATTTAGAAGCATATTTGGTATGCTTTCTGCTTGCAATTCTTGAGCAACAAAAAGTTCATTATCATCAAAAATAGCACAATTAGCAATAAACAACACTTGGAACATATGGTTCAATGTGATCTTTAGCAAGTTACTCAGATTTGATGACTACTTTAGTCCCATATCTCGTTCTGAACACCATATGGGACCAATCCAATGACAAATAACCTCCTATCTTGGTAGTGAAATATCTTGATAAACATAAAGCAAAATGTGGTGGTAAGTCAATGACTGAAATGTCTTGGGAAATGGAGAAATTGGGGCAGGCATGTAGGGTAAGGCTTAAACCTTTGATAACACCTATGGTGTTAATGGTTGTCCCATCAAATTGGACAACTCCTTTCTCAAGAGGTTGATATTTTAGTCCTAACTTATCAGCAATCTGTATGGGCATGACAAAACTACTTGCCCCTATATCCACCATACAATTGTGAACTAGTTTATCTCCTATTATCAAGGACACATAAAATGGGGGTGGTTTGATATCCTTACTTGGTTGTTTACTATCGTTTCAAGGTGTATTTGTCATGACAACCTTGGTTTGACCTGTTGGTATATCATTTGAAACACCAAATTTAACTAAGGTAGATTGTAAGAAGTCCTTTTGACCAGGGATAGATAAGGAATCCCACATTGGCATATTCAAACTCATTTTTTTCACGGATTCAATAATGTTGAAGGGTGTGGCAACATTTACCTTTTGATGGGTCCTTGCAACAACATGGTCTATTTACAAGTGGGTTGGTTGGGGTTGGTTCCCAAGCTATCTACCACCAATGACTTGTGAATTTCTTTGCAAAATGTGTGTTACATGAGGATTGGAGGGTCCAAAAACTTCATGCCTGTTGGGGTTGGTTCCCAAGCTGTCTACCACCAATGCCTTGTGAATTTCTTTGCAAAATGTGTGTTACATGAGGATTGGAGGGTCCAACAACTTCATGCCTTTATTTTCTATTGTCCAATCTCAAAAGCTCTCTTTTTGGCTCAAGTGTTGGCTGTTATTGGAGAGCTATCACTGTTTACTCCACAAAACTCCTCTCCTTTCCAATTCAAGAGAGTTGTGTCACTTGTAGGGAGCTCCTATTGTTGGGATGATTCACCATTAGACATGTATCTTGCACACCCAAAACATTTTGAACCATCAATGTTTGATTGATGACACCATTTAAACATGTAGTTTGATTATGGGCCTAGTTGCAAGGATACCACCACTCATACTCAGCTGCAAGGTTGTTTTGAACAGGTACCATATCTCTGGGTGCATTGATTGGAACTGGATTGTATGGCTAAAAAGGCCTGGGATTCATATTTTTTCGTGCATCTTGAAATTTTCCTTGATATGGTTGTGTGTTAGCTTGAAATTGTTTTACTTCAAGACCTTGATTTTGAGGCTGCCAAGCCTTGAAACCTTGAAATTGCTATTTTTCAATGCTTACTAGCTTGTTTCCAAAAGTCTGAAGCAGATTTTCAATCTTTTGTTGGCTACTTTTAATGTTCTACAACTATTGAGATGGTCCTTGGGCAGCAATTTTTGTGTTGACAACAGCTAGTAAAGGGGTTATTTGACGTGTTGGTGAAGTTGTAGGAAGCTTAATATTAGGGAAAATGGCATAGGAGGCCTAGGGTAAATCCTTCTAATTTGTATCAGGTTGTGTTATGCTCTCACAACTATATCATAGGCTATTGGTAAAGTATTTCCACCCATAGACTATATTAAAACAACAACCTCACTATTTAAGGCTCTCAAAAAATAGAGAAACGCATACTCAACTGGAGGCCTTGTATGCTCTAGAATTGTGCCCCACGTTCTTTAAAAATGAAAATTGAAATATGTCATCTATTCATTAGCATCCCATTTAATGTGGGTTAGCTACTTCACCAATGACAAGTTGTCATACTTGTCTTCAAACTACTTGCATAGCACCTCTCCTAATTTATCCCACATTTTGATGAAATTAACTGCTAAACTCTTGAACCATTGGAGTGCTTTACCTTTGAATAATGCTACTAGCAGCCTTAAGGCAACATTTTCTTGAGTTATGTGATGTATTGAACAAAGATTTGAAATGTCTTTAATATGGTCAATTGGTTTGGTCTAATCTTCACCTAAAAAATATGGCACACTTTTAAGAGCAACCATTGGAATGTTGTCATGTTGAGCCAATTGAAGTGGATTGCCACCATTAAATGTGACAAAAACTTGGTTTTTGGGAACAACCATATTTGGCACCAAGTTTTGTTGCCTTATGGGGCTGGAAACTCTCAATGCAGTAGGAGTAGAAACTATTTTCCTTGACAAAACAACAACCTTCTTTGTTGGCCTTCCTCTCCTACAAGGTGGTGAAAGTTGTAGATAATCTAACGGGACATAGTTTCCCCTTGTCTAAGTTCTTTTCATATGCTGCTACAACACTAGTTTGTTATCAATTTCCACATTCAGAGTTGCCATATATGCTTGTGTGACCTCCAAAATCCTAAAAAAGTGCTAGTTTCATATCAAAACTAGCAAACTGATGTATTCTTCTAATCTGAAATGACTAGAAGGTCCCACCAAGTGTGCCAAAACTATTAGGGATCCAAATATGCACCCTAATGCCAAGATTTGAATAAACTTAGCATAGTTGGATGTAACATGGGACTACTTTTAGGTTGTGGGTATCGTATTCGAAAGAAGACTTCTAGTGATAAGGGTTGGCTTCCCCTTTTGATGCCACCTAACTACTAATTTCTAAGGTAAAGGGTAAGAATTGCATGAAAATGAACCTAATACTTAAAATACCTAAGGTGATACGCCAAAACAACTTGGACTTGATAACATCCTATCACATTCAAATCAATATCATAAAATTTGATTTACACAACTCACTTTCCAATGAAATTTACATAAATAATTTATAAGGTCTATAAACAATGCTTTTAGAAGGAAAACAGAGGTTTCACAACTAATAACAATACTAAACAACATAGCATATAACTTATTAACATACATTTTATGCTAACTAGATGCATAAACATGAGACAAGTTTGCAAGGAAAGATGAATTTTCATAAGACAAATTGATCAATCAATAATGGCATACCATGCAACATGAAGAGAGAAGATAAAATGCTCCATTCTATTGATTCAAAGTGCTTACTGTATTACAAGTCCATCTAAGTTACAATACTACTCCATGAAAAATAGCTCCAAGAAACAAAGCTATCTTGCTACTGGAAAGAAAGAACTACCTCCAAAATGAAAAAAACAAGCTACTTAAGCAAAAATCCCACCAAAAACCCTCACACATGTCCATCTATAAGGTTCTGGTTAGATGCAGCAATGAGGCTAAAAAGGAACCTTCTAAAGTCAATCCAAAATGGTGAAAAGTCAAGCTCATACTCAAGTCATTCTAAAAGTGTGACAAAACTCCCTCCAAAGTAACACATGTTCCTCTAAAATAGTCAAACACTTCATCCCCACACTCTCCTCATGTCTATGATTCAATCATTTTGTCTCCCAGCTTTAACTCATACAATATGTGTGTTTTGAAAACACAAGACTCCAAAAAGGCATTGAAGATAATAATCTTGACTAAGTGATTCGTAATACATCACTTAATCAAGTTATTTTACATTTCAAAGCACAAAAATAAGAGGGCCCACCATTAATATGAATTACATTTCATTTACAAGTGAAAATATCAAAGTGATTAGCAAAATCACTTAAATGATATTTTTATGTTTTGAAACAAATGCAAAAAACAATAATGAAATGCTAAAATTATTTCAAAAGCATCAATAAGATCAATAAGGCACTTGATCATCTCACCTTTTCTCATTTTGCATTGTAAGGCCACATGTGGTCAATATTTTGATTTGCAAAGGAAAAATAAAATCTCAAGCTTGGCCTATATGGCCAACCTCCACACTTCTTGGAAGGCATATTCCAAGTCTTCAAGGCACATGATGTTCATGATCAAAATTCAAAGTCATATTACCCATGTGGGAACTGAGCACATTTTATATGCTTCATGTTTGAAACACTTAGCAAATATTTGAAACAAAGGAATAATGTTTCAATGAGGAAAATAAGGAAAAATTTTCCTAAGTCTTAAAGGTTATCATTTGGCCCCCACAATGTATTAACATGAGCTCTATTTTTAAAAACATGGGATAAAAAATCCCATCGACATCAAAATAGGGTTAAACCCTAATCATCAAAAGCTAAAAGAATGAAAAAAAACCCATCATTTTGTCATCGATCATTCTAGAGGAATGATACTATCGCCATGGGATTTCAGTCAACACTAGAAATGGTGCTTTTCTAGGCCGATTTTTGGCATATTTCATGATGAAAACCACAGGAAATAATAGGTAACTAGTTTTTTGTGAACAAAATCCATGTTTTATCACTTTTTGGAGCTCTTTTAAGGAAAAACTTCCACGACCATAAAGCATTTTTTGATAAACTTGTTTCTTTGTTCTCCATTTTTTTGTTACTTCATCCTCAAATAGCTACCATTTGTGACATTTGGGAGTGCAAAAGGAAATATTATCATGTGACAAAAAGCTTTCCCAAACAAGGAAATGAGCAAAATAGCATAGGTGAGTTCTAAGTCGACTCCATACCTTTAGATTTTTTAGGAAAATGACTCATCTGCACTCTTGAGAATAAAGAAAAAATGGTCATCTCCTTTTGTATTTTGCATTGAAAGAAGAAAACTCGAATTTTCTCCATTGTTTTCATGAAGAGATCTATTCCTTTTTTCCACGGCCATAAGAATACAAAATGTTTTTCACATGTTTTTCATTTGCTTCAAAAGTCTCAAGATAACTTGAAAAACGTTTTTGTATTTGCAATCTTTTCCACAAACCCCAAGTGGGTTTTTTGGCTTTATGAGAAAATAGTAATTTGTTGGTCATGGCCATGAAAGAAGGTATTGGGGTTTTTCATGCTTTTCTGTCAAAATTTTCTCCACTAAATTTGTTCAATACCTCCATATTTCTATAGTTTCCACATGAAACCCCAAGTGGGTTCTTTGATTTTAGAATAAAAGTCAGATCTTTGGCCATGGTTGTGAGGAGATAGCTAAGTTTGAATGTTTTTCTTTTTTGTTGCTCCTTTTTGAAAAAGAAACTCAATATTACTCTCCTTTAATATCTCTATAATGACACTTTTGCTCAAACCCATGTGGGTTTTTGTTTTTTTTACTTTCTAAGAAAACACTCTTTGGTTACCTCTATAATTGTAACTTCAATTCTAACCCAGATGGGTTCTTGTTAATGTAAAAAAATGGCCCTTATCAAGCCGCGACCATGCAAGCACCTAGGTATTTTCATTTTGCATTTTTTGTTTCTAGTGAAGACTCTTATTGTGTCTTGACTATCCCACAATCCTCTCTTAAATGAAAACAGAGTAAAGCATGGATTGTCCTCTTAATTTGCAATCACACTTTGGGGAGTATTCCTTGTAGTACCCATGATGTTTGGGGCTGCTCCATTGAGTACACCATACTATCCTTTTAATGATACCTCCTCATGTTGCTAAATACTCATGGTTACCCCTTAGTATGCCTCAAACACTTTGAAAAAACACTACTATATGAAAATTTGGCACCATGATCAACACAATGGATTACCTTTTGAAGTTTATCTACTCATAAAAGTTTTCAAAGAAAGGCATTTTTTCATACTTGTCAAGGTTCATTATAGACTTGTCATGAAATCTCATCCTTGCATTGAGATTTGCAACCATCACTGCCCTCTCATGACTGTCATTCCATCTTTAATATCATTGTTGTTCTCACAAGGTAGATTGTGATATTGTCCTTTTACTTCTAAGCTTTCCTTTCAATATTTAATGACAGTCTAGTGTTCCTTTCCCTGAAATGCCATGCAAACCTTTTTTTATCAATAATGTCATGCCATTGGAACTAAGACTTAAATGATGACTATCCCTTTCAAGTGACTCTACACTCCTTGGATTGTGATACAAACATCAATGGCTCAATGGTGACACTATATTTTTTCATTAGAATCATGATGCCATTACACTTCAAAATCCTTTGTCTTGTATTCATGGTAACTTGTAATAGTAACCGTGCACATCAATACTAAAAATGTAACCATTTTGAAAAGTCCTAAAAACTTTCATTTCTTCTTGAGTGATGTCCGTGATAGTCATTAAAGCATCCCACCTCATCAATGTCACTATCTTTAAATATGCGGGTATGTGCAAGATCATCATGGAAAAAATAGGCCCTTAAGCGGTGAAAAATTTAGAAAAATTAGAGTTAGACAACTTGATGTAAAAATTTGAATAAGTTATCTATATTATTTCAAAAATATGTAAGAATAGAATTTGTATCAAATTGAATGTAGTTTCTAAACTACTAGGTTTATTTATTTTTTTAAATCTATTTGGTGAAAAATTTAAATTTCAATGCAGTAGTACTTAAATTTTAGGGAAAAAATAAGTAGGTGTTTGTTTGACCACCCTAACCACAATAAAATGATAATATTTTTTACAATATTTTATATATAAGTAGAAGACTCATGTCCCAATGTGATGCATATTTTTTTGTAATTTTTTTCAAAGTAAATAATTAATTATAATTTTTTTATTACAACTTTTAAAAACTATAAAAACCCGTATGTCTGACCACTTTAACTTGGTCAAAACTTCATGAAATTCAATTTTTCTTTTTTTAATCATATAGTATGAGAAACATAGAATGTGACACATGTTTCGTATTCAAAAAATGTGATACCATTTGAAAGCTATAGATGTTTTTCAATCAGTCTATCAATTAAGACTTTAGACATAATTCAAATAGAAAATGAATAATAATTATCTATTAAATTCAAAGTAAAGAATAATTTATATTGGGGGAAATCTGAGAATTTCCTTTAAAAACCCTTTCGTTTCATCAATTTTTGGTTAAAAAAACGTCGTCAGCCACTTACCCTACACATACCCATCATATTGCCACTTTTTGGCCCATCATGATCCTACTCATACCCATGCATTGCTTTCTAGAATTCATGTCAATGTTGATGTTCTATAGCTAGAGTTATTTTTTTGCCTTCCTTGTCATTGGAACTCTTGTTGATGATGGGTGGCACTATTGAGTTGGTTCTATGCTCTGGCATTGTTCCTTTATTATTTTCTATGCAAATTATACACCTTGGATTTAGGGTTTCCTTTAGGGAGAGGCCTTCATTCATTATTGTAAGTTATTGTCCCTGTCATGTCATCATGCTTGTAATGATTTGCTTTTGTTCTCATGAAAACACAGTTTTGGTAGTATTGCTGGCTGGCTCGCTTCACTCATAACATGTAGACTCTTATTTCTTTCAAGAGGATTTATTCCTAGCTTCATGATAAAGTAGTAATGGAAAAGTATTGCTCTTTAAGAATAACATGATTGTATTTCTTTCATAATTACAACTGTAACTATCATTTTCATTCCTTATTCATAGCTTTGTATGGTTGCTCCTTGATTATTGAATTCCATTGTTTATGCATTGAATTGACCATACTACCCATTGATTAATGACTTGTCTTAAATCACATTTATGACTGTCTCCTTTAATGTCCCCACACTTGGTGATTTTCTATCATATGAAAATCCCTCTTCAAAGCATTCTAATTGAAGTGATTTCTCATTTAAGGACTATACACTTCTCTTATAAGTATATGTGATTGACTATAACTACATTTTTGGAAAGTGGTGGTTGTCTCCTTACCAACACTGTCATCTTAAAAGCTTACTACCACCTTTCATTTGACTGAAATTGATTTATGATGATTGTTTCAACTTCTTTTGCATGATGAATATCTATGTTTTTTTCTTGTCCTTCTCTAAACTCTATCCTCTGTCAACTACCTAGCAATCTCACCTACTGTCATCCATCATCACTATTTTTTCTTTTTAACCCTTGTTTGAAGTCATGCATTTGGTGGTCCTTGTCAATGTTTTATGATCTTCTCCTTGTATATAGTTTTTCATGCATAGATTTTTCATCATGCTTATAACTCCACATTGCTCCCTCCATTGTAGTTAAATTTCTATCATTTTCATTGTCTCAAAAAAATAGATTGTGCAACCAACTGTGACAATATCTCATTCCCATTAAAAGTTACACTTTGTAAGTTGTGAAACTTGACTGCTTCCCCATTTCCATCAATAAAGTTATTGTCAATTGCATATCACTTGTGGAGGTAATCCTTGGGTCTGAGAAACTCAAGAAAATGTAGATGAAAGTTTATCATTATGTGTCACCGAACAGGGTAGTTGAAAATTTTTACTACCCTTTGTTTCTTCTTCATCTGTAATGCGATCTTCTTGTGACCATTTCTTGTTTGAATTCAGTAAAGTCAAAAGACATTTTTCTTTGTTGTTATCCTGCATGACATGAGAATACATCTTGTTGTCCCAACCTTCATGGCTTCCACATTAATGATTGTTGCCCCACATGAATTTCCTACCTAGTCTCCACAATATTTGTTTACCTTTTGATCATGTGTAACACATAAACTATCTCCTCACTTTGATCCTAGTAGGTAGACACGTGTCCCCTAGGTCGATCACCTAAAATTTCACTGTCCTATGTGATGTGTGGCTATCCAATAGGATTAAGTTGAGAGGGACCTAAAAATACATTGGATTGCTTCCTCATTATTTAAGAGATGCATAATTGAACTTGATGCATCTTTTGAATTTGATAATGAAAGTTGATCAACTGGTGTGATTCCATATTGATTTAATGCATTAATAATAGGTATATCTTTGATCAAGTTTCTCAATTTCATATTTCTCTCAAAGCATGTTGAGCTCTACCCTCATGGGAGCCACATTTACCCCACATGTTTTATTTAACTGAATCATAATAGTAACTAGACAGGTCCTAAATCTGCACAACAAACAAGTTAGAAAAATGGATGCATATTTTGGATGTGTTTGATGACTTCATTGTTTTCAAGGACATCCAAGGTTTGCATACTTATTTAATGCACTTAGAGGTTAGTTTATACATGCATAGGTAGGTGTGTATGTAAGGTTTGATATCTTTCATTGATTAAAGCATTGCTCTAATATCATTGGTTTTCTAGATGCAGGAGCTAGGAGCACTATAGAGCTGGGAAGGACATAAGCAGCTTGGGGCAGTAGTAGTAGGGCAAGAGAAAAACTTCAAAACCAGTCATTCTTAGGAAATGACTGGTCTCCACCCTTATATGAACATTTTATTTTCTTGCTTATTCATGTATAGATTGCTTCTTTATTTTCATTGAATAAGTAAAGTTAGTCCCTTGCCTTGTGAAGGACATGTACACTTCATGATTATCAATAAAAGATTACATTTGTATACATATGATTCTCTTTTCTCATTTGTTGTAATTGCAACATTGAAATGATAAATGTAATCTGTTTCATTTGACAATCTTTTTCCATGCATATTAAACTTAGCAAGCTTATGGTTTATCTTTTAAATGTTTAAATGAACAACACAAAAAGAATATTTACACTAAACCTGATTTCAACTAAAAGCTAAAAATTAGGTAACATGGAGCTAACATTTTGATGTAGGTTTCAATATCCAATCCAAGCATTCAAGTCAAAGATTCAAGTATCAAGTGGGTATGTGCAAGATCATCATGGAAAAAACAAGCCCTTAAGTGGTAAAAAATTAGAAAAATCAGAGTTAGGAAACTTGACGTAAAAATATGAATAAGTTATCTATAGTATTTCAAAAATATGTAAAAATAGAAACTATAGAAAATTGAATGTAGTTTCTAAACTACTAGGTTTATTTGAAAAAAATAAATCTATTTGGTGAAAATTTGAAATTTCAATGGAGTAATACTTAAATTTCAAGGAAAAAATAAGAAGTAGGTGTCTGCCTGACCACCCTAACCACAATAAAATGATAATATACTTTTATAAGAATTTAGGTATAAGTAGAGGAATCATGTCCCGATGTGATGCATATTTTTTGCAATTTTTTCCAAGTAAATAATTAATTATGAATTTTTTATTACAACTTTTTAAAAATGTAAAACTCGTATGTCTAACCACCTTAAAATTTGGTCAAAACTTCATGAAATTCATTTTTTTTTTTAATCCTATAGTATGTGAAGCATAGAATGTGACACATGTTTCAGATTCAAAAATGTGATCTTTTGAAAGTTATAGATTTTTTCAATCAGTCTATCAATCAGTCTTTAATCATAATTCAAATAGAAAATCAATAATAATTATTTATTAAATTCAAAATCAAGCATAATTTATATTGGTGGAAAGCTAAGAATCTCCTTTAAAAATCCTTTATGTTTCATCATTTTTGGGTAAAAAAATGTTTTCAACCACATATGCATCATATTGCCACTTTTTGGCCCATCATGATCCTACACATACCCAAGATCCACATCCATTGAAGCCATTTCATGCAAGATCCACGTCAAAATTTTAGTCTTTCCAAGGTTTATTCAAGGGTTTGTTGAATTACAACATTGTATTGTTCATTCATCATTCCTTTCATGCTTTCATTATTTCATTTCAAGGTTTAATTACCAAAATATGGTTTAACCAAGGCAAACCACCATTCACCCAAAAACACATTTTTCTCTCTCTTTTTGTGTTGCAGATTTGTAGGTTCATAGGTTGAAGAAAAATTGAAGATCTCAAAAGTGCAAAATTTTAAACTTTGATTTGTTTTCAATTTATTTTTTCATCTCACATAAACTCAAATCCTAGATTTATTTATGACTATCTGACTATGAATCTCAAAGAATCTAGAAGTGTAGAAATAGGAGGTAAGGACCAAGAAATCACTTTTGGGCATCCCTACAAAGACCCATTCACCTATAGGTGAATGAGTCCCAAGACAACATCCAAACATAACATTTTGTAATAGGTGCACAACCATTTCCCCTTCTCAAATCTGCCAGAGCTTCACTGTTTTTGTGAGTCCTATTTTTCATCTATCAGACCCAACCTTTACATGTCACAAATGAGTGTATTTGGTGTTTTTAATCTTTCTCCCAAAACCCTTGTTCAGTCATTTCTATCAAAAAGTTGTCTCAGGACACTTTGCAACCTTTTTTTGAGGTAAGTTTTAAGTGTCCTCCACTCATCCAATTTGCACGAAGTTGACTTCTTTTGTTAGAGCTATGCTTCATCTACATGAATTGGGGTTGAGGTTACATATTTGAGGTCATTTTCTATTTTATTTTCATCTCGCAAAAGTATTGTTTTAACTTTATCCCCCATCCACAAACACATAAAGGAAATTGTTAGATCTTCCATAGAATTGACTCACCTAAGGGCTAAAAGTGAATTCTATCTTTTAAAATTTGATTTCTCAAATGAAATAGAAAATAGGTAGGTTTGTTACACCCCAATTTTCCCTTTCTATTTATAGTAAGTGTGGTGAAACATTCCAAATTTAGTATGAAACCTTATGTTTGGTGAACCTATGCTATTTTTCTATATTTCAAGTACAAATCCAGTTAAATGAGATTCTTACATAGGTTTGTATTGTTCATAATTAGATTTAATTCTATTCTATTTGATATATTCATTATTTACTATTTTCCATATACTAGAGAGGACCTTTGGGCACTATATGAATGAGAGATGTCATATATGCATTGGACTTAGACATGAATGTGTTGGGATTGTAAGAAAGCTTACTAAAACATCCACAATTCTTGTTATGTATAATTATTAGATTTAATAATTAGAATGAGGCAAAGTATCTTGTAATGAATTAGAACTCTATTTTTCAAGAGTCGAATTGTCCCTCTCTATGCCCTCGTGTCGATGTTTCTAATCCAAATAGTATATTAGAGTGGATGTTTTTGCAATCACTCAATATGACAATTTGTTCTCGAATAGATTCTTTTGAAAAATTCTCAACCAAACCTAGAATTTGATGGTCTAGTTGACCATTTTTTTAATTTTAGACCGTATATTACAACTTCAAAATTTATTAGACCATATAGTTTGACTTGCTATATTTTTATTAAAGCGTAAAAAATTATTATAAATAAAATATAATATATATCATTTTATAATATTTATTATAAAAAGCAAATTAATTTAGAATCAAAATATAACTCTTTTGAATATTTCCTAATATGAATTTAGAAACTTTTGACATTTTTACTAATATTTATCATTGTTTTATATTAATATATATTAATATATATGATTTAGAATATTTTTAACATGATTTGTTTTTAATATGAATTTAGAAACTTTTGTTAATTGTTAATTATAATAAGTACATTTAATATTATTATATTTATTACTAATAATTATCATTGTCTTTTCTATTTTGTGAGATATTGAATTTATAAAAGATTTTATATAAAATATTCATAAATTAAATTTGACAATTTATATTTTTCTTAAAATGTCAAATGAAGGACATTTAAATGATCAAACCATCATAAAATTTACATATGACAGATAGAGGTGACAGTCAAATTCCAAGTTTGTTTTCAACATTCAAATTATATATAACACAATGTAAAAAGAAATCCTTGTTGAAACTTATCCTTTTGTAAATATATTTGTAGCTGACAACTTAAAAGGCAGACCAAAACAATAATCGTGACCAATAGAAATCAATGATAATAGCTTTTAAAACTTGTACGTGTGAGCTGATAGTTTTAATGTTTCTTTTAAATGCCCAATGGAAACTTTTATAAGTATAGGAAACTACCTAAATGATCCCAGAGAGGGGCCCACGTACTAGACGGGAAAGTCAATACATGAAAATAAATGTAGATACGGATACGTCCAATATGTGAAAATTAAAATCAATATCAAGACCAATACCAATGTGAATACATGAAAATAAATGTAGATATGGATAACGTCCAATATATGAAAATGTGTGGAGGAGCGTGGATGGACTTCAGGGAAATTTAGAATAATGCTGCTCAACCACTACAACTTGTATGGTTAAGCTACTTTGACTCAAATTCACAAAGCTTACACCATGACCAAGAAACAGGAAAATTTAATCAGGGGCACCAGTATGAATTTGTTCGATGGTCCATAGGCTAATTAAAGCAAGGACGACTAGAAGTTCTCTAAGACTAACTGATTACATTAGTGGGGCAGATGACAATACAAGAGAGACATTAGTGGGGCAGATGACAATGTGAGCTCAACTTATCCATTCAGTTCTACTAAACATTCATGGGCTATAATGGTCAAAGGGTCAAAATTTTGGATTCAGTAAAATAAGGCTTAGTCTGTAATGTTCTTAAAGAAGATACTTCTACTGGGTAATCATTCTTCAACTCATCCGTACACAAAAAGTGCCAACCACCTGTTCCAAAGAAAACTAGTATAACCAATCCGTCTATCACCTTATCTACACCCTAAAATAGTACTTAAAAACAGCTCTACCAATACTTAGTCACTTCATCTACCTACAAAAAGGGAAATACTTACACAATTTAAAACAAAAAAATCATAACTGTTCAACAGTGTAAATGTTAAGAACAGTCATAAATTCCACACAAATAAAAATTCCAGAATTAGTACATGTCATTGTAATCACAAGTTAGCAAAACCTTTTAAAAGAATGTAATTGTTAACATAAACTGACAAAATCTTTCAAAAGAATGTAGATGTAGATATAATCTCAACGTCGACTCCACATCTCATATAAGGCTGCAATCCCACAAAAGGAGGTTTTTTATAATATCTCATTCCACATAAGAGGGCTTTTTATAATGTGGGCATTGCTCAGAATTTTTAGAAGTTTCTATAAGTAAGAGGTTCTATGGATTTATCAATAATTGGTAAGTTTAAATATTTTAAGTTTTAAAATTTCAAGAAATTTTATGATTTTTTTGATAATAAGAAATGTTAAATCTACAATTATATAGCTAAATCTAAAATGCTATTGATAAGAATTTAAAAAATTATAAATGAATGGCATACAAAATTTTATTAAACAGACGAGAGAAGTTTTCAGGCCCACTTCAAAGACACCTGCTTAAATCTAAAATCTAAAAATATAAAAGGCTACTATTTTTTTTCCAAAATATAATTCTTATAACCACTATGAGATGCTTTCCCAATTCTTAATTTTTACATTTCTCTTCAATCAGATAAACAATCATGCAAGAGAAACAAATGTTCCCAACTATAGTGTAACATTTGTGGTGATGCAATTGAATCTAATTCTTTATAACTCAAGCTGCGAATTATTACATAATTAATATAAAAAGAATATTCTATAGAACAAACTCAACCTAGACCCCTTCACAAAAGAAGGTTTTTTCTAATATCTCATTCCACAAAATACGGCTTTTTATGATATCTCAGTGGATATTGCTGAGAATTTTTAGTAGTTTCTATAAGTAAGAGATTTCAAACTTTTAATAATTGGTAAGTTATAAGATTTAAGTTCTAAAATTTTAGAAAATTAGTTGTCTTATGATTTTCTTTTGACAATAAGAAATGTTAAATCTACAACTATATAACTAAATCTAAAATACTATTGACAAGAATTTAAAAAATTATAAATGAATGACATGTAGTAACAAAATTTGAAAAAACTAATGAGAAAAACTTTCAACCCCACTTCAAAGACACCTACTTAAATCTAAAATCTAAAAATATAAACACTACTATTTTTTTACATAAGATTCTATTTTATTTTATAATCCAAAAAATAAATTCCTATGAGAGACTTTCCTAACTAAAAACTTTTACATTGCTCTTCAATCAGAAGAATTTCCCTAACTATAGTGAACATTTATGGTGATGCAATTGGATCGAATTCTTTATAACTCGAAGCTGCGCACTATTGCATAATTAATATAAAATGGATGTTCCATAGATCAAACTCAACGTGGACCTCTCATGTACAAAATAACAGAATCAAGAAATCAATATTTGGTTAAAATAAAACTCAAAAGTAGGACAACTGGACAATCCTAAACCAAGTGGCTAAATTGAAGAACATGCGTCATTACAATGTCCTCTCAAAATAGCGGAAGAAAGGGAATCTGGAAGATCTTCATCACATTAACTCCACTGATTCAACAGAAGCCCATAATACGGAAAATTCATAACAAAAAACCACATGGCACTGTGTCAATTATCAAACCTGGATAGGCTACATACATCTCCATATTATAAAGAGATTATTGTGCATTTATCAAAGGCTTCTATCATTATACAACACAGCTCCAGCGATTCGTTTCATTGGCAAAAACGAAGCGCCTAAACACACATACATTAACTATAAATAACTCAGAACTGGTCGACGTTAATTTTAAACTGGCACAGTTTTAGAGGAACCGGCGTTGTCCATATTGGCTTCTTGTTCTTCTTCGTTTTCACCGGACATCTCTTCGAGCGACTTACCCTTGGCCTCCGGAACTAAGAATGTGCACAGAAACCCCAGGGCATTGATTACAGCGAGAAGTAAAAGGGCCTTTTTGATGCCGATCCCCTTGGGATATCCCTGATCTGTTTCCTTTTCATGGGTGCTTTGAGCGGCGTACAGGAACCCGAAAGCCCCGACTATGGCGCCTGCCTTGCCAGCTGCTGCCGAGATCCCGTGACATGTGGATCGCAATCTTGCGGGAAAGATCTCCGCCGGAACTATGAAAGTTGTGCTGTTAGGCCCAAAATTGGCGAAGAAGAATGTAAATGAATACATGACCACAAACGCAACGTGGTCACCGCCGCAGTAGCCACTGGAACACTTGTGTCCGCGCCAGTGATAGTAAGGGATTGCCAACGCAAACATGAAGACTGTCATGAAGAAGAATCCCATCAGCTGAATTGCGAAGCGCCCGATGCGGTCGATTAGGGCGACGGTGAACCAGTAGCCGGGCACCGTTGCGCAGAGTGCGATGAGTGACTGGGCCCTCGCCACGCGGTACACTTCCTCCACGGCGTTCATTGTCTTGGCTGCTGGCAACCATCCGACGGCTGTGTAGATATCCTTTTGGAAAAGATTGGAGCTGTAGAAGGCTATGTCGAGGAGAAACCAGCAACTGGTTGTGCCTAACAGATGCACTCCGTGGCGCTTCAGGAACTGTTTGGAAAAAAGCCCGTATTGCTCCGCACGTATCGTTGTTGTCGGTATTGGCTGTAGCTCGTTGCCTGGCGAAAGAAAGTCCACCTGAAGAACTTTGGACATGTCAGCGGCCGCCTGCTTCGTGTCGCGCGCCACCAGAGCTGTGTAGCGAGCAGTCTCGGGCATTTTGAGGCGCCAGTAATAGGTCAGAATGGCGGGCACCGCTCCGAACATCAGAATAATTCGCCACACGTAATCCGCCTGCGGGGCTGTGGACAGCGCGGGATTTTCCTCAAAGGATGGACGGTGATAGGCCTTGTTGAACGCCGCAGCCACGATGATGGACACGGCGCCTCCAGTAAGGATCCCAAATCCCTGCATGGCGAAGACCGCCGCTATGAACGCACCACGCGTTCGTTTATTGGCGTACTCCGACATGATCGTGGCGGACAAAGGGTAGTCACCTCCGATTCCAACGCCGAGCCAAAATCTGAAGAAACAGAGCGTGGTCATCACGGACTTCGCAGTGTGGCCGAAGGACAAACCGCTAGCTATGGCACTCACGACCATCGTCATGAGCGTCATGCCGTACACCTTCTTTCGCCCCAGCTTGTCCCCAAGCCAGCCGAAAAACAGTTGGCCCGCAAGAGTCCCGCAGAGAGCCACGCCGTTCACTGCAGCGGACACGTTCGCTGGCAACGACCCAGGCTTTCCCGTGGATGGGTCATAATAATAGAGCCTCCCCAGGAGCTTCGTGACCGTCGTTATACAGAACAGATCGTAAGCGTCTGTGAAGAAACCCATGCCTGAAATTATAATTGCCGTAAAGTGGTACCATTGCGTCTTGGCCTTGTCGAGAGCGTTCAGAACTTCGAGATCCTTGTTAGCCATTTTTAATACCCTAAAATCAACAAGGAAAGAAAAGCGTATTGTGAAACTGTAACACACTAAAACAACAATGGAAATTCATCATAGAGAGACATGATGGGAACAACAAGTCCGCAAGAAATCGTGCAAAACAAACGAAATACTCTTTATTTACAATTATTAAATTACTAGCAAAGCTACACAGAGATATATTCAATCAGGAACCAGTACAGAAATTTCTAAATTCTAACTTTCTAAAAAATTGCGAGTGGGAAAAACAAAAAAAACAAAACAAATCTTCCCTGATTTTTTTCTGGGTTCTGCAAAATAATTTGGCCTAGAAGGCATTAAAATCTTTTCTAGTGTCTTCAATTCCAAAGAAGATTGCAGGAGTTACAGTTTATCTAAAACAGAAAACAAATAGTCACAGATAATATGGCTTGCATGCTTACCAATGTATTCCCTGAGTTCGGCGGGGACGTGAATAATCTACAGTTACCTCTAATTTAGTCGTAAAAGCCCGCAATCATCTTATAATGGCGGGCAATGTAGTTATAAAGGAGTGGTCGAAGGGTTTCGGTTTCTCCTGACTATAAGGAGTTTCACAAGTTAAGCACAACGGCGGAGCATATTCTTCCCTGGAACCGGGAATATCTTGAACTCTACAAGTTAAAAGGTGGAGCCAGGAATATCTTGAGAATCTAAAGTTACAAGGTAGGTGCTGTAAGAGCAAGATCCCACGCGCTAGTTATTTTTTCGAGCCTCAATTTTTTTCTTCAGCTTTTTTAGAGTTTTTTTTGGATTTTTTATTTTTAGTTGAATTAATAATTTTGTAGGATTTTTTTGCATTTTCTTTATTTTAAGGAGTTATAATTTTTAAAAAAATAAGTATATATGAAGAGGTTGTAGTAGATAAGCCCGTACTGCAACAGTTAAGTTGTAAGGACAGCAGTTGGGTTGATTTCAGGGTGAAAAAAGTTGAATATGATTTATCAGGAAAATTCGCCACCAGCAATTTACCGTCCCAAAATTCACAGCCACCAAAATTCATGGCCACCAAAATTCATCAAAATTAATTGCAAACTTTTTCAGAGCTTCACCATGGTGAATTTGTCATGACGGTGAATTTTCCACGGTAAATTTTAGACAGTGAATTGCTCGTGGTGAATTTTCCTAGAACCAATAATAAATGCAGTAAAAAGATATAAGGTCAAGAAAAAAAAATTGATACCATCACCTCACACATCTTTTATTAATTACATGTTAATTAATTTTTAAAAATAAATTTATAATTTATCCGATATCAAATTCTCCCCATATGACTATAATTATAAATTATAATATACCGTGTTGTTTTAGTATAGAACTTGTATAATAGGTATGTCATTGATGACATTAGTTTCACCTGTGCTCTATGTAAGCCTTTTCTTATAAGTGAGGTTAACTTTCGTTATCGAGCTTCCTTAAGAAATTTAAACATTTGACCATGGTTCTTTTTCTGCTCTGCAGATTGAAAGTTTTCGTCAAAATTAATTCCGATTATAGTTTTAAACATTAATTATGGCCGTAGAGTCTGAAGTGACAGTTCCGTGGTCCAGCAAATAATTTATTTTGCTTGACCAGAACACGAAGAGGCCCTCGCCCTTTTGAGGACACCTAACCCCATTACAACAAATTAAAATATTATTGTTTTTTCGCAGCGACGCGGAATCTTATAACGTCGAAAAGGACTTATATAGTCAACATACATTTGTTTCCCTTATTTGAATGCACGAAACAATGAATTGTGTCTCCTCACGGCTTGAAAGGGCTAAGGATCTTAATTAGCACTTGTAAGAGGAATATAATAATGTAAAGTCTATTTGTCAAACATGATCTATTTATTGTTTTAAGCTATAGGTTGTTGAGTTGTAGTTTGTATATAAGATTGTTAAGGAAAAAACCACACCCTCCTCAAGTCTAGACTAGTTAATTAAAGTGATTAAGTTTTAATTAATTTAAATCAAATTGTGAGTAGTTGGAGTGAAATAGATTGAAACAAATAATATTAGATAAAAAGTATAATTATATTACAAATAATGAGGAGAGATTGTTTCGTTTTATGATTGAATAATGATTATTGATGTTTATTGAAGATGATGAGATATGTTTGTTTTGGAATCTATAAATGCTTTAGTTAGATAGTCGTGTGTGTGGAACATAATCAGAGTATTGTTTTTTGGTTATCACAAGGTTGAGTTTGTCGTTCTAGATTAGATTTGTTATCATGAACCTTTTTTGTAGTTGTGAATCTAGTCCTTGTTAATTTCTAGATTCTATAACGTGACTTCCCAAACAACTAGACTTTTAGGAAGTAATATTCTTTGTTGCACTCTTATAGTTTTTGGCAAGCTATTGATATATTTTTTTTTATGCGACGAGGGTGTCCCCGTGACTCAACCCAGCGACCCAACAACCCATATCTTGGGTACCTGGGGTGAGACTAGCCCCTTGTGGGTGGACACCATAGCCCACATATAGGCCCACCAATCAACCGCGAGAATGCGGGGTTGAACTCGAGACCTATGGGGAGCAAACCCATGACCCAAGCCAACTCCCCTATTGATATTTAAAAACACATTAACAAACAACAAGTTTTGCACATGCACATTGATTCTAAAACAATAGCTAGGTGAATCACATGTATTAGGAAGGGTATCGCAATGTTACATCTTAATGTTAAAAGAACAAAAAATAAATAAATTTTGGGTTATAAAACACTCAAATTTTATTATGGTCTATAGAGGTTGATTTTGGCCACAAAAAATGTTGAAATAGACTTTAACTAGATAAACTTGGTTACTATGACATGGATCTCTCTTAGATCTTCAATTTTGAAAAAAAAAGATGAATTGACTTCCCAAACTAAAAGTTATGGTCTTCAAAAGTTAAGTGTTCCACAACAAGAATGTAAGAGCATCTGCAATACATATGAGAGAATTGTAAGAGCTTACATGGAGTACCTAAGTTGGTGAGTGAATAATGACAATGTAATGGTATCTTATGACAAGTGTACAAAAAACATGTTATCTTTTAGGTTTTGGACTCATCTTAGGACTTGAGCACTAGATTTTGACTAAAGGTTTGTGTGCCACTTTTAATGTAGGTTTATCTTATATTTTTGTTAATTATTATTTGATAGTTTCATGTACTACTTCCCCTATTTATTGAGTATTTGAGATGGAGGTTAAATAACACTTTTTTATAAGTACCATTATGCTATCAAAATTATTCCAAATATTTTGTTAATATGTGCTTGCAAAGGCTTAGATTCTACAAGTGTAGTGTAATAGTTGATTATTAAATCATACATAAGTTGCTTTGGAGTGTGGAGTTTTTCTCTTGAAATGGTTTTTCCCACATAAAATACTATGTTATGGTATATTACTTTAGTACTTATTTTCTTGTAAATATATGATCAAATTAAATATTATGCACAGCTCATCTCATAGATTAGTGTAGGAAGCACGTTTCACACCTTTGATTCCTTACATTTGCCATCAAAGCTTAATCACCTTGGGTCCTAGGTGTTAGGGATAAGGTTTTTGATCTAATGTTGGCATGAGTTGGAGTTTGCATGGAAGGAGATCTTATTACAAGAAATGGAAAGAATGTTTAGAATATAGATAAAGAGATTCACCAACACTAACTTTGACCCATGAAAGCTCAATATGAAGAACACACATATAGATACAGATCTATTGCTTGTTATATCTAGAGATGAAGGAATTATAATGTCATGGGTTGATTGGGTTCTATTAAATGAAAAGTAAAAGGGTCTCATTAGACTTTGCTAGGAAAATTTACTTTTATTGAATGTGCATATAGAACCCACTTTATATGTTCTTTGGAAGAAGTTTGGAGACTTATGCTAGGAATAATCTCTGTGATGCCCATAATTTTATGCTAGGACACCTAATTTTTTTTTTTTAATAAAAGGATAATAGCACAATGACTTCTTATAAAACTAAGTGCATGTTCTAAGCATCATTACATAATCTCATTACATGAAGAACATGGTTGGAGCTATATTCAAGTTATTGCCATGTATTTACCCTTCATAACAGAACTTCCATTCTTTAGCTATCAATCACAACTTTCATAACATTAATGAAGATATTATTATTATTATAAGTTAATTAATAGTGCAATTATTATTTAGCCAAAGTTTAATTGATAATAAAAACATTACTATATAACAATTACTCCAATGGTTTTTTTTATTTTTATATTTTTTTCTTTTCTATGATAACCCGCTCTAACTATGATGTAGCATTTATAGACAATTGAATTCTAATAGTAAGGTAATATACACATAGTGCTTGATAATAATAATATTAGTATTCTTCATGATGTTGATATTAATGTTATAATTAATATCATGATCAATAATAGCAGAAATAATTATATTATCCTAGAAAAATATAAAAGCTATTTTATTTTACAACTCAAAGTCTTATTGTGATCATATCATTTTGTTTTGCTATATTTGGTAAGAAGGATTGATGTTAATATTACTCAAATTTATCTTGTAAATTACATTACCCTAAAGATGATATTACTCTGCGGTAATGATATTTGTTATTCTTTCATATATATGCTTTTTGTTTAGAGAGATAAGAGTATTGTAAAAATTATATATATCTTAACAAAACTCAGCTTTAATAAAATATTAAAATAATATATGTATTCCTTTCATTCCATTTAAAACATTAATATCTTCATTTGATACAATTATATTTAATTAATAATCCATCACTTATATATTTTATATTTTCACTTGTCCTATAATTAAATGAACTCTAAAATGTTGGCATATAACATTAAATTTCTAATGAAGTAAAAATTATAAACCCAACTTTTAGCTCTCTTCTTATGGAAGTTAAAATTATAAATCCCTTTTTTTTAAAACTCACTTCTTTGGGAAGTTAAAATTAGAAATCCAATTTTTAAATCACTTTTCACAGAAGTTAAAATTAGAAATCCAATTTTTAATTCACTTCTCACGGAAGTTAAAATTAGAAATCCAATTTTTAACTCACTTCTCACAGAAGTTAAAAAACTTCTCACGGAAGTTAAAATTAGAAACCCATTTTTAACTCACCTCTTAGGAAGTTAAAATGATAATAATGATTTCATTAATGGATAGGCTAATTAATCTTTTAACCAAAAATATTATAACTGTCTAACAAAATGAGAATAATACCAATATTGCTTAATCTGTTCAATCTATCCAAATGATGTCATAATTTATTCAATAACCTACATAACCGTTACTAAATACATTATTTTTACAGTACTTTAAAGGGAAAACCTAAATAAATAGTAACTGATATTTAAGGCTATCCATTGAACATGAGATTAAAGTAACCCAGACCCTTATATTTTGAATGAGAAAATATAAACAGTATCTCTAAATTAGGCATTGGAAATAATAATTTGATTTATTATTATTATTATTATTATTATTATTATTATTTTAACTGAGCGGATATCAAATCGATGTGGAAGAAAATGTGGGAGCAAAGCTGTGAAATTGTAATTGCCAAATGAATATAAGAATAAAATATTAATAAAAATACAACCAAATATTTCTTTCTTCATAAAATTGAATCTACAACTACATTATTCTTTAATTATATTTTAGAATAGACTTCTTTCAAATAGTTGGATAGAGTGACGTATTTTGCAATCCCCTTAGAATACTGTTAAGTATCAAATGATTCACCAGCATAAATATTTGGGATGAGATGTGAATTTGGCAGTAACTACAAACTGTTGATCTACCAGTTTATGCTAGGATTACATTTATGCAGGCAGGGGCCATTAGTCTGTCAATAACTAGACAGAGATAGGTCAACGTCGGGCCAATTTTTAACCATTATTGATGGATTTTGACATGCTGATACCTTCTCACCCATGTCTAACCACCAACCCTATCTTACAATAAATATGTTGGCATGGAGGATTGTGATTACCTTATCTTGAACTCAAAATTTTGACAACTCTGAAACCCGATATGGCCATATGTACTTCTATAGTACATCACTAATGCATGGGAGTAGCTTTTGATGTATTTAAACTTTTACTCCTGCACAGTTTCCTTGCTGCCACTAATGACAGATCTACCATTGACACCTCAAAATTTAATGCTGATTTAACAACATAAAATTTAGAACCTATACGCTAACTTTAAGCTTTCCCACCCTCCTTTTTGTTAGATCACTAACCAAACTTAGTCGTTGTGCTTCAGATAAGAAGGCGATTTATTTTGGACTGTGTCAATGAGAGGGATGGTGTGGGTGGTTTGCAAAAGAGTAGATGGGTGGAGATGGAGGTAGCAAGGCACAAGGTTGAGTTTCTAAATGAAAAAAAACCATAGGAAAAATCCAATGCTAGATCTGAATGTATCTATGAAATGAGGGTGTGGACCAAGTGGGCGCTATTGGCAGTTTTTTTGCATGGAAGACAGGGAGAGCAGTTATTTTTTTCTTTTTCTTCCCAGGAAAAGGGAATTGTGATGAATTCAAGTTTTAAGTTTCTTTATAATAATTTTAATTTCGGTTACATGTTATAAGATCTATGAGGTTATATTTTTCTCATAATGTTTGAATGCTATTACAAAGTGACTTTTGTGAATAAAACCAATGTCTAGGCTTATGCCCACATCGCCTCTATACCCATCCCTATCTATACTGGCGTATGGTTGTGCAAGGCATAGATTTGGTGATGCCAAAGGCTGCATAGGTTTCCCAACATTCATCTTATTGCTGTCAATATATATACATTTATAATTTTGTCACATACATGACTGCTTGATTATGAAGGTATAAGATTTTCAGATTTGAAGGGTACGTAACCCCAAACAAGAAGCTTGTTAATATGAACAAGGTGTTTCCTCTGCCAAACATAAGCCCTCTGATCAGTTGTACTATTTCCTCATTTTATTTATTTTGAGCAGGTCAATGAAAATAAATTAGTACTGCAACATGAACGTTTGTTCCATTGAACCTATCCTTTATTACTCAGTATATGTATTTATCCACATAATTTATTGACTATTTTCTTTACTGATTTATTTAGGGACATTGTAGATTTAGATTTCCTTAAGGCATTCTTTAACTAAGGTAGAGTAATATATCAACATGTATTATCGAACAGTGTACCCACATATTAAAGGAAATTTGTATTAATGTCTTTAAAAGAAGGAAACTAAGTGTTATCAATCTACCTCCAACAAGTTTTGTACCCATTTAGGGTACGGTCTCATGGAAGGGGGCTTCCTAAAACATTTCACTGGGTGTTGCTGAGAGGTTTTAGGAATATTTTAAAGTTGGTGGTCCCATGAATTCAATTTTACAATTCAACTTAAAAGCTTGAGCTCCAAAATTTAAGGAACAAACTGGAGTATTTTGATAAAAATAATAAATAAATAAAAATTCTCTCATTTTTTTGGTTTTTTTAGGAATTTAAAATTTTAAGTGATAGACAACTGGTAGAAAAACTTACTAAGAAATTCCTAAGTTGTAGGGGCAATTTCTAGCCCCACCCCAATTTCACTAGCTGAAAGATGCATTCCTATATTGTAGGGGCTCCTATTTTTCTTGAAAAGATTCCAATTAATCCTGTAGCACAATTTTTTTTTCCATGGGACCTCCCGCTCCATGAAAATAGAAGCCAAAGCACCCCATGTGACCACTCAGTTAGAATGCTATCATCTCAGTTATTTTTCCTTACGTGAAAAGAGCTATATGACCCTATGATAGTAATTTCAACAATGTCCCCTTTTTATTTTGGTATTGTCACCATGTAACTCTTCCGCATATTTTATTTAACATGTTGTATCCTTACTACTAAAACTTTGTTGAAACCTACTCATTTGGTTGCCATTGATCAAATGATATAAGTTCTCATGATAATATGATTTCCAAGAAGTTTACACAGATTCTATTTGATTTAAATGCTCTTTTATTCAAGAGGATACATCCAAGCAACATATCTTCCCTTTTCATTCTGCCTGTAATCTCTTTACTTTATCACACAATATCAAACTCTCCATCATAGATAATTTGAGCAATGACTTTCAAAAGTAACATAATTTTTTTTCTCTTACATAAACATATTTCTACATCCCAAGTAATAGAACTTACATCAAAATATCATTTATTTATTTAAGTTTTCATCTTTACAACATTACATAGAAATGAAATAATTGAAAACTAAATGTTTCATAAGGTCTTGCTCTCCACCCTACCATAATGGTGTCATGGAGCCTCGTGGGCTCTAGCCATACCCCTGAACAAGGAATTATTTTAGCCCCACAATGATCAATGGAGTCTTTTCTCATTTTTAGAAAGGGATAAAACTAACATAGCACAATTTACATGCATCTATGTTCTCTACTTGTTGTTTCAAAGTTTCAAACATGATCCATACAATAGGTCACCACCTTACAACCAAGAAATAAGGGAAAATGGAGAAGGAATAACTTATCTTTTCTTTTAGATGAAGGGACTGAAATCTTGTATCCATCCTTCTTCTCCAAACCAAGCCATCTTCATCACTATCTTCCAAAGATATGGACTCCTCTCCTTTTCTCATTATTTCTACCATCTTCTCTCAAGTTCTCCAAGAAGAGAAGTGGGTAACACCCCACTCTTTCCCCCTCTCCAAAAATATATAGGAGAACTTCAACTTGCAACTTTTGGGTGGGGAGGTGTGAAGTGTACCTACCTCCATCAATGAGAGTCTTTTCCTTAATAAATAGGAACCATTCACTTGGACAACCCCTCCATCTTTTCATCTCATCTAAGTCTCCTCAAAACTCGTCACTCTCAATTATGAGGACTTTTCAAGGGTCAAATCATGTCCTTGGGGTACTATTATATGGCCACTTGACCCCTACCACTATGTTATAGACCCTAGGGGGTTTCCTTTTGCATCCCAACCAAGGAAATTGACCACCAACCCTCTTTAAAGGCCCATTTAAGAACCCATCCGAAAATAAGGGTTCCTAACCCCTAACCCCTCTTACACCACATGAAACATGATTAAATATCCTTTTAATATCAACCTTTACCACATATTAACTCTATTTATTTATAAGCTCCAAAATGTTTTAATTCCTATCCACCATAAGATGTCTTTTGATTTGTCTCAATGGTTTTCCCTTCTCGTACTCACATCCTTATTTTCCTGCACATTTCCAATGCAATAGTAAGAACCGATCATGTATGACATTAATTTGCAAGCTCAATATACTAAGATATATCTATGCAACAATTCCATTTAAAATTTCAATTCGTATTCCATAATTTATGAGTTCTTAACATCTTAATGGTAGTGACAATTAAATAAAATGTCAGAATGGAATGTAAGAATATTGCTACACAATCACACTATTTATCATTTGTAATACATCTTACCATCTATTTAGGGAAACATGAAAAAAATTAGGGTTTTACTAATCACATGTGAAGTGGGGTCTTACAATCTCTAATTAACAAAATTTCTATAAGAAAGAAGATATGTACCTTGGTAATGAATGATGGTGGTTCTATGGCCTAGAATTTGAATACATTCAATATGATTATTACATGGTTGCAAGTTGTATAGGAGTGAAGTTGGAGGAGGATCAACATATAATATTGTTTAGGTTCTTTGTCTTGAACTTGTTAGATCACCTAGAAATCATAATAATTGAACACTACCTCAAAGCTTTAGATGGATGAGGTAGTGGCTACCCCACTATTAAGGGACATGTGAAAATTTTCTAATCTATTAATGAGTCCTTATCAATTCATGGAAGATTAAAGTAGAAAGGTAAGAATAATAAGATGATTCCACAATAGTACATCTCAATTCTATGCCTATGTAGGATGCTCAAAATCAATATTTTTAGCATTTTTAATTTGTGTCAATTATAGAGAACAAATGTTCAAGGATTCAAGGATGATGTAAAGTAATAAGTTGTGAATTTTTTTTATGTAGATTCAAGTTGTGAGTTTCAAAATGAATTTATAAAATTAGTTCTATCATTTTTTTTTAAATTAAAAAAACAAATTTTAATTTTAATTTATTTGTCTAATGCGGGCTATAGAAGAAGCGTGATTAAATTATTTTAGGCAAGAAATGTGGTGGAGGTCAATAGTGATTTTATTAATTAAATAATAAAATATTTATTTTATAAATTGGATATGTATATGGATTTATTCAATCAATTATAGAGGAAATGGTCATGTTATTAGGTAATTGATAATGTATCAATTTTAGGTGTCTACAATCTATATCTAGAAGATAAATATAATATTTATCTAAATTGATTTTAATTATAATAATATTTTTTTTATAGAACTTTAAATATCTACAAAATAAAAATTCACATGTCAAGAAAATTTATCTTATTGTTGCCCTAAAAAAATTAGAATGATATTTAAACATCACAAAAAAAATAAAAATTCTAATTATTAATAATAATTAAAAAAATTAGTTAAACAAATGTTATAATACAATACTAATAGAATATATAGGCATGAACACCAAGATGGGAGACAAAAACTAGCCACTCTACCTTTTGGTCCCATAAAAGAGAAAACCTAAGCATATTATAATGAAACATAGTCACATTATGGATTGGTAGTGACTGAGCCTAGGCTTGATCATTGCCAAGCCATAACCTGAGTGTGTTATAATGCGCTCACATTATAATATGTCATTCACATAAAACGAGTGCATTATAATACACTTGCATTATGTGATTGCATTGACATAATGTGAGCACATTATAACATGCTCATTATTGTTTGCTTTTGAAATATATCTTAATTTTTATTTTTTGTTCCAACAAAAGTCTATAAGTGACATTTATATATGGAAATTTAATTTCTTATTGAAACCTCAGAAATAGGTGTTCTATCTTTTTGAGAGATGGAACTAGGAGGGCCTATTTCACTCATGTTTCACTCAAGGATACCTTATAGATCTCAATCCAATGATAGAATGAGGGAAAGAGATTTGTGATAGGGTGTCCCAGGTTGTGATTAGAGGTATGAAAGGGGTTCATCACCAAGCTAAGTCTTGGAAAGATAAGAAATATAAATGAGATGCAAAACTTAACTTTATGACCTATATTATGAAACTAAAATGCAGATTAAAAGAATAAGAAAGTATAGAGGTGCACTTGGAAAATAAAGAGGCTTAAATGAAGGTCTAAAATGCTGGACATATTAATTTTGAAGCACACTCAGACTCATACACTGGAGTAGGAGTGATTTAGTCCTAGTTTATGGTTTTGGGATAAAACCAAAATCTAGAACTATTGAATCAAGATCCACAAAAAAAGCTTGAAAATGTGTGTATTGGGACTCATACACCACAAGTGGCGATTTAGTCCCAATATGAGGGTTGCTTTGAAACTCTAATATCCTTTAGTGCTCTATTGTATCTTTCCTCCTACCAAATCTTTGGTTCAAAAACATCAAATTCTACCTTGTAGATGACTTTTCGTGATCTTACAAATAAGGTGACAACTTTGAAAACTTGAAAACTTTTCTCCAATCTTTCCCTTCAATGGATCTTCAACCTAAAAATTCTATATCTACAATCACACATCAAAGAGAGGGAAAAATGTTGTTTTGTTAGTGAATAGGGGTTTTCCTTGGTCAAACCCTGTTTTGGTAATCAAACCTTGAAATGAAATCAAATAGAAAGAAGGAATGATGAATGAACAAGTATGCAATGTTACAACTCACCAAACCCTTGAATAATATGCTACAATCTTGTAAGTAATTTCTAGCATGAATGAGGATCTTGAATCTTGCTTGAATGCTATAAATCTTAACTTGAATGCCTGCTTGAATCATTAAACCCTACATCACAAATGTTAGCTCAAAAACAAACATGATGCATGATGAATTTGAAATGATGCTTGATACTTGAATGATGCTCTAAAACACTTGATAATCAGTGAAAGGTGGAATTTTTTTTTGCTTCCCTCTTAGGGTTTAGAATCTAAAAGGGCAATTTTCACTAACTTTCACTCAAGAATAACCCTTGAGATCTCAATGCAAAGGGGAAAGAGATCTTGCAAGAGGGTTGTCCTAGGGGCTGAATATGATCTAATAAGGGGTTCACCACCAACTTTATACTTGGAAAAGATAATGAAATGCAATATGTAATGGAAAACCCTAATTCAATGGAATGACTTATGAAATGACCTAAAAAAGTGAATGAAACAACATAGAAAACTGCAGAAAGGAAGCTGTGTGCCTGGGAATCTGGAGATGACTGGATGGAGGTATAGAACACTAGAAAATATAATTTTAATGTTGACTAGGACTCGCTCACCAAGCTGGGCAAATAAGTCTAGTTTATGGAAAACTGTGTGGGAAGAAGAATATGCCAAATGGGTATCTAAATATGCAAAATACTAAAATTTGACTGGATCTGGGACCCATTCACAAGAAGTAGTGAATTAGTCCAATTGGGATTTTCTGAAACTTCAAAGGCTAATCCTTCTCTTCTCTATCTACTTTGTTCTTCCTGGGTGATCTTCGGATCTGAATCTCTAATTTGTAACCTGTAGGTCTTCTCTAAGGTTCTTCAAGGTTTGATGACAACTGTGAGAACTTTGAGCTCTTGAAAAATTTTCTCTAATCTTGCTCCTTAGGAAATATGCAACCTAGACTTGCAAATCACACATAAAGGAGAGGGAAAAATGTTGTGGGGTTAATGGATAGGGGTTTGACTTGGTCAAGCCTCGTTTTGGAAATCAATCCTTGAAATAAAATTAAATAAGAATGGAGAATGATGAATGAACAAATGACAATGTTGCAACTCACCAAATCCTTGCAATAAAGTGTTCCAAATATGCTTGAAATGGCTACAATAGATGTAGACTTTTACTCTTGCTTGAATGATGTTGATCTTGAATGAAACACTTCCTTGAATCATAAAACCTACACCACAATTTCTAGCACAATAACAAACATGATACATGAAATCTTTGACATGATGATTGATGCTTGAATGGTGCTCTAAAATTCTTGATATAATCTACTCTTGAAGAAACTTGATTGCTTTTGTGAACTCAATTTGCTATTATGAATGCTCTCACAAAATTCTTGGTTGAAAATGAATGAATGAACCTTGTATTTATACTCAATTATGTAAGAATTCCCAAAATTACAAAACTATAGGCTAACATAAAATCTAGGAGAATAAAATCCTACTAAAAATTTGAATTAATTTTTATTTTGGGCCACATAGGAATCATTCGTCCAAGGTGGCGAATGAGTCCCACCATGCCTAAATTTTGGGATCATTGTTGGCAAGAGACACTGCAAATGTTTTTTGGTGTTGTCATTGATGGAAACCCTAGTTGTTGATTGGATCCACGCATCATCATTTGCTCATACCGACAGATAGATTGAAGATAGTCAAGGAAGAACAGAGCATCCGATAGTTTTATTTTCATTGATTCACAAGCAAATTTTCTATTCTTATTTTGAGTTGTGGATCTCATGGGAGGTTGATCTATGTATTTCTTGTGTTATCCAAAAATCTCAGTGCCTCGTATCAAGTTGTGTGCAAGTCTAGAGATCTAGTTGGATATCATTTTGTTCATCAGTGTTTGGTGGTCGACCCAATTGATATAACATGTTGTAGATATTCGAGGAGTGTTTACTATTTTTTTTTGTGTTCAATAATTTTGATTTGGCTCCGAGATAAGTTGTGGCTAGACATTGTGGATGCACATTGAATATTATTCATGATTTGAGCCGTCAGTTGTAAACATTTTTAAGTTTTATTAAAGCTGACATGTTGCGATTAAATTCTTAGTCGTAGATATATATTTAAATGATCAATTATATCATTTTGGTGTGTGAATAAGGTGTGTCAATGTGTGTTGCGAATATCAAAAGGGTGCTTGAGCGATTATGCACAATTTCACTTGTGCATTAAAGATTTTGTGATGTGAGTTAGAGCAGAGTAGAGAAGAGATGCAAAATCAGTTAGAAGGACAAAAGATCAACTACTAAACCTAACCAAAACTATAATCAAGCATTTGTAGATGCTACTCTCTCAGTTCATTCTTTTGGAGCTAATCCAAATCTTTGTAAGGAAGTGTGACTTTCTATTTTGAGTAGTGAGCTCTAGGCAGTGTGCCTGAATGCAAGTGCATTGCCACATTGTAATATTCCTTTTGAGTATACTTAGATCATATTGTGGATTGGCCATCCATTGTGGTTTTTCCCCTAACAGGGTTTCCACGTAAAAATCCTTATGTTATGGTGTTGTGGCTATTTTCTTTCTTTTCACGCATATTTCTTTTGGTTGAATGTTTTAAGTGTGTTAAATTTCCGAATAAGAAATTTAATTTTTGCAAAACACTGATTCACTCCCCCCTCTCAGTGTTGCTTATTTCCAACAATTGGTATCAGAGCTCTAGTTCCTTGAAAGAATTATAACAGCTTGGGGAGATCTTGTAAAGTGTTTTCAATGGATACAAGTAGTCTTCAACAACAACTTTTGGTGGCCCTGGATGATCTTGACCAGTCAAAATCTAAGAACCAGGAATTGGAGGAAAGTCTTCAGAATGTAGAGAAATTCATTCAATCATTAAAAGAAAAAATCAATGAATCAAGGGAGAAAAGAAAGGAATTATGTGATTAGCTTAATCAGAAGAATAGAAGAATGGAAGATGAAAAACTGAGTCATGCCTTGAAAGAGAAAACAAAAGAATGTGAAAAGTTTTCCAGAGAAAATGTTGCGTTGAAGCGTGAGATGAAATCTATCATGATGAAAATGACCAAGGAGATTGACGATAGAAGGAAGGATGAAGAAAAGCTTGCACAATCCTTGAAAGAAAAATTTGAAGAATGCAACTGATTGGACAATGAATTAGAACAATCTAAAAACAATGAGGAAGTGCTTGAAAAGAAACTTGACGATCTCATAAATGGACTTATTACTACAAATGAGTACAAGGAGAAATTCAAGGCTGGCTTAGCCAAGCTTGATGAAATGATTAAAGGTTAGAGGACTGATGGTGACAAGCAAGGTCTTGGCTATGAAGAAGGAGAAAGTTCTAGATCCATACAAGGGAGATTCATGCAAGGAAATCATATGAATAAAGCTAGAAGGAATCTGGTAAGACAACCAAATGCTCAAAGATTCAATGGTTACTATTTTACTTGCAATAAATTTGGTCAGATGGCTTCTCAGTGTAGAATCGGGATGAATCCAAGTGGACCATCATTCTCAAGTCAATGCTTTAATTGTAATAAGTTTGGTCATAAGTCAAATGAATGCAAAAATGTGATGAACAACTTTCATAGAGATGTCAGATGCTATGCATGTAATATACTTGGGCATATTGCTAACCAATGCAGATCAAGGCAAAATCAATGGAACAGTAGATCTAGACCATATAGTGTCTTGCATACTGAAGAATTAGGGCTTACATTCATGCTAATATTAAGGAGTTAGGAAGCTCACAAATGTTGAATTTGTATTCCAACCATATAATTGGAGAGGAATTCATTGTTAAGTTGAAATACAAAACCCTAGCAGAGAAGAAGTTCACACAGTTTGTGAAATTCCCCATATTTGAGGAAAGCGAATGGGTGCGATATATTTTGATTTGATTTCATGCCGAGTTTATGTGGTTGAATATACCTTTTAAGATTACGAAAGAGGCTATAAGCATTGTCATAGGTCTAAATTCCTCCGGTGGATTGCCAATCTTGAAATATGTAAAGAATCGGACGGTTACTGATGCAATAGGTGCAAAACTTGATAGAAGGGCAATGGAAATCGAAGATATTGTTGAAGTGGATGTGAAATTTGCATCGATGGTCATTGGATACAAGGTCTACCACTCCAACCAAGATAATTCAGTATCCGATATGACCATTTATGTAGCCTATCAGATGGTAAAAGAAAATGCAAATTATGACTTGTGTGAGCTGCTTAAAAGTCAGCTGACAGATAATCTGGGTAAGATTAAGAAAGACAAGAAAACTCTTTTAAATATGGTAATTTGTTGTCGTGTCTATTCTTTTATTTCATGAGTGAGGTTTGGGTGTTTAGAAAGTTCATTGGCAAAGTAATTAGCTTGTAGCTATTCAAATAAGAGATATATTGTATGGAATTGGTGATTGTCAGACTAAAAAAACTTCCCTCTTGGGGTACTTCAAAAAATTTCAGAGTATGATGCATGCAAGAGAAAGAATTCCTACTTTAAATGTAGAGAAGTAGAAAGATCCAATCTGTTTCATGGTAGATATTGATCAATGCCTAATTGGAAGTCATTGATCCCAAAATAATATGGATTATGCATATAGGATATGAAGTCAAGGAGAACATCTTGGAGATGTATGCAGAACATTTGTTGAGCAAGCCTTTGGATCCAGTAGAAGAGAGGTTTGGAACCTATGCTGAAAAAGATATGTAGGTGTATGAATATTTGAAGAAGCCTAAGCTTGTCAGAAGAGTAAGAAAAGAAGTGGAATTCATTGCAGAAAGAATGGGTATATCTATAGAAACATTGAAAGAAGCCAAAAGGATGAGAGATGAAGTTGAAGTAGGAAAAGAGCCAACAAAAACTAAATCTGCTAGTCCAGCAACATCCTCTACTCATACTAGATCAACAAGGAGTTCTCCATCCCTATCCTCTCCTCCAGCCAAGCTAGTTCTTGTACAAACTCAAGACAAGGCTTCCGGTAAGAGGAAGAAGAACAAGAGCACAAGAACCTATGAAGCCATCTCAAAAGATGAGGAGACTAAGTCAGATTAAGGTGTGAAAGAAATAAAGGCTACCGACACTTAGGCTACAAAGGTAACCAAGAGAAAATATTTTAGTGAAGAAGAAAAAGAAAAGAAGGAAAAATTTGACAAACTAGGTATGACAGTTGAAGAAGCTGAGAATGTTGTTGTCAAGGATGGAAACCTCAAGCCTCTCTACAAATGGTATGAAATTTTTGATGAATTAGGACAAAGAATTCTTGAGGAGGCAACAATAAAACATTTGAATATTTTCAATAAAGTTCTTGTTGAAATTATGTCTAGTTTTACCTAAGAGTCTATACGAGATTTTGGAGATGAGAAGAGTAAATGCTACTTAGGACAGAAGAAGAGCATATGAGAAAGAGAATTCTTGCAGAATTATGTCCGAAAATGTCTATTGAGGAGATGAAGTCACTCTTGAACAAATCCAAGAAGGAATTTAAAAGAAAAATAAGGGTGAACAAACTTATGATCGGTGAAACTAATGTTATTACTGATGAAACCAAGAAAATCCTAGAAGCATTTTTGTCAAAGAACAAGATCAATGTTGAAGAAGTGAATGTTGAAGATGTTGTATCTAATCTAGTAAATGAGGAGGTGAATGTAGATACTGAGGATATTTAGATTCCTCCTGATGTGGATAATATAGAAGTACCTATGGAGACTGAAGCTCCTAAGGTTGTATTAGCTGAAGGAAAGGAGATGCCAAATGAAGAAGTTGAAGCTCCTAAAGGAAATTAAGAAATAGTTATTGAAGAACCAAAATTTGAAGAAGAAAAGGTTCAAGTTAAGGAAATTCTAGTGGAAGCAAGAGACACTTCCGAGGCAGTGAAGAAATTTCTGGTGGAACAACATGAAGAATTTGATCCTAAATTGGTTGAAGGCCCAATTGATCTATCCACCTTGTCCTCAATTCAAAAAATGAAAGTTGCATCTTTTGCCTAGACAAAAGCTAGAGAAGAATTGTTGAAGTCCCACATTAAGGATAATGAACTTTTGGGTCTTGCATCTAGAATTTTGGAGAAAATTATGCCAACTCATATTAAGGATCTATCCAGTTCCTCTTCCGGTGAATTGAAGAAGCTCATAAATTCCGTAAGTACTCATTTCAAGTCTCTTGAAAAATCATCCATGGTTAAAGTGTAGGAGTTTATTGGAAAAAGATTTAGTAGGCTAAAAGAAGTGATTGCAAATGATAAAACTCTATTAGCGACCTATATGAAGAATATTCAAGGTTCTCTATTTGAAGGTGGAAAGGCCTATAAGTCATGTTTGGCTTTGTCCAAATTTACTGAAGACAATGAGAAGAAGGTGAAGGATCTTGAAAAATAATTGGCTACCATTTCTGATGCTTTTGATCAGTTAGCTGGTGATGTTGGTAAGAAAGAAGGTCAAGCAATATCTCTACTTGAAAAAATAAGGAGATTGAATCATGAAAATGATAGGATTGTAGGGAGAGCATGTGAGCTCAGAGGACTAATTGGTCCAAAGATTTAAATAACGGTGAGTGCATTAAAGGAAGCCAAAGATGTTATGGCAGTTAGTGACCCAATGAATCTTTAGTCTGCAGAAACACAATCTTATTTAGTTTGTGGTCACATAACAATTCTGGAGAGTCTCAAAAGGTTTTGGGACTCAAATTTAAGCATGTTGAAGAAATATTTTGTAGATGTTTTCAAATTTGTGTAAGCTACAAGATCATGCTTGTACAGTTTGAAATTTTAAATTTTTTGGTTTCCCCAATTTTTCCATTGATGTCAAAGGGGAGAGTTGTACAGTGAAAAATGTATATTCATCTTAGGGGGAGTTTCATTTCTAAGCTGAGATTAAATATTCTTTTTGAATTTTTGAAGTGGCAGTGTAATTCATGTTGGTAAGTTGATTCGACACTCAGTCATTTTTCACTAAGTGTTTCCATCAATGCCAAAGGGGGAGATTGTTGGCAAGAGACACAACAAATGTTTTCTAGTGTTGTCATTGATGGAAACCCTAGTCGTTGATTGGATCCACATGTCATCATTTGCTCATATTGGCAGACAAATTGAAGATAGTCAAGGAAGAATAGAGCATCCGGCAGTTTTATGTTCATCGATTCACATGCATATTTTCTATTGTTATTTTGAGTTTTGGATCTCATGGGAGGTTGATCTATGTATTTCTTGTGTTATCTGAAAATCTTAGTGCCTCGTATCAAGTTGTGTTAGAGTCTGGAGATCTAGTCGGATATCTTTCTATTCATCAGTGTTTGGTGGCTAAGCTAGTTAATATAACGTGTCATGGATATTTGAGGAGTGTTTAATCAAATGTTTTTGGGGTATGTGCAAGATCATCATGGAAAAAATAGGCCCTTAAGTGGCAAAAAATTTAGAAAAATCAGAGTTAAGAAACTCGATGTAAAAATTTGAATAAGTTATCTATATTATTTCAAAAATATGTAACAATAGAATTTGTATAAAATTGAATGTATTTTATAAACTACTAGGTGTGTTTAAAAAGAAAAAAAATCTATTTGGTGAAAATTTGAAATTTCAATGCAATAGTACTTAAATTTAAGGGAAAAATAAGAAGTAGGTGTCTATCCGACCCTAACCACAATTAAATAATAATATTTTTTTATAAAATTTTAGATATAAGTAGAGGACTCATGTCTTGATGTGATGCATATTTTTTGTAATTTTTTTCCAAGTAAATAATTAATTATGAAATTTTTATTACAAATTTTAGAAAATAAAAAAACCTATATGTCTGACCACCTTTACTTGGTCAAAACTTCATGAAATTCAAATTTTCTTTTTTTAATCCTATAGTATGTGAAGCATATAATGTGACAAATGTTTTGGATTCAAACAATGTGATACCATTTGAAAGCTATATATGTTTTTCAATTAGCCTATCAATTAGGACTTTAATCATAATTTGAATAGAAAATGAATAATAATTACTTATTAATTTCAAAGTAAAGCATAATTTATATTGGTGGAAATTTGAGAATCTCCTTTAAAAACCCTTTTTGTTTCATCAATTTTCGGTAGAAAAAAACTCATCAACCACATACCCATCATATTGCCACTTTTTGGCCCATCATGATCCTACACATACCCTTTGTGTTTGATCATTTTGATTTGGGTCCGAGCTAAGTTGTAGCTAACCGTTGGGGATGCACATTGAATATTATTCATGATTTGAGCCGTCAGTTATACATATTTTTAAGTTTTATTGAAGTCGACATGTTGCTATTAAATTCTTAGTCACAGATATATATAAATGAAAAATTATATCATTTTGGTGTGAATAAGGTGTTTCAATGTGTGTTGCGAATATCAGAAGGGTGATTGAGAAATTATGCACAATTTCACTTATGCATTAAAGATTTTGTGATGTGAGTTAGAGTAGAGTAGAGCAGAGATGCAAAATTAGTCAGAAGGACAAAATATCAACTATTGAGCCTAATTGGAACTGTAATCAAGCATTTTTAGATGCTACTCTCTCAGTTCATTCTTTTGGAGCTAATCCAAATCTTTGTAAGGAAGTGTGCCTTTCTATTTTGAGCAGTGAGCTCTAGGTAGTGCCCTTGAATGCAAGTGCATTCCCACATTGTATTCTTCCTTTTGAGGATACTTAGATCATATTGTGGATTGTCCATCTACCGTGGTTTTTCACCTAATAGGGTTTCCACATAAAAATCCTCTTGTTATGGTGTTGTGGTTTTTTTCTTTCTTTTCATGCATATTTCTTTTGGTTGAATGTTTTAAGTGGGTTAAAGATCATAATAATAAATTTAATTTTCGGAGAACACTAAATCACCCACCCTCTTAGTGTCGCTTGTTTCCAACAATCATTTCTAAAAATACCTAGAAATGTGTAAAACTAGGTTTAGGACCAAAATATCTAGGTGGGAGCCATTCACCCAAGGTGGTGAATGAGTCCTAGATCATTAAATCTAGGTTATTCAACCTGAAACACTTGAATTATGATTGGCTAACGATTGGAGTCTTGATTATCCTTGAAAAGATGCATTAAATGAGGCTTGTAGATGCAAAATAGGGACAATTAAAGCATAAGAAAGTCCAATTATTAATGAAAATCCTAGAAAAGTGTGAAAGTGTGTTACAACACTTTACAACACTTAAAAATAAGGAAATATTAAGGTTAAAAAGAGATTTATTAGGTGTAATTAATTAATAAGACCTTAGAAAAGTGTGAAAGTGTGTTACACCAATTCACAACACTTTGGCAAGGTACAATTCAAATCCATTAGTTCACAAGGGCCCAAGACCTAATGTGAATGTGTCAACCACATTAAAACACTAAATCAAGGCAGCATTAAGCTTAGATTCCCAAGGAGGTCCCAAACAAGTGTGAAAATGTCTCCGATGACATTTTTTGACACTACGTTTAGCCCCTGGTTTAGTGAGAGGATGAACTTGTTTCAAACTCAGACTAAAGTAGACAAACATACATAAAGAGGGGTCCAAGTGTACCAATTCCAATAGGATGGGACAAAAATGATCAAGAGGAGTGATCAAGCCCCTAGGATCAAGATCCCATGACAAATCAACATAGGTAAAAAATAATACACATGAGAATGATATAAAGAGAAACAACAAAGTACAAGCATACACTATCAAAGATGAAAAAGGGATAAAAAGATGAAAGATAAAGAAAGGAGAGTCAGATCAACCTTTGACCATTTTCCCATCACGATGTGGATTAGATCTAGGCTATTTGTCTAAAAAAATGGATACTAACTTTGAGGCAACGAAACTCTTGGCTATTTGTTGGGTGAGAAGTCCTAAAAGGTGAGACATGTATATACACTCATGGATGGTATGCACTCACACACACATGCAAGTGGCTATGGGGAAATTTATGCCTTGATTGGGCTTCCCACTCAAACCATACCAATTTTATACCTCTTGATAACTTTAATAAGGTGCCACAAAAATGATTTTTGAGCCTCATGAGACAAGAAAAACTTCATATGCTTGGAGCTCATGAGAAAATAAGATGGCTCTATAGGCATGCAAGCTACATTATGCAAGGTGGCCATATAAATGAAAATGCAACAATGAGGGATGTTCAAAGGAGTCGTACTTTGTTCACGTGAGGTTTTTAACTTAGGGAACATTATGCCTAATGTCTCCAAGAGAGGACCAATCAAAGAATAAAAGATTCACAACTTAGGGGATGCAATGTTTTGTGCATCAAGCCACTAAGAGGAATGTAATATACTAGGACAGATCATGCTCTTGAGGAACATCAAACCCAATGTCATCCACTTGAAGCAAAAAACACATAGTATGAAGCAAGAAAACTGCACCATGAACCATGAAAAAGAAAAATGCAAAAGAATAATGCCAATGTATGCCCCTAACGTAAAGAAATTGCTAAACACCATGCTATGAGCAACTACTTTAAAGTAGCCAATGATAAATCCAAATAAAGAAGACATGAGAGATAACTTGGAAAGCCTTATGCCAAGTCATATATTTCCAAATTAAGCTGCATCATGTAAGAGAAAAAGAAAACAGAGGGGTTTGCCCCAAAATGAAAATACCAAACACATAAGGGATCTATGGATTTGGGGTCAACATGGAATAAAAATGAATGTCTTGAGGCCTTATGTCATCTCCAAAAGGAAAACATGAGACAAATGAAAAAGAGATAAAGGAAAAGTAAAGGAAAATCCTTTTGGGTCAACATGGAAGAGACATGAATGCATTGACACCTTGCATCATCCCCAAAAGGAAAAAATAAGACAAATGAAAAAGAGATAAAAAGCAAGAAGTAAAAGATTGACAACATAGAGAAGAATGGAGGTAGAAATAAAGGAATGTCACAAGAGAGAGAGAACATCAAACAAAATGTTACAGGGGATCATATTATACACATGCAATCACACAAAAGAAAAGAAAAGAAATAATGCAAAAGACTAGTAAGGCACATGCGAGTCGACCTAAAGAAGGTCATCTACCTCCCAATCATGTTCATTGTATACCAAAGGCATGAAACTAGCCAAAGGGACAAGAGCAAGTGCTAAATTAGGAGAAGTACCAGGTTCAACACTCTTTGTAGGAGAATTTTTGTTTAAGCTCATGGAAGAGGAAAACAATGTATTCAATTCATTATGCACCTCTTCATCAATTTTAGCAACCTCGTCATCGTCATCCAGGTTAATGAGAACAAGAGGTTGAATGATAATGTCCATGGAAGATTTCAACTCTTGTTGTGATTATTGTATTGGATTGTTTTGTTTCAGAGTGGAGGTAGAGTCATCATGCATTGCTTTAGTCAAGTTTGGATCATGATTTTATTTTTTTAATTCTTCGTGTAACCTATGAGCAAGGGCACGATGTCTACACCTACACTCTCTAGCACCTTTTTTTCTTTTAGTTTTGTTTTCAATTTGTGTTTGTATAGGAGCAGATTGATCAACCATAGGTTTCTTTTCTTCCCTAAGGGGAGGAATGGAAGGAACCACATGAGGTTGTTCAAACACTTTCTCTTTGGCTTTGTACACTTGTTTTACTCTAGGAGGTGTGATGGGGTTGTTTTTAGTGTCTCTTGGTCTTTTGTAGGAGGTAGGTGAAGGTTCTATTTTAGGTTGGTCTTGGTTATTTGTTTCATCTAGGATAGTAGGCTCGGTGGTGGGTGGGGACATGTTTCAAAGGGATAGTTTTGCTATTTTCTTTGCCTTGAACTTTTGATAGGGCAAGAAAAAGAAGTCTTCTTGTGATTTTATAGGTTCCATTGGCTTGGGCCAAAAAAAATCTAAGGAGAAGTTATCTTTAGAGGAAAATGAGTTAAAGCCACTATGATGGACAGTGAATATTTCATTGTCAAAGGGAAACTTTAAGCATTTGCGCACAACCAAAGGGACAAATTTTATGGAGTGAATCCATGGATATCCTAGCTTCACACAAAACTAGTCTGAGTATGAGATGATGGAGAATGAGACATCTAATGTTTTTGGTCCTATTTGCAAAGGAAGAGTGATTGATCCCATCACAGGGCAATCAAGGCCATTATGTGTCTTGATCCATGCTTTTAGTTTATCATATATATCTTGATAAAGCTCATGAAAAAGTAGGAACTCCTTGGTGATCACACTCTCTCCACAGGCAGGATCTATGAGTATCCCATTTGTGGGCTTGTCATAGATTCGGTTGGCTATGTAAAGAGGACCATCGGGTACATGTTTAAGTATATCCTTAGAGGAGAAAGCAATGACAAGAGGATTCTTAGTTTGACCCTTATGAGGAATGATGTCTATTAGTCCTACCATTTCATCCATAGGATTATTATCGATAAGATCATGTTGTATCTACAATCATTGTTATCATCATCTATATCAACATTCATCACATCATTCTTTGTAGTTTTGTTGGCTTCAATGACAAATGAAATGTTATGAACTTTGGCATGGGGTTGTTGAAAATTTGCAAGTTTTAGTTAGGAGGGGCAACAAACTTATTTCCTTGATCACTAACACCTCCAGCAGAAAGACGACTAGAATCAATGAGGTCTTGCACAAGATGTTTAAGACACTTTCAATGTTCTATGTCATGTCTATTTTTCAATGGTATTGGCAATAAGCATTTGATATAAAGCTCAGGGGTAAAGGCTTAATAGGATTGGGTGTTTTGATGGGAGGCAAGGTAATTATTTATTTTTCTAAGAGCTGGGTCATTGTGTTATGAAGGGTATCAGGTAAGGGAGTGAATTGTCTTTTCAGGTCCCCATAGCTAAAGGGTATCGTGGCTTTAACAAAAGCTATTTGGTTATTGGTATTTCAATTTTTTTATTGAGGGGGATTGAATTGAAAGAACCCTTTATTCTATTTTCTAAATGGTTGGAAATTGTTTTGGTTTTTGGGTTCGTACTTCTCAGTTTGACTAGGAGTGGACTAAGTTGTATCTCAACTACTAACTGAATTTTGATAATCGCAGAGGGCAGTACAAAAGTGCATGAAGGATGAGAATTTCATAATGGTGAGATTTCCTTGAATCTTGCTTCACAAATTTTCTATGAACATCTTTTGAAGATGAGGGTCGGGGACCTTGACATCGATTTGGGAATAAAGCGATTGATAGCGTGAGATAAAGTCAATTATCTTTTCTTCTTCTTTTTGCTTGCATCTCATCAAATCAGCCGAGGTCATCTTAGGAGTCATATGCACTTGGAAATGGTTTACAAATGCCTCAAAAATTTCATTGAATGAATGAATTGAGTTGTTAGGTAAAGAAGAGAACCATTCCAAGGTAGTATCTTTCAAGGACCTAGGAAAAAGCTTAGCCGAGAGTTTATTATCAAGGAAAAAGTCACTACATAAGGTGGTATAGGCATTAACATGGTTAGAAGGATCTCCCTTTCCTCCAGATTTCTTGAATCTAGGCACCTCTACACCTTGTGGTATTAGTGTTTGCAATATCTCCGAGGACAATGGACTATTTTTGACATAATATGTAGGTGGGTCGTTTTGATTTTGATTGATGGTGGAAATCTACTTTTGAAGGGATGAAACAGTTTGGAAGAGTTGAGTTATGAGAGGGTCACTTTTTGTGTTATGAGATGGAAGTGAAAATGGTGAAGGGGTGTATGTGTTCGAGGGGAAAGTGAATGAAATTATTATAGGTGGTAAGGTAGTAGGAGATATAACATGCGATGCCACATAGGAATTAGGGATGCTAGCAAGAATACCCAAGGAAGGAATCACATTTCTAGTTTGTTGCATTGTTGTTGTGACTTGAGGGTTGGTATAGGTAGGTATTGAGGCAATTGTTGTGGGAGGAGGAATTTGAGGTCCCCGGCTTGTGACATTGCTTGTAGGTAAAGGACAACTATTGGTTGGGATGAGGTGTTTTCCAAAGATTTGAACTATGTTTTTCACAAGGTCAAGTCCATCTTCACTTTCAAGCATGTGGTGAATGTTGTCTATAGTAGGGGTGGCAGTAGTTGAAATGTTGTCATTTTGCACATTATGTTGTAAGTTTTCTAGGTTATCATGAATTTGAATTATGTTTTCTTGTGGGACACTATCATTCCATGTTTCAACTTGCATACTAATTGAAGGTAAGAGTTGTTAAAGGTGTTGTCCATACCTAGTGTACTAGTGTCAATACTAGAGTGAAAGAGCTAGACAACCCAAGATCCACAATGATTTTGCTATCATGGGATGTCATGAGTCTCGAACTTCGTCTCACTACCGTATTAGCAATAGGACACCAAATACTCATATAAGGGCTACTAAATGCAAGGTGAATGCAATTGCAATGTAAGCTAAGAACAATGAAATGCTTATAACATAAATTATGCAAATTGAAATAGAAAGTCAATAAAAACAAATAGAAACTCAGAAACTGAACTTTAAATTCCAATAAATGCAATGCTGAATATGCAAAGGGACTAATTCACCCAATGTGGTGAATGAGCCCAAGTGAGGATTTTTTTAAAAATTATTTAGAAATTTTTAATTGAATTTTATGCTTTTTATGTTTTATGATCTGTATCTAAGATGCAAATGAATTTAAATCTGAATGAGTTTTTAGTAAAATGAGATGCAAAAATGCAAGCTATATGAGCTTTCACTAATGCAAAATTTAAAACCCTAGAATGCAATTTAACTAATGCAAATCCTAATGCAATGTTAATGTAAGAAAAATCTAGGATGATAGTGCACTCCAAATTAGAATTATGATGCTCTAAATGTAGGTTCACCAAAATGAAAGGTGGAATTTTTTTTGCTTCCCTCTTAAGGTTTAGAACCTAAAAGGGAAATTTTCACTAACTTTCACTCAAGAACAGCCCTTGAAATCTCAATGCAAAGGGGAAAGAGATCTTGGAAGAGGGCTGTCCTAAGGGTTGAATATGATCTAATAATGGGTTCACCACCAAGTTTAGACTTGGAAAAGATAATGAAATGCAAGATGCAATGCAAAACCCTAATTCAATGCAATGAATTATGAAATGACCTAGAAAAGTGAATGAAACAACACATAAAACTACAAAAAGGAAGGTGTGCAACTTGAAAACTGGAGATGACTAGATTGAGGTCTAGAACATTGGAAAATATACTTTTAATGTTGACTAGGGCTCATTTTCCAAGCTGGGTGAATCAATCCAGTTTTTGTAAAATTGTGTGGGAATAGGAACTTGCCAAATGGGTATCCAAATCTGTAAAATCTTGAAATTTTTCTAGAACTAGGACTCATTCGCCCAAAGTGGCAAATCATTCTTGTTAGGATTTTCTAAAAAATTAAAGGTTGATCCTACTCTTCTTTATCTTCTATGTTCTTCACAGATGATCTCTAGATCCAAATATTCAATTTGCAACCTATAGGTTTTCTCTAAGGTTCTAGGTGTTGTCTATTAGTGGTTTACAATTCTGAGAGGAGCAATTTTTAGCTAAAATCACATATTTTTAGAAAATATAATGATTTAAGCCCTTAAAAGTTCCATTTTAAGGATTCCAATTGAAGAGGGTTTGATCAAATCACCTTAGATCAAACCCCCTTGGATAGAACCTCTCTAGTTTTAAACCATACCTATAAATGCGTCTCCTTTACACCTATCAAAATGCTGATAAAAATCACTTTTGATTTAGCTTTTGGGGATCAAATGAATTCATTTAAAAATTCTTATTTGAAATGATTATGGTATTCCTAGAACAAGCTATCCAATGAATATAATTTTAATATGTTTTGGTTTTGTTATGTATTTGTTTTTTAAGTTTTATTAAACATAGGTTTTTCATCAAAAAATGAATTTCTTGCTCTTCACATGTGGAAAAAATAGAAGATTATAAAAAAAACTAAAAAAATATGAGTGCACCAGATATTGAAGCACGCGGATCCAACAAAATAATAAAGTAAAATTTCGATATATACAAAAAAAAGTTACGCTTTATACAATTGCACTATGTCCGAATTGTAATTGGTTTGACTTCGAAACTTGGTTAAAGAAAAAATATTCAATCAAAAAATATCTAACCAAGTGGAAGCACTAGATATCAGAGTTAAAAATATAAATTTGAAAGAATTAGAATTTTATCCTTAATGGAAAAAATATGCTATACTATGCATCACTTTTAAAATACTGCTTTTCTCAAAAAAATAAATTTTCTCGTGGAGATGGAAAAGAAGGCAATTTGATTCCAAAAATTTTGAAAAAAAAATATTTTAGAATCTTCAAACAAAATTTTATGAGACTCTAGTTTGGACCATCTTCAAATTCCTCACGGTTTAGCCGCTATAGGTGCCCGAATGTGAAGATTTAGTTAAAAATAATAATTTCAGTGTCCAGTTTGGCCAAAAATTGTAAAGCACTATTATGGGATCACCCTTCTCCAAGGCTTGATGATGACTTTGACAACTTTGAGCTCTTGAAAACTTTTCTCCAATCTTGTTCCTTAGGAAATATACAACCTAGACCTACAAATCACACACCAAGGAGGGGGAAAAATGTTATGGGGTTAGTGGATAGGGGTTTGCCTTGGTCAAACCCTGTTTTGGAAATCAATCCTTCAAATAAAATCAAATAAGAATGGAGAATGATGAATGAACAAATGACAATGTTGCAACTCACCAAATGCTTGCAATAAAGTGTTGCAAATATGCTTGAAATGGCTACAATGGATGTAGAATTTGACTCTTTCTTGAATGATTTTGATCTTGAATGAAACACAAGTGCTTGAATCATAAACCCTACACCATAATTGTTAGCACAATAGCAAGCTCATGATGCATGGAATATTTGACATGATGATTGATGATTGAATGATGTTATAAAATGCTTGATAATATACTCTTGAAGACACTTGAATACTCTGTTCGTGATCCCATAATAGTGGTTTACAATTTTGGCCAACGACATTGAAATTATTTTTTAACTAAATCTTCACATTCGCACCTATAGCTTTCGTGAGGAATTTGAAGATGGTGCAAACTAGAGTCTCATTAAATTTTTTGTAGATTCTAAAAATATTTTTTCAAAATTTTGGAATCAAATTGCACTTTTTCCATCTCTACCTAAAAATTGATTTTTTTTCAAAATGTAACATTTTAAAAGTGAACAATCGATAAAGCATAACTTTTTTCTATGAAGGATAAAATTTAATTTTTCAAATTTAGATTTGTAACTCTGATATCTAGTGCTTCCACTGATTAGATAGTTTTTATTGAATATTTTTCCTTAATCAAGTTTCAAAGTCAATAATTTGTTAGATAACACTTAACTTTTTGTATATGTCAAAATTTAATTTAATTTTTTGTTGATCAAGACTTCAATATCTGGTGAACTCATATTTTTCAATTTTTTTTTTTGATAATCTTCTATTTTCCATATGTGAAGATAAAGAAATTCATTTTCGATGAAAACCTATGTTTAATAAAACTTAAAAAACAAATACATAACAAAACCAAAACATATTAAAATTATATTCATTGGATAGCTTATGAATACCATAATCATTTGAAATAAATTTTAAATGAATTCATTTGATCCCCCAAAGCTAAATCAAAGTGATTTTTATCAGATTTTGATAGGTGTAAAGGAGACGATTTATAGGTATGGTTTAAAACTAGCAGGTTCTATCCAAGGGGTTTGATCTAAGGTGATTTGATCAAACCCTCTTCAATTGGAATCCTTAAATGAATTTTTAGGCTTAAATCATTATATTTTCTAAAATATGTGATTTCATTTAAAATTGCTCCTCTAGAATTGTAAACCACTATTATGACAAGACCCGTGAACTCAATTTTCTATTATAAATTCTCTCACAAAAGTCTTGGTTGAAAATGAATGAAAGAACCTTGTATTTATACTCAATTATGCAAGAATTCCTAAAATTACAACACTACAAGATGACATCAGATCTAGGGGAATAAAATCCCACCAAAATTTTGAATTAATTTTGATTTTGGGCCACATGGGACTCATTCACCCAAGGTGGAAAATGAGTCCCACCAAGCCTAAATTTTGGGACCATTTTTAAAAATACCTAGAAATTTGTCAAACTAGGTTCAAGACCAAAAGATCTAGGTGGGAGTAATTTTCCAAGGTGGTGAATGAGTCCCAAATCACTAAATTTGGTCCATTAAAACCTAAAACACTTGAATTATGATTGGTTAATGATTGGTGTTGAGGTTATCCTCGAAAAGATGCATTAAATGAGGCTTGTGGATGCAAAATAGGGCCAATTAAAGCATAAGAAATTTGAATTATTAATGAAAAGCTTAGAAAAGTGTGAAAGTATGTTACAAAACTTTATAACACTTAAAAATAAGGAAATATTAAGGTTAAAAAGAGATTTATTAGTTGTAATTAATTAATAAGATCTTAAAAAAGTGTGAAAGTGTGTTACAACACTTCACAACACTTTAGCAAGGTACCATTCGAATCCATTAGTTCACAAGGGCCCAAGACCTAATGTGGATGTGTCAACCACAAATTACAACACTAAATCAAGGCAACATTAAGCTCAAATTCACAAGGAGGGCCCAATGAAGTGTGAAAATGTCCTCGATGACATTTTTTGACACTACAATCAACTCTTGAATGCTTTTGAATGCTTTTGTAAACTCTTGAAAGTCCTGTTATGATAACTTGATGACTTGTAAGCTTACGAGGTCTTTGTAGGAGAAAATATGTGAAACAACCTTGTATTTATACTTGTTTATGCCAAATTTCCTAAAAATTACAACACTACAAGATGACATTAAATTAGATCTAGCAAAATAAAATCCCACGAAGAATTTGAATTTAAATTAGGTCTAAGCTAAGTGGGACTCATACACCAATTGTGGCATATGATTCCCATTAGGCTAAGCTTGGGACACATTTTTCAAGAAATGCTTAGTTTAATGTCAAATTCAGATCTAGGCCCTAAAACCTAGGTGGGACCTATTGGTTCCCAAATCAATTGATGCAATGAGTCCTAAAGAGTAGCCACTATCTCATATTCAGACTCAATGGGTTGATGTGGCCAACGAACAAGATTCAGTCAAAGAGACTGAAATCTTCTACACTTTTGGCTATGTTAAACCAGGGAGGGTAATCCCAATAGTATATTTATAGATACTTGTGTGCTAAAGTACCAAATACATTGTAAATAGATGGTTCTCCTCTAATTGTTTAAAAAACACAGTACTCTAAAGGCTTGGCTGACCTATACAGTAATGCCTCATTTAAACATGAGAGATGTAATTCATTAAAATGAGCTCAATAGACAAACAAACTGGGACTGATAAGTAATATAATATAAAATTTTAATTAGTTTTTGAATTAACCAACCGAATGTAATATGAATAACCCACTTAGATCAGTGTTTCATTCATTGGAATGGAGTCAACCTAAACACCCACATAATCTGATAAAAATTTTCAAACCTAAAATTATGTGAAGGTCTGAAATGCTGCATTATAGTATTTTAGCATAATATCTTGACCACTACTTCTTATAAGAATCCTAGCACTTAGTTTAATACAAAATTTCAACTATATTCAAGTACATACATTAATTCTTTGAACTAATAGACAAGAATAGAGCCACACATCTATTTGAAACTGATGGAGACAAATAAGATAACCTTGATTATATTATTCATAATATGCAAAACCAGTACATAGGAGAGTAAAATGGTCTTGAAATTACACTGTTCAATATTATCTTGCCAGTACTGCATTCAAAATTACATAGATATCAAAAGATTCCAACCTAAAATAAAAACCTCTAAAATGTTCTATATTCTCGTTACAATATACTCTGTGACTAATTACAGAACAACCTCCTCTCTTTTGGAGCAGAAATCAACACTTAAGGAAAAATAAAAACCCTAAATGGTGATCTCCCAAAGACACCTGACACACTCAACACCATAGATCTGTAACTATCTCCACCACTTGAAAAGTCTCATCTGCCCTTGCATTCCCATTTCATTATTCCTTTTTAACAGAAAAAATATTCCCCTTTGTGAAAGAATAAAATTCCCTCTTCATTTTTCATCATTTTCCCCTTTTGCGAAAATGATTATGTTCTTTTGTGAACATCCTCTTACTTTATAGGAGAATTTGTTCTATCTCTTTGTGAAATTTCTTTTTCAAGCAAAGAATATTCACACAGTGAATATATTATTCACTTTACAAAATTATCTCCCATGAAGAAGCTTTTGTTCTTTTAATATTTTCCCAGCCAAAGTAAAATTATTTTATCAATAAAACTCAATCACCCCAACAAAGAGAATCTTTACTCATAAAGTGAATTATTAATTCACTTATCGAGATTTTAAAAATCCTTTTACCCATGCTCTTACCTCTTATTTTATATTAAAATTTTACATTGTTTAAATGGAGAGATTTAAAACTTTATGCTCGAGAAAATATTTAAAAGTTTAAAAAACTATATAAATATTATTAGGCCCACCATTTACTTTCCTCCAACATTTTTTATTGCACATCTCTGAGGTATTGTTGAAAATGCAATATTTATTAGCGATGCCCAAAATGAGGAGAACAACCATCGCACATCTCAAATTTAATGAGGAAATGTAAATCAGAATAGCGATGGATTATATCATCGTGCCATTATTGATGTGACTGGGAGAAGCTATAAGAAATTGCAATGAGTGATATTCCTCATGTCTATCAAAATCCTTAGTTCTCTATTCTACAACTTCCCTGGGAACTTTGATAGAACTTCTTGCAGCCATGGAAATGGAAAAATGTGCTGGTCATTTTTCTTGATGCAAGGACATTTTTGCAACTTTTGGCAACAAAAATTCATTTGAAACATGCTTAAAATCCCTGCCCAAGTATTGGGAATGATCATGGGATGCAATTACATCCTGGAACAACATTTTTGAGCTGAAAAACACCCCCAAAAATGTGTTGGAAGGCAATAAACGTGATTAGCATTCCTCTTCGCACAATACATGCTTGAATCTGCCCAAAATGCCTCAAAGGAACCCCCATCAAGATCAAGAGGCATCAAATCTTTGATGCAGAATAGAAAACCATCAAAATCTGCGCTAGAGTGGTGATTTCACACCATCACTCATACATTGAGAAAGAAAACCTTAAATCTGCGATGAGCGATAAGAGGCACAGAGCAATGCCTCATCGCTGATTTGATTTGGAAAGGAGACCTCCAATCCGCAATGAGTGATGAGAATCAACCGCCATCGTCGATCGCCAATTCAAATGTGAAAGAAAAATTTAAACCACGACAAGCGATGGAGTTTTACCCTAAAACATTGTTGTCGTTCTGCCGTGAACTCAACCAATATGAAGCAATAATTAATTTTGTCATACAATGAACATTTGATAATATTTTATATTATTCAAACTTGATGCTGACATGCCGATTAAAAATCCATCACTCCAAGAAGGCCATCGCTAATTTCTTTGGAAGGACAGGCTACCAATTTGTGATGGACGATCGACTCATCAACCATCGTTCATCACTAATTTAAACACAACACCTCTCGTGAAAAGGGAGATGTGCGATGATCACTAATTTGATGAGGAAGAAGACAACTCAATCCCCGATTGGCGATGAAGATGAATTGCCATCACTGATCACCAATACAAATGACAAAGGCAAATCAAAACATTGATCTGCAATGAGTTTTCTCGTGCACCAGTGAAAGCCACTTTTTAGCGAATCACTAGCAAGAATTAAACTTGCTTTCATAGAAAAAATTTGAAATGTATCTTATTTTTTTCCTAAATGCATTTTTCATATTTGCATAATGTTTAAAATATTCAAAAATATTTTAAGCATAAGCATTTGAAACTTTAGAAAACATGCAAATTTTAATTACACATGTAGGCCAAAGGAGAAAATTCACTTGGCACAAATGGTGACCCCTAGAACTGATACTTTTTGCATGCGGCCATAATCAATTATTTAGAGAGAACCCATTTCCTCAAATTTCACGCAGCCATAAAAAATTAGGTACCTCCTTTTTAAATTGGTCCCCGAGACGTGTTCGTCACATCAAAAATGCATTAAATTAGGGCATCATATAGCTTCCATTTTCTATGAAAATGGAGTTGTAGAGGTTTTAGACCCAAACAATAAATGGGTTGTCCTTAGAATTTGAAATTTTGAAACTTTTCAGGACACCAATTTTGGCCATGTTGCAATCAGAAAAGGATTAGTTAACCCATCAAAGCTTATCCAGGAGACATGAAAGTGAGTATGCATGTTGCCATTTGAACCAAAAATCTAGTGCAATAAATTACATGGTAAAATTTCTCCTAAGGTGTAAAATATTAAATGCCAAAGTGGCCTACTTAGACATTTCTACCATTTCACCCATTAGAAACCAACTTGAGCACACCAAGTCACCTCGAAAAATTGTCAAATCATCTTCTAGGAAACTACCACTATACATGTGACTAAACCACTTAGGTACATTGATCATGTGTGCAAGAGGGCTCCCCTTCAATCCACATTCTTCAAAATATATTAAGCGTCAAAGATGACCACTTCGAAGCATTCTAAAAATGCAGGTGTAAAAGTGAGCAAACTACATTTGCTTTTGAACTGGTAAAAATATCAAATATGATCCTGAGATTCTGAAAACGGATGGAGTATATGAATATGGTGGAATGGAGGGAACCAATCCATTTGTCATGACGATCATCTAGTTGCAAAATATCAACTCGAACAAGAGGCCACTTCACAGAACTGAGAGTTCACAAACATCAGAAAAGTGTCAAAACCCTCCATCTTTGCACTTGAAAACTAGTTATCATAAGGGGATGAAAACTGACATACATATTCACATATGTCACATGAGTATTCCCACAAAGATATTTTGTATGAAAGTAAACAGGCTCCAAATTATGATCCTCCAAAGTAGGTCACTTGGGTAGATTTTTTCAGGGGCACTTCTGAGTGTGCAAAAACAAATTTTTCAATATGGGCACTTCAAATTTGAAAATTTTAAGGTGCCAATAGTGGATCTTTCAAGGGATGTATGCCTCCTACGAGCATAACAAGAATTCAGATCTCTGGGAGAGCATACTAGGTGCCAGAAACAATGGGTGACATAGTCTTTATTAAAAAAATTAACTTCACTTGATGGCCCCAGGCCACCAAATGAAAAAGGAGTAGTCAATTCTTACCTCTTTCAAACACCAATCTATTAAAAGAGTTGATCTCTTTTAATCCATACTTGCCTTTGCCACACCATAGGAACATGAGTAACTTCATTCTTGCAAAGGAAAGTGTTAGACTACCTTTGAATTTAGCTTTACTGTCACATGGCAACCAAATGACATAGGCTGCATCACTGCCACTCATTCATTTTTTTAATTCTGTGGCAAGTGACAGGGTATGTGCAGGATCATGATGGGCCAAAAAGTGGCAATATGATGGGTTTTTGTAGGGTATGTGGCTGACGACTTTTTTTTACCCAAAATTGATGAAATGAAAAGGGTTTTTAAAGGAGATTCTCAGCTCTCCACCAATATAAATTATTCTTTACTTTGACTTTAATAAATAATTATTATTTATGTTCTATTTGAATTACAACTAAAGTCCAGATTGATAGGCTGATTGAAAAAAATCTATAGCTTTCAAATAGTATCACATTTTTTGAATCCAAAACATGCGTCACATTGTGTGCTTTGCATACTATAGGATTAAAAAAGAAAGAAATTAATTTCATGAAGTTTTGACCAAGTTAAGGTGGCTAGACATATGATTTTTTTATTTTTTAAAAGTTGTAATAAAAAATTAATAATTAACTATTTACTAAGAAAAAAATTACAAAAAAATATGCATCACATTGGGACATGAGTCATCTACTTATATCTAAAATCTTATAAAAAAATATTATCATTTTATTGTGGTTAGGGTGGTCAGATAGACACCTACTTCTTATTTTTTCCCTGAAGTTTAAGTACTATTGCATTGAAATTTCAAATTTTCACCAAATAGATTTTTTTTTTAAATAAACCTAGTAATTTAGAAACTACATTCAATTTGATACACATTCTATTCTTACATATATTTTTGAAATAATATAGATAACTTATTCAAATTTTTATGTCAAGTTTCCTAACTCTGATTTTTCTGAATTTTTTGCCACTTAAGGGCCTATTTTTTCCATGATGATCTGCACATACCTGAAAAAATGTGAGGATAGTGATCAAGAACATCTGAAAACACAACATCATCCCATTTACCAATTCCCTCACAATGATTAAGGTCACAAAAATAAATCATCCTTCATAAACAATGTACAAACCTCCTGTCTGTTGAGCAAAGGATACTCACATATTTGTAACTCTTTAAGCTAGATTGCATCACATACAAATTTATAATCATCCCAACAACATAGCTCAATGATATTACCATATGCATCAATGTCCTAAAAACAAGATTCACCAAAAATCATAATACCTTCATCCACATTCAAATCATAGCATTCAAACAATACATCAACATCCCAAACAGTGTTTCCCACTTCAAGCTCATAGACAAGACTATCAACATTATTAATGTTAGCAAACACAAATGTTTTAAGAGCAGGCTCAAATGACTCAAAATTTACTTCTACAACAAACTCCTCATAATGACTGTTTAAAACACATTCACTATTGCAAGAAGTGTCATATTCAACATCACCTCTTGTTGCATCAACATGACAATTTGAAGCATATTGCTTATAAGTAAAACTATGAGTTGCAGATCCAAAAAAGAGGTTTGCATATGCATCCATGTGATTGAAACAATCACATTCTTCAATTGCAAACTCATCATAAGGAGTGTCATTAGCTGTACCAATTTTTATATCTACATTTTTACTTTCATGTACAACTACATCAATGCCATCCTCATGCAAACATTCAATGGTAATTTTAGAATCCGAAAAAGGAGTAGAAGAAAGTGAAGGATCAAACAAGAAAGGGGTTCCTTGTTCATCATTACCAACATATGCATGCTCCTCATAAGCAACTAATTGAACCAATTCATCCACTGAATCTCTTGCATACATATCTCCTTCGTTCATATTGCTACAACAATGAACAAGGCCACCTTTTTCACTGTCAAACTGAAAACCATCAATGGTTTCTTCATTGCAACTTCTCACACTTGATTTATCTAACTAAAAATCGTTGCATACTCTGTCACTTTAATCTAATACATTGACATTCTCAAAAATAATCTTCAAATCAACAAGCTCCTTATCACTATGAAAATTTTCATCAATGCTACACACATTTGTAGAATTTGCATGACCAAGTGTACCATGGAAATGCTAATTACATATGTCTTCTTCAAATAAGATATTCAATTCATATCCATCATCTTGTTATGTGATCTTTCAAAAATATTGGTATCATTTTCATTGGAATAATCTTTACTTAAGGAGATCAATTCTACCTCCTTGTGAGAGGAATCACAACCACTAGGGTTGCAAATAGAATTGAAATTATTGTGATCACCCATACAAGAATGCTTTTCAGCTGGTTGTAAATTTTCATTTACAACACCATTGTCCACATCATGAAGACATGAAACTTCAGAATTGACATGATCTTCAACTATATATTCAAAGTCCATAGAGGAGAAAATACTTTCAGTATCATCTGCATCATTGTAGCCTTCTTTTGATACAAAAAATTGGCTCTCTATTTCTATATTTTCAGAGCAAATAGAAGAAACTTTAGATGTTTCATCTATTTCTTCATGACCATTATGGATGCAATCTTCATCTGGGTTTATTTCTTCTGTAGTTTGCTCAAAAACAACTTCCTCATCAACAAATGGTGCATCATTCTTGTCTTACAATTTTTTTTTTACAATTTTTGGCCAAACTGGACACTGGAATATTTTTTTTAACTAAATCTTCACTTTCGGGCACCTGGAGCAGCTAAACTATGAGGAATTTGAAAATGATGCAAACTAGAGTTTCATGAAATTTTGTCTATAGATTCTAAATATATTTTTTTCAAAAATTTTGGAATCGATTGCACTTCTTTCCATCTCTCTCTTGAAAACTAGTTTTTTTAGAAAACAACATTTTTAAAAAGTGACTCTCACCAGATAATGCATAACTTTTTTTCCATGAAGGATAAAATTATAATTCTTCAAATATAGATTTGCAACCTGATATCTAGTGCTTCCACTTGGTTAGATATTTTTATTGAATATTTTTTATTTAATCAAGTTTCAAATTCAAACCGTTATAATTCAGACATAGCGCGACCGTATAACGCATAATATTTTTTGTATGTATCGAAATTTTTTTTTTCTTTGTTGGATCAAGGACTTAATATCTAGTGCACTAATATTTTTAAATTTTTTTTAATAATCTGTATTTTTCCACATGTGCGTAAATAGAGAGCTTGATTTTCGAAGAAAAACCTACATTCAAGAAATAAAAAATAAAATATAACAAATTAAATTTATTTAAAATTGTAATTCTTTTGGGAAGCTTATAATAAGGACTACATACTTACAAAATAAATTTTAAATGAATCATTTGATCCCCCAAAAGGTAAATCAAAAGTGGTTTTTTATCAACATTTTGATAGGTGTAAAGGAGACTCTGTTATAGGTATGGTTTAAAACTAGCGGGGTTCTATCCAAGGGGTTTGATTAAGGTAGTTTGATAAAACCCTCTTCAATTGGAATTCTTTAAATGGAACTTTTTAAGGCTTAAATCATTATATTTTCTAAAAATATGTGATTTCTGAAAAAATCAGCCTCCTTAAATTGTAAACCACTATTGTGGCAGCACCCCATCTGCATTTATTGGGATGAGTCTTGCAAAATTACCATCACATAATTGAGTTAGGAGATTACTTCCATATTTATCTATCATTTCCTTAATTACTGAAAGCCATTGATATATGAATTTAAGATTAGGAGGCTTCAAATGAGTTTGCATAGTACTCAGACCTAACTCAAAATTCTCATAAAACAAATCAATGCAAAATAACTCACCAGGTCTTTCTGATTTTGGTATATCAAACAAAACTTTCATGAATCTATCATGAAAATAATAGATGGATTCATCCTCCAATCTTTCTATATCAGATAATGTATCCATAGATGACATGATTTCAACTTCACTTTCAAATTTCTCTTCATATTATTCTTGGGTATGCAAATTTCTTTCTTCAGAGAAGCATTCATTGTCTATTGACTCTTCTAAATAATCAATGAAATACATTCTGGGCTCATGCCATGAATCTATGGAATGCATTGGTAAACTAGAGAACTAGTATTCAACATCATTTTCTAAAGTTCTTACAAAAAACTTCATGATAGTGTTGGCATCCTACAATGATCTTAATAACTAATCCTTTATAGCCTTGATTTAGAGATTAGACATCAAACTCGAATAGCCATTTCAATCATCATGAAGGTGCATTTAACTTGTCAACCCAAGAACGTGAACTTGAAATGGGTTAGCACAGTATGTGCACTAGGTTCACTCAAAGTAGCTATTTTATTTTACAACCAAGGAACACACAATAATGAAAGTAAATTGCTTGAAAAGGAATGAAACAAATGCTATTAAACATCAATCAACGAATATGGGTATGTGTAGGATCATGATGGGCCAAAAAGTGGCGCAATATGATGGTATGTAGGGTATGTGGTCACGACTTTTTTACCCAAAAATTTATGAAACAAAAGTGTTTTTAAAAGAGATTATCGGCCTTTCCACCAATATAAATTATATTTTACTTTGAATTTAATAAATAATTATTATTCATTTTCATTTGAATTACAACTAAAAGTCTTGATTGATAGCCTATCGAGAAACATCTATAGCTGGTATCACATTTTTGAATTTTGAAATATGTGTCACATTCTATGCCTCCTACATTTCACTCATAGGATTAAAAAAAAAAAAAAAAAATTGAATTTCAAAGGAAGTTTCTGACAGTTAAGGTGGTCGCATTACAAGTTTCTTTATATTTTAAAAGTTGTAATACAAAATTCATAATTAATTAATATTTACTTGGAAAAAAATTATAAAGTAATATTCATCACATCAGTACATGAGTCCTCTACGTGTATCTAAAATCTTATAAAAATATTATCATTTTATTGTGGTTAGGGTGGCTAGATAGACACCTACTTATTTTTCATCAAAATTTAAGTACTCACTAAACCTAAATTTCAAATTTTCACCAAATAGATTTAAAAAAAAAAAACCTGGGTGAGTTTAGAAACTATATTCAATTTGCTACATATTCTATTCGTACATATTTTTGAAATAGTATAGATAACTTATTCAAATTTTTACGTCAAGTTGCCTAACTCTATTTTTTCTATTTTTTTTGCCACTTAAGGGCCTATTTTTTCCATGATGATCCTGCACATACCCATATGCTAAGCTGAAATGTATAATAGAAATAAAAATATGAGCAACAAACAAGACACTAGTCTATTTGCTTTAGCTGTAGGAATAGTCACATAATGGAATTCTAGTGGCTGCAACAATAGTTGATGCCATACTTCTAACTAAGTACTAAACAAAAAGTAATACTAAACTAATGCTAAACTAAGAAGATAGATTACTCACCAAGTGGGAACCCTTGGATAAGTATCCTCTAAGACTAATGAGAACTCAGATGCTCGAACTTAGAACTTTATTTTATTCATTGTGAATCATGAGTATAAAATAGTAATGTATTTGTATTACTAGAAATTGGAGAGTGTAAGTGCAATATCAAATCATGCAACTCCTAAAGAAGGAGCATCAGATCATTATTTATACTAACAACTAAATGAGGTAGTCAACTCTACGATTGGGAGGACGACATTTAGGGAAAATAGAGAAAATGGAGCAATGTCGGTTACGTGTGCATGGAATCTAGGCAGACATATAGGTCCAAACGTAGATTCAGCTCAATAGTAATGCCCATGCATTCTCAGTCATGAAAGTCCACTACAAGGTGGTTACATTCAGTTGCATGAAGAATCTTTTGCCATTGGCCTCCTTTGACTTGGAGCAATTCCTTTGCTAGACATTATGGTGCATGCCCAGTTGGCGGTGTCTTCCTCAACTTAGCATATTAAATCTGTATGGTAAAGTCAGTATGCATAATAACTGCACATCTATAGCCACCTTAATGAACATTCATTAACCACATGCAAAATCAATATAAATAATCCACATAATATGCCAAATGTCATTAAAGCTTGTAGGGATAGGATTAAGTCCAATGTCAATGGTTTAAGGGAAACATTATGAAAATACCAACATTTAACATTAAAATCCATGGCATCTAACAAAAAATAAACTATAGATTCTACCCAAAATTAGACAAAAAACTAGACTCAACACTCCCCCCAACCTAACGTTTTGCTGGTCCTCAAGCAGGGGAAGGGTTGCTCTTTTACTTGGTCAAAGCTCTGAAATTTGCAAATGATAGTTGTCCAATATCAATGGCTATAGTGCATGAATTAGGATCCCAATAGAATCCTCTCATTCTATCAAATCTGTTTCATCTCTGCTTTTCTGAAGCAATGTCATACTAGTAGAATCTAAAGTTTGGCATGGGCCACATGAGCATGGGTGGCTGGAAAGTCAAGGTAAGACAAGATCGCCCCTGTGTTCTCCCAATCTAAATATACCTATCAATCCTCTTTAGTTCTACAACATAATTGTGGATGGAATGAGGCTCAGCTTGCTTCAACTCATCGGTTAGACTATTCTATCTTTGTGATAGACATCTTCTCATAGTTTCCTCCTTTGCTATTGTATTTACCTCATACTCACTATAAACTGCCTTAATCCAAGGCATAATCTTGTTTCCAAAACTAGATCTGAGAAGCATTATGTTCCATTCTTTGTAAATATCTCTTGGGTTGCTTGATTCAGCTCTAATGGGTAGATTGGATGGGTGGGAAGCCCCTACTATTCTAAGGGCCCATACTATTCTATGGGGGTGGGTGGGAGGAACAAATTATTCCACATATCATATCCGAAAGTGCCCCTACCTGGCTAGGTTTCACTGGCAGCTCACTCAAACGATTGGGTGTAGGTGCGGCTATGACTACTTGAAAGGAGGAATGAATCTCCTATTTGTTTGTTCCTCTTCGATTTGGGACCTATTGATTCAGATGAGCATGGTAAAGAAACAAATCTTAGTGGTTCTTCCGAACCCACTACTGTGACTAGGGGAAAAGGGAATCCCTAGAGAAGCTTGGGGTCGGAGAGATGAATAGGGGAATCTTGGAAATGCCGGTACAACTTGCATGCATGTATTAAACATATAGCTAGCATTCGTTCTGAGATTGACTAGTGTGGCTAACGTTCGTTCTGAGATTGACTAGCATGTTGAGATCGGCTAACATTCATCCAAAAGAACCGCTTCGGGTCTAATTCTGTCTATCTAAATCTCGTTGAACGCATCCCTAGCGAAACTTTCTTCAAAGTACGACACTATCACCAGGAATCTCTCCACACATGCATATAGCCTGGCACATCAGGTTCATGAAGGTTCTCCCAACATTTTCAGCTACACAGAGGGAAGGACAATGTTCATGAGTAGGGGTGGGAAAGTGGAGCCCTGTGGTACCCCTATCGTTTCGGTGGAGGATGAGGATTGGTTCACCTTTGCATCCAGTTCCTCCACTTCAGTTCCAAGGAATCCCTTCACTTCTCGGAAGGATCCTCGTCAGTTGTCCCCCAATGCAGGGTGGGGCCTAGGAGGATATTTTGCTTGTCACTCGTTCATGCGGTATTTCATCAAAGCCCCCCTTTATTATTTGAATTATAGTTCGCTATCAACCAAGATCTTTGTGTCTGGACATTCTTTATTCACCGAAAGGCTGTTCATTTGTGTGACAATTCCAGAGAGGCACGCGCGTAGCCGAGGCCTATCTATAGTAGGGGGATATCAGACTCCAATTGCTTATAATCTCCATGTTTTTTTCCCCAACTAATCTCATTTTTTACACAAGACACAAATGCCCTCAATTGGACACCCCCAACATACAACAATGGGTTCCAATCATGGTCTTGAGTTACAACAAAATTATGCAAATAAAACTGACACAACAAATTTTTCATTTCAAGGGAGGCAATCCTACAAGCATTAAAAAAATCAATGGGGGTGTCAATAGAAGGATTCAAACTTGAGGCAATCCTTGATAGCTTAAAAGAGAGATACTTCTCTTTCAAGAGCAGATCATAGACCCTTGGAGGGGTCCTACATTCAAAAATATGTGGTGTCAAAGCTGCCATATCATCCACCCTCTACTTTAGGGTGGCAATTTCTGCTTCTTTATCTTCAATATCCTCATCCTTCTATTGAATTCCCATCTTCAATTTCTATTTTTCCTTTTTCCATTCTTCCTCCCTTCTTTGTATTTCTTTCCATAAATTCAAAATTGCTGCATGTACTATAAAATTAGGAGGATTATGAATTCCTACCAATCTTTTTATCGATGGCAACTCCTCATATGGAACTATCTACATGGACTCAGGTTGTCCAATTATCTTTGGCTGCACGGACACTATTTCTTCTTTTGCTCCTTGCTGCAGGGACTCTCATTCTTGTTCTTGTTGTGGCTACATGAACTCATGCTCTAGTTCTGGTTGTTGCTATAGGACATCCTGCAGTAGGAGATCCTGTTGTAGGACATCCTATTGTAGGACTTCTTGTTGTAGGACTTCTTGCTCATGCTGTAGGAAATCTTGATTTTCCTCAAACTCTTCTACAAAGTTAGCAAGATTGGCCAGTGTTATATTTGTTGTTCTCCCAAATATATTCTCTTCTTTGACATTCTCCTACCCCATTGGAGCTTCAGGGTCCTTGTGTGATGTCTCACTAGGCTTAGGGATTTCTTGTGGAGGTGTACCAATCATAGGCCTAGTTGGTCTTGATTTCCTAGGAGGTTTCACATGCTTTCCTTTGGCTAGAGGATGAATAGTGTCAGGCTTCCTCTTTTTAGAACTTGGCACCTTTCTTTCTACAGGCTATTTTTTGGTCTTTCCTTTTCTCATTTCTACTTCTCTCTTATGTGCCCTAGTTTTCATCAGGGTTTCAAGTGGAATGCCATCATTAGAATTGGAGGAAGAACTTTCTTTTTCTGAGTGCTCTTTTCTAGAAGAACTAATTTCTATGGTTTCTTCTGCTATAAGAGGATTCACACAAGATCTAACACCAGAGGTTGAAGTTCCAAGAGGGGCTTCAACCGTGCTCAATCTCTTGCTAGACCTATGAGGTTGAGGTAAATCCCTAAGTTGCAAGTTCTCAGGTCTAATTTGATCAACATTTATAAATTCTTCCCAGGTAACTGCAGATACATCATGCAAAGAATTTTCAAGTAGCAATTTAATTAGAAAATGGTGGGAAACAAAATTATCCCTACCTTTTTGGGTCTCGACCACCATGATTGAGAGAAGATTGTATAACACATTAGGAACATTCATCCTCCTTCCGTGTCTCTTGTGATTCAAAAGCTTGAAGTGTACAAAATGCAAATTTGACTGGCAACCCTCACAGGTGATGTATTTGATAACATAAATGGCTATCTGCTTCCATGGCTTGGGCAGAGACATTATCTTTGCACCCTATTTATCAATGCTCAATGGGGGTTTGTTCAACTCTATAAATTTGGCCATGGCTAATCTAGCGTCTCTAGAGGCATGGTAATTTTCACCATTAATCGGTAACCCTGTGACCTCTACAATTCTTTCCTTAGTTGCCACAACTTCCAACCCTTTTACTGTGGCTTTCCCTTCAAAAAATGTCTAGGTGAATTCAAGGGAAATGCTTTCATCAAATCCATCCAGCTTCAAGAAGTAAATTGACCATCCACAGTTTCTAAATTCAACCAGGCATTGTGCATCCTGAAATAAAACGTCATGCATCATGGGTTCATTTCAAATTAACCCACCTCCCATTGTCTGCAATCAAAAAAATGCTCTGCAACTTCTTTCCTGCAATTCTCGTATGAAAATCAAGCCCACTTTCTTGTAGTACCAGCTAAATTTCTAGTTCCAATATCAATTGAATTTTCTTTTCTTTGTTTCACCTTTTTGCTTGCAACTCAAGATTACAATAGGGTCAATAATGGCAAGAAAAGGAGTGATAAAGGGGAATTATGATGGAAAGAAATGGCGGCTACAATTAATGTCACTTCACACATGCAAGCCGTCCTCTCACTCATATTTCAAATCAACTCATTTTAAATTTCTGATGTAGCCTAGCATAAATTGACACATGGGAAATATATTTACATCTTTTTCTTTCCCATCCTCCCAACCTAAATTTGGACATGTGTCCACACATGTGACATGGGAGTGGTGATTTGATAGGGAATGATGGCATTTTATGTAAACTTCTATACTAGTGTATAGTGATTAAATGAACACACTTAAAAGATGATTAAAGATAGCAATTAATGTGCACATACTTGAATGTGTGGAAGATTTTCTACAAAGATCGTGGAGAAAGTACTACTCACCTTATAGGGAATAAATTGAGAAATTAATGAAAATGAAGTGGAATGAAGTGAGCTGGAATGAAGTGATGGAAGAGAGAGAAAGGTGGTGATGGATGGGTGGATGGGTGGATGGGTGAAGAAATGGACTTGCACATAAGTGAAAGTCTTTGTTATGAGAGTACATACCTTAATTAGCCAGAAGGAGGGACACTAGGTCCATTTCCTTTGGTTGCAGGAAGCTTGGGTGTTGAATGCTGCATGAATTGCTACATGAATTCTTCTTTGGAAACTGGCTTGTGATATAATATGAGGTGATGACCATTGACAAGTATTTTGAACCTAACAAGGTCAATGGTATTAAGTTGAACAACTCCATTAGGAAAGACCTTAGCAACTTCATATGGTCCTAGCCACCTTGTTTGCAATTTTCCTGCATTGTCCTGGTATCTTGAGTCATAGAGCAAGGCCCAATCTCCTAGTTGGAATTTCTTATCCTTGATAAATTTGTCATGCCACTTGATTCTCTGATTCTGCACTACTTTTGTATGTTGCGGGGTTGCTCTTGTTATCTCATCCAAAGTGTTTAGCTGCATGATTCTTTCTCTTTATGCCTCAGAAACATCCATCCCCAAATCTATTGCAATTCACAAAGTCTTATATTCAAATTCAACTGGCATCATAGCTATCTTTCCATACAACAACTCAAATGGGGCGAATCTTGTAGTTATTTTCCAGGTTTCCCTATAGGGCCAAACAACTTCTGGTAATTTTTTTCTCCAATCCTTTCTATGAATAGCTACCGTTTTAGTCAGAATGGATTCAATTTCTCTGTTAGTCACCTCAACTTGGCCATTAGCCTATGGGTGATAAGGAGTAGACTCCTTATGGGCCTTATATTGTACTCATTAACTAGTGCTACAATAAGGGTTGATGTGAATTGTGCCCCTTGATCAGTCACTATTTCTCTTGGGACTCCATATCTTGTGAAAACCTCCTCATAAAGAAATTATGTAACCTTGTTATCTCTTGCATGACTTTGTCACATAATCAATGCATATTAATATATAAGACTTACAATTTGATGAAGGGTCAATGGGTCCCAAAAAATAAAATCCCCACTTGTCAAAGGGAGTGATTACTACCTGAGGGAACAATGGAATCTCATCCAATCTGGTTGGTCTTCCCATTCTTTGACATCTATCACATTTTCTAGTATACCTTCCTGCATCGTTGTGGAGTGTTGGCTAGTAATATCCTGTGTTCAAAACCTTCATTGTTGTCCTCTTGGCTACAAAGTGTCCTCCACATGGTTCATTGTGGCATGCATGAAAAATTTCATATGTCTCATCTTCTCTCACACACCTCCTCATGACATGGTTAGGTCCAATATAAAACAAACATCCAACAATCCAAGAGAAAGGGAATTTTTTTTCAATGAGTTCCCTTTTCTCTTTTGGAGAGAAGTGATAAGGAACTCTACCTGTGACCAAGTAATTGGCTATGTTAGCATACTAGGGTGTTTGTATGTTGAGGGAGAATAGATGCTCATCAGGGAAAGAGTCATCTATGGGCTGATTGTCTTCTGATGTAGTTAGCCTTGAAAGAAAATTTGCAACAACATTGGCCTTCCCTGACATATCCACAATGGTTATATCAAACTCCTACATCATCAATAACCATATGACCAATCTACTTATGATCAAAGGTATATTCATGAGATATCTAATGGTTGCATGATCAATGTGCACAAAGATTTGGTAGCCTCTTATGTAATTTCTAAATTTGTTCAGTGCATAGATTACTGCCAACATATTTTTTTTTGTCATTGTATAATTGAAGTAAGCTCCTTGTAAATTTTTGCTGACAAAGTAAATGGTGTTTTTAACAGCTCCTTCTTTCTATCCTAAGCCTGCTCCTATGGCATAATCTTATGCATCAATATGGATGTGGAAAGGAAGCTCCCAACTAGGCTCTTTGAGTACAGGAGCATGATTCAAAGCTTCCTTCAAGTCAGAAAATTCCTTGTCATAGGCTTCAGTCCACTGAAATTCAACATCTTTAGTGAGAAGGGTGTGCAATGGTACTACTACCTTACTAAAATCCTTGATGAAATTCCTATAATATCCTACATAACCTAGGAAACTCCTAACATCCTTCTGTTTTGTAGGTGTGGTAGATTTGTGACTACCTCATTCTTTGTAGGATCTACTTGAATTCCCTTATGGGAGATGTAGTGGTGAAGAACTACACCTTCCTGCATCATCATGAAGCACTTTACACTATTTAAAGACAAGTTTTGGTCTTCACATCTCTATAGGACCCTTATGAGATTTTCCAACGCTTGATTAAAATCAACACCATAAGTGGTAAAGTCATCCATATAAATTTCCATGCAATCATGAGAAATGTCCGAGAATATGCTAATGACTGCCCTCTAAAAATTTGTAGGTGCATTGCATAATCCAAATGGGAGCACCAAATAGGAATAAGTCCCACATGGAAAGGTAAATGTAGTCTTCTTCTGGTCCTCTGGTGCAATTTGGATCTAGTTGTAGCCACTAAATCCATCTAGAAAAGAAAAGTATTACTTTCCTACAAGTGTGTCCAAAACTTGATCAATGAAGGGTAAAGGAAAGTGATCCTTCTTGGTGGTAGCATTAAGTTCCCTATAATTACAAAAACTCTCCATTTCCCTCCTTTCTTGGGCACAATCACTAATGGAGACACCCACTGACTATATGAAATATGGTAGATAAATCTTGCATTTAGTAATTTCTATAGTTATCCTTTCACAATCTCTCTTAGTGCATGGTTAATTCTTCTCCGTGGCTGTCTTATTGAGGTGCAATCATCTCTGATGTAAATTTTGTGTGTACAAAGTTTAGGATCCAATCCCTTCATATCATGATAATCCCATGAAAATGCATGTTGATGGGTCCTTAATAATTTTGCCAATAACAATTGTTTTTCTTCATTTAATTTACTATTAACATTCAAATATTTTCCTTCTGACACCTATACTTGTGTAGTTAACTCTATCGTGGCTGCTTCATTAACACATGGTACCTTTAGCTCATATGGCAGCAATATATGGGACATACTTCTTGTTGTAGGAAGTCTATCTATAAGAAGAGTGGCTGCGGGAAGTCTGTCTACAAGAATGGTGGCTGCAGGAAGAGCATCTACAAGATGAACGCCTATAGGAACAATGGATGTAGGAAGAGTAGGCAAAAGTGTCTTGACTGGAGTAGCAGAATGAGAAGATGATGCTTCCTCCAATTCAAAATGGTCTTGAATGATGTTAGCCAATACTTCATCCTCATCTTAGAGCTACATGAAAGAGCTTCCACCTAGCATCATAAGTTGTGCCACAAAGTTAACTTCCTCGACCTCTTCACCACCATGTGGTCATACAACATTATCTTCATCATGAGATGGCCAAGTAGGCGAATAAAGAACAATTTTTTTAGTGCTCCTCCCATCTGAAATGGTCATGTAGCCTAACCGGCATCCAATGTATGCATTTGTAATTTCCAACCATGTCCTTCCAAGAATAATGGGGTACCCGCCTAGTGTAGCTTTAGGAGAAAAAATCATAAAGTCTGTTGGGTACTCCTAGGAGTCTAGAACTACCACAAGATCCTCCACTACACCATCAGGCTTAATAGTAGATCTATTAGAAAGCTACAGGATAGTGAGAGTAGATCTCATGCTTGTGATATTTAGTTGCTACAGGATGTCTTTGGTCATTACATTTATTGTTGCCCCTAAATCAATCAGAGCATTCTTTACTTGGATCCTATTTATAACAACTTCTACCACATGACTGCCTAGGTCATTATACTTGGGAACAGTCACTTTTCCCAGCATAATGTCAACTAGTTGTCCCACCATGTGAATTGTAGTTGGGTCCTTCTTTTTCCTACTTGGCTTCTTAAGACATTCCTTGATTACCTTGCCATAGATTGGAACATCCTTTATGGCCTAAAATAGAGGTATTTGGACACATATGTGCTTTAGCTGATCCAAGATATCAAAAGTTGTATCTTCCTCTTCTTCCTTCTTCTTGGCAACTTCCAATCTCTGAGGAAATAGTGGCTCTTGTTTAGTTTGCTTGGCTTGGACTGGTTCAGGAATTTTAGGTACACTAGGCTGAATGGGATCATTCATAGGCTCCTCTTCCTCTTCCATAGGAAGCTCAGTGATAATGGGATTAGAAGGGGCCAGTAGAGTAGTACCTGAATGCAAGTGGATATCACTTACACTCACAACATATGCAAGGAATTGATTTGAATCAACAGAGTATGTAGGCTATTGTTGTGGTTTGTTATTTGGATTGGGTGTGGGATGAGCTAGTAGTTGAGAAGGTTTAGGTGCATTTGAGATTGGATTAGCAGGTGGAGGCATTATAGCAGGTTGTTGGGGCTGAGAAGGTGGTTGCATGTAATTGGTTGTCTGAGTAGGCCATTGCTGCCCTCCTCTTCATTGATTTGTTTGCTACTAATTTCCTGGAGGTGGCTGCCAATGCCCTTGAAATTGTTGCCAATTCCCCTAAGGGGTTTTCCACTAGGGTGGAGAACTCTGATGAATAGACCAAGAATTTGGAGGGTTACTCCAAGATTGTGGTGGATATCCTCCATAGCTAGGTGGATATGGGGTCTACCGTTAGTTGCCAGATGAATAGGAATTAAAATATGTCCTAGCATAGGATAGTGGATCTGATGGCATACCTTGTATTGGAGACCAAGGCTTCCTTTGGGCAACATATTAAACTTGGTCTTCTTCAATCTGTATTGGCTTGAACTTAGGTGGAACCTACTTCCTTTCAAGATTAGCTACCATCTTACATCTGTAGTCCTTTTTTTGTCTACAGTGGGGGAAATACTTTGTCAACATTACCTCTACCTCTTGCTTCTTCTTGGCCTGAAGTGTATCTAGCTGAGTAGCTAGATTATTGATAATGTCTTGAAGTCTTCCAACAATTGAGTAATCTCCATTCTTGAGACTCCACTGATAGTTGACTTACCCATGGAAGATTGGAAAGCTATCCCTTTATTTGAAGTTTCCCTAGAGTAGTTCTGGCATATTTTCTTGATATCTTCCTAGGGAACTTGGGAGATATCTCCTCCTCCCATAAGGCCCAAGGCATCAGTGCAACTATCATTGATTCCTATAAGGAAAAACAACTTTTGTGAGTCTTCATTAAGTGTATGGTGTGGAAATTTTTGTAGGAAAAATAAAAACCTTGCAATGTAATCTTCCAGGCTTTCATTTTCCTTTTGCTGCATCTTGAAAATGTCACCTCCTCTCATGTCACCGCCTTTGCAATATTCATTGTATTTCTCAAGGAATTTTTTCTTCATGTCTTCCCATGTTTCCATAGTATCTCTACCCTCATGAACCATCTTAATGTAGCCTCTTTCAAAGTGGTAGGAAATAGCTTAAGCCTATGGACATCAGTAGTATAATCATAACTCTTGTAGAGTATGTCAAAATCACATAAAAATGTATCTGGATCTTCTATGACAAGTCCATAAAACTTTAGAAGTGCAGAGGTAGGAATGTTCTTGATGTTATCTACTTCATTCTGATGGGAAATGGGGAAAGAAAAAGCTAGTTGGGTAGGTTTGTTCCTACTTGCATCACCCATGCCTACTTGATGATGTTCCAAAGCAAAGGGGTTCTTAAGCTGATTTTGATCTTCAGAGGAGACTTCAAAACTAGTCAGATTAGGATATGCATCAACAAAGGGGTGTTGATCTTCTTCTTTTTTTGGTAGATTATGATAGTCAACTAGCTGGAATGGATTAGGATTGTTAGGAAGGAATCTCCCATAAGCATCCCTTCTCCTTCCTCTATGCATGCGGTATCACTCACTATCAGTCATCTCACACAAAGAATTGGTAAAGAATAAGGAGGTCATTAATTCCTAAATGAGGATATATTAAGAACAACTTCTAGAAACACTACAGCAAGAAAAACTACCGATGATTCCAAAAGGATCCCTAGTTTGACACCATCCCTAACAATGGTGCCAAAAATGTTGGCCTCCTACAATGATCTTAATAACTAAGCCTTTACATCCATGATTCAAAGATTGGACATCTAACCTGAATAATCATTTCAATCATCATGAAGGTGCATTTAACTTGTCAACCCAGGGACGTGAACTTGAAATGGGTCAGCACAGTATAAGCACTAGGAACTCAAAGTAGCCATTTCATTCTACAGCTAAGGAACACACAATACTGAAAGTAAATTGCTTGAAAAGGAATGAAACAAATATTGAACATCAATCAATGACTATGCTAAGCTGAAATGCATAATAGGAATAAAAATTTGAGCAACAAACATGACACTACTCTGTCTACTTTGGTTGTAGGAATAGTCACATAATGGAATTCTAGTGGCTATAGGAATAGTCGATGCTAGACTTCTAACTAAGTACTAAACAACAAGTTTAATACTAAACTAATGCTAAACTAAGAAGATAAATTACTCACCAAGTGGGCCCCCTTGGATAAGTATCCTCGGAGACTATTGAGAACTCAAATGCTCGAACTTAGAACTTTATTTTATTCACTATGAATCATGAGTACAAAAGAGTAATGTATCTGTATTACTGAAAACTGGAGAGTACAAGTATAATATCAAATCATGTGACTCCTGAAGAATGAGCATCAAATCATTATTTATACTAATAACTAAATGAGGCAGTCAACTCCACAACTGGGAGGATGCCATTTAGGGAAAAAAAAGAAAATGGAGCGATGGTAGTTACACGTGCATAAAATCTAGTTAGACATGTATGTCCAAACATAGATTTAGCTCAATAGTAATGCATGTGCATGGTCGATCATTAAAGTCCACTACAAGGTGGTTACATTCAGTTGCATAAAGAATCTTCTGCCATCAGCCTCCTTTGACTTGGAGCACTTCCTTTGATGGATGTTATGGTGCATGCCTAGCTAGTGGTGTCTTCCTCAAATTAGCATATTAAATCTACATGGTAAATTCAATACGCATAATAACTGCACATCTATAACCATCTTAAGGAACATTCAATAACCACATGTAAAATCAATATAGATAATCCACATAATATGCCAAATGTCATTAAAGCTTGTAGAGATATGATTAAGTCCAATGTCAATGGTTTGAGAGAAACTTTATGAAAATACCAACATTTAACATTAAAGTCCATGGCATCTACTAGCAAATAAACTATAGATTCTACCCAAAATTGGACCAAAAACTAGGCTCATCTGATAGCATCTTCCTCTACAATTCAACAGTATTCCATTACATCAAGAAAAACTTGTACATGTTGTGATGCTGATTCTTCAAAAGCTCCTATAAACTTAGGAAAATATTCATTAATTCTTCTTGGGATAGAATGTGGGTAACCTTGGATTTCACTAAAATCCAGAGGTTTATATCTTTCACTAGTGAACACCTTTTTTTGAGGACATGAATGTGTTCTAGGCATAACATTACAACTTATAGAGGGAGAACTAGGATAAAAATACATATTTGCAAATAGAAACTTATTCCCTCTACAGGTATTCAATTCACTATCCCTTTTCAGAATATCCTACTTTCTCATTTCCCTTTCTACTAGTATCTTGAAATACTGAATAAGGGACATTATTAACTAGAATTTTTTTGTTGAAAACCTTCATACAAAGATATTACAATAGAAAAATACCTAAGAACTACTACAACCAACTCTTCTGATGATGTAGAAACTTATGTAGAGTCACCACCTCTTTGAAAGAGGAAAATATATTCAAGTAGTAGAAAGCTTCTTCCAAGATCTATGTATTTTTGATATCTCTCCACCAACAAAGCACCAAACTTCAAGAACTCATCAGAAACAATGCAACAATCTCCTTCAAGTATGCAGGCCCTTGGATCATTCTGACCCAAAACTATAGATCAAAAAATTGATTAACTCTTTTGAACTAATTCCCCAGTAAAGTCACTAATTTGTTGGTGACTCAGATGGGAAAATAAGACTCCACAATTTGCAATCTCTAGTTACAAACTTTTTTGAAACTTCAATGAATTTTTAAGGAAAGATGATCTTCAATCAAAAATTTTCAAAGTTCTCCCTAGTAGGGTTTCCAATCTGTTGGTTCCCAAATCAATAGATGCAATGAGTCCTAAAGAGTATCCACTCTCTTATATTCAGAATCATTGGGTTGATGTGGCCAACAAAGATTCAGACAAAGAGTCTGAAATCTTCTACATTTTTGGCTCTATTAAATTAGGGAGGGTAATCCTGGAATAGTATATTTATAGATACTTGTGTGCTAAAGTACCAAATACATTGTAAATAGATGGTTCTCCTCTATTTTTTTGAAAAACACAGTACACTAAAGGCTTCGCTGACCCCTACAGTAATGCCTCATTTAAACATGATAGATGTGATTCATTAAAATGATCTCAAGACAAACAAACTGGGATTGATAAATAATATGAAATAAATTTGCAATCCATTGTTGAATTAACCAATCGAAATTAATATGAATAACCCACTTAGATTAGTGCTTCCTTCATTGGAACAGATTCAACCTAAACACCCACATAATCTGATAACAATCTTCAAACCCAACATTATATGAAGCTTTGAAATGTTGCATTATACTATTTCAGCACAATGTCCTGACCACTACCTCTTATTGGAATCCTAATGCTCAGTTTAATACAAATTTGCAACCATATTCAAGTACCTACATTAATTCTTTGAACTAATAGACAAGAATAAAACCACACATCTATCTGAAACTGATGGAGACAAAGAAGATAACCTTGATTATATTATTCATAATTTTCAAAACTAGTACATAAGAGAGTAAAATGGTCGTGAATTGGCACTATTCAATATTATCTTGCTAGTACTGCAATCAAAATTACATAGATATTAACAGACTCCAACCTAAAATAAAAACCTCTAAAATGTTCTATATTCTCATTACAATATACTTTGTGACTAATTATAGAACAACCTCCTCTCTTTTGGAGCAAAACTCAACACTTAAGGAAAAATGAAAAACCCTAAATGGTGATCTCCCAAAGACACCTAGCACACTCAACACCATAGATCTGTAACTATCTCCACCACTTGAAAAGTCTCATCTGCCCCTGCATTCCTGCTTCATTATTCCTTTTCAGCATAAAAATATTCCCCTTTGTGAAAGAATAAAATTCCCTCTTCAATTTTCATCATTTTCCCCTCCTGTGAAAATGATTATGTTCTTTTGTGAACATCCTCTTACTTTATAGGTGAATTTGTTCTATCTCTTTGTGAAATTTCTTTTTTCAACAAAGAATATTCACACAGTGAATATATTATTCACTTTACAAAATTATCTCCCGTAAAGAAGCTTTTATTCTTTTAATATTTTCCAAGCCAAAGTAAAATTATTTTATCAATAAAACTCAGTCACCCCAGTAAAGAGAACCTTTAATCATAAAGTGAATAATTAATTCACTTATCAAGCTTTCAAAAATCCTTTTACTCATTCTCTTATCTCTTATTTTATATTAAAATTTTACATTTTTTAAATGGAGAGATTTAAAAATATATTCTGGGGAAAACATTTAAATGTTTAAAAATTTGTATAAATCTTATTGGGCCCACCATTTACTTTCCTCCAATATTTTTCATTGCACATCTCTGAGGTATTGTTGAAAATGCAATATTTATTAGCGATGCCCGAAATGAGGAGAATGACCATCACACATCTCAACTTTAATTGGGAAATGTAAATTATAATAGAAATGGATGATATCATTGTGCCATCGTTGATGTGATTGGGAGAAGCTAGAAGAAATTGCGATGAGCAATATTACTCTTGTCTATTGGAATCCTTAGTTATCTATTCTGCAACTTCCCCAAGAACTTTGACATAACTTCTTGTAGCCATGGCAAGAGAAAAATGTGCTGGTTTCTTTTCTTGATGCAAGGAAATTTTTGCAGCTGCCAACAACAAAAGTTCATGATAATAAGTTTCTAAATTTCATATCATAAGTCTGTATAGCTTCTGGATTTGATTGTGTGCAAAGTTCTTAGCATCAATGTTTCAGATCACACTACATGATCCATCATCAGGATGAAAGAGAGCAAGAGAAATGAAAGGATAATTGAAAATTTAGACAAGATAAAAAGAAGCGAGGAGGGGGAAGGTAAGGTTGTACGCAGACCAAGGACAAGAATAGAGATGAGGAAGAACAACAAACTAGTGAAAAAGAGAAGACAAATTAAAATATGGAAAGAGAGAAAGAAAGAAACTAAGAAAGATGAAAAATCATAGAATTATGAATAAAATACAAAGAAGCAAGGAAACATCTAAATATAATGAATAAGGAATAAATGTAGATATCTATAAATATATCAGCTCAAAAAAGAAAGAGAACAATAAAGATAAAAGAGAAAATGAATAAACTAATGATAAAAATATTAGAGAGTAAATGCAAGGAAATAGAAAATAAAATTAACAATAAAGGAAGAAAGAAAATTAACAAATGAAAAGAGAAAAGGCAACAATGAGATGAAACTAAATAAATCTACAAATAAAAAAAAACACTCTAAAAAGAATATATATATATATATATATATATATATATATATAAGAATAATAAAAACAAGAAAACCAAAGAATATAAAGATATGCAAGGATAAAATTAGACAAGAGAAAAAAGAAAAAACAAAAGAATATAAAAGTAATAATGTCAATGAAAATAAGGGAAGAGAAGCGAATAAGTGTAAAGAAAGAGGAAAAGAAGTAAAGAACTAAGATAAAAATGATAGAATTTTAAAGAAAATATAAAAGAAACAATATAAAAAGATGAACAAAAGGAAAAAAAAAATCCCAAATCTTAAAAGAATATATATATATATATATATATTATAAAACAAAATTTGCACCAAAAACAATAAAATAAAAAAGGTAAAGAGTAGAAAGATTAAATAAACCTTAAGGAAGAAAATAAGAAAAGAATTAACAACCTTGAAAACAAAAAAAATAAAAGAAAATGGGTAAAGAGTAATAAGATTATTGAAACCTGAAGAAGGAAAATACGAAAAGAAAAAGGAGAATAAAATGATAAAGGAAAGAAATAAAAGAGATTAATAATATATAGATAAAAGAGAAGGAAAAAAAAATGAATTTGTAAACCAAAGAGAAAATATAAAGAAGAAAACAACTCTTAAAGGAATAAAATAGATAAGAGAAAAACTGAAAAACACGAGGATATAAATGAAATAACACACAAGAAAATAAGAATAAAAAATATATATAAGAATAAACACAAGAATAACCATATGAATATCAACTCCAAGAAAGGAAGGAAAACCAAAAGAAATAAATCCAAGAACCTGTAAGAATAAAAACAAAGAAAAAGAGAGAATAAATATCGAAAAAGGAAAAAAAGAAAAGAATATATATAAGGCTGATAATCTCAATAATGGCCAACACCCTTTCCTCGACATCTTGCTTGTTAAAAAATCTGATTGCTCCCTAGGTCATCAGGTTTTCCATAAGGCCACCCACACCGACTTCTATCTCCACTCATCTTCTCATCACCACCCATGTCAAAAAAGTGGTATCCTCAAAACCCTCACCTTGAGGGCATTTCATATCTGTGATGAAGATTACTTGGACCAAGAGTTGGCCCATCTTTGTAAAGTCTTCATCCTTAATGGTTACAATAGCAAGCATATATCTAGAGCCTTCAGCCATGCTAGGGAGAGGTTCCACTCCAATTCCTCCACCTCCAAGCCTGATCTCCTCCCTGTTGTTGTGCTTCTGTATATTGAAGGTATTTCCAAAAAAATGTTATTTATGAACAAGTTGATGGTGTGGCCATGGGTTCTCTGCTCTCTCTTGTCATTGTTGACCTCTACATGGAGTAGTTTGAAGAGTCAACCCTCTTCTCCTTCCCCCTCAAGCCAAAATGGTGGAAGCGATATGTAGATGACACCAATGTTTGTTGGCCACATGGGTTCGACCAATTAGAAGAATTTCATGCCCACCTCAATAGCTTGGCCCACTATATCTCCTTTACTAAGGAGATTGAATCTAATGGCCAATTCCCTTTCCTCGACATCTTGCTTGTTAAAAAATTTGATGGCTCCCTAGGTTGTTGGGTTTCCCGTAAGGCCACCCACACCGACCTCTATCTCCACTCATCTTCTCATCACCACTTGTGTCAAAAAAGTGGTATCCTCAAAACCATTTCCTTGAGGGCGTTTCATATCTGTGATTAAGATTACTTGGACCAAGAGTTGACCCATCTTCATAAAGTCTTCATCCTTAACGGTTACAATAACAAGCAGATCTCTAGAGCCTTCAACCATGCTAGGGAGAGGTTCCACTCCAATTCCTCCACCTCCAAGCTTGACCTCCTCCTTGGTGCTGGGCTTCTGTATATTGAAGGTATTTCCAAAAAAATGCCATTTATAAACAAGTTGATGGTGCGGCCATGGGTTCTCCGCTCTCTCTTGTCATTGCTGACCTCTACATGGAGCAGTTTGAAGAGTCAGCCATCTTCTCCTTCCCCCTCAAGCCAAAATGGTGGAAGCGATATGTAGATGACACCAATTTTTTTTGGCCACATGGGCTTGACCAATTAGAAGAATTTCATGTCCACCTCAACAACTTGGCCCATTGTATCTCCTTTACTAAGGAGATTGAATCTAATGGCCAACTCCCTTTCCTCAACATCTTGCTTGTTAAAAAATCTGATGGCTCCCTAGGTCGTCAAGTTTTTTGTAAGGCCACCCACATCGACCTCTATCTCCACTCATCTTATCATCACCACCCATGTCAAAAAAGTGGTATCCTCAAAACCCTCACCTTGAGGGAATTTCGTATCTGTGATGAAGATTACTTGGACCAAGAGTTGGCCCATCTCCATAAAGTCTTCATCCTTAATGGTTACAATAGCAAGCAGATCTCTAGAGTCTTCAACCATGCTAAGGAGAGGTTCCACTCCAATTCCTCCACCTCCAAGCCTGATCTCCTCCTTGGTGTTGTGCTTCCATATATTCAAGGTATTTCCCAAAAAATCTCCAAGATCCTTTCGAAGAAAGGGCTTCATTGTGCTTTCAAACCTTTCTCCACCATGAAACACTGTCTCCCCTCTCTTAAGGACTCGAGAGACATATTACTTGAGTTCGGGGTATGTAAGGTTGTTTTCTCTTGTGGTATCCCTTATATAGGTGAAACAAGTCATTCTTCTTGCACAAGAATTAAGGAGCATAGTGCGGACATCAAACACAAACGAGTTGTCAAATCAGCACTTGCGGACCACTCTTCTACAACTAAGCACCGCATATGCTTAGAAAACACTCAAATCTTGTGCAAAGAAGACAATTTTTTCAAAAGGAAGCTCATGGAAGCCACTCACATTAGCAACCACCCCTCTAACCTCAACAGTGATGAAGTTTGGGGTGTTAGTAACGCTTGTCAGCCCTTACTTTCTAACCTTCGCAATGAGGTTCAGTCCTAGCCTTTTTGCATGCCCTTCCTTCCCCCCTCCCTTTTTTTCTTGTCTCTTTCCTCCCCCCTTTCTCGTCCTTCATCCTCCTCCTCTCTCTCTAACCTTTCTTCCCCCTTAGGTGGTTTGGTGTCCCTTTTTGTTCGTCCTCCTCTTCCTGCTTTCATCTTGTTCCTCTCTCTTTCTCTTTCTCCTTAGTATTGCCTTGATAGTTAGGTTCTTTTGTGCCTTGGCTTTATTTTTGTTTTTCTCATTCAGGTTTTCATTTTGTTTTTTCTTTCTTCATTCCTTTGCTTTAGTTTCTTTTTCTTAATTATCATTGAGATCAATGCCTTTATTTGATGTATATATATATATATATATCTATATATATTATTTTCTTGTTTTCATTTTTGATATTTATTCTCTTTTTCTTTGTTTTTATTCTTACAGGTTCTTGGATTTATTTCTTTTGGTTTTCCTTCCTTTCTTGGAGTTGATATTCTTATGGTTATTCTTGTGTTTATTCTTATATATATTTCTTATTCTTATTTTCTTGTGTGTTATTTCATTTATATCCTCGTATTTTTCATTTTTTCTCTTATCTATTTTATTCCTTTAAGAGTCATTTTCTTCTTTATATTTTCTCTTTGGTTTACAAATTCATTTTGTTTTTTCTTTCTCTTTTATCTATCTATTATTAATTTCTGTTATTTCTTTCCTTTATCTTTTTATTCTCCTTTTTCTTTTCATATTTTCCTTCTTAAGGTTTCAATAATCTTATTACTCTTTACCCATTTTCTTTTATTGTTTTTGTTTTCAAGGTTGTTAATTCTTTTCTTATTTTCTTCCTTAAGGTTTATTTAATCTTTTTACTCTTTACCTTTTTTCTTTTATTGTTTTTGTTGCAAAGTTTGTTTTATATATATATATATCTATATATATTTATATTCTTTTAAGATTTGTTTTTTTTTTTCCTTTTGTTCATTTATTTATATTTTTTCTTTTATATTTTCTTTACACTTCTATCATTTTTATCTTGGTTCTTTACTTATTTTCCTCTTTCTTTACACTTATTCACTTCTCTTCCCTTATTTTTGTTGACATTATTACTTTTATATTCTTTGGTTTTTTCTTTTTTCTCATCTAATTTTATCCTTGCATATCTGTATATTCTTTGGTTTATTTTTTCTTTTTTATCCTTATAATATATATATATATTCTTTTTAGAGTGGTTTTTTTTATTTCTAGATTTATTTAGTTTTGTCTCATTGTTGCCTTTTATCTTTTCATTTGTTAATTTTCTTTCTTCCTTTATTGTTATTTTTTTTTCCATTTCCTTGCATTTACTCTCTAATATTTTTATCATTGGTTTATTCATTTTCTTTTTTATCTTTATCCTTCTCTTTCTTTTTTGAGTTGATATATTTATATATATCTACATTTATTCCTTCTTCATTGTATTTAGATGTTTCCTTGCTTCTTTGTATTTTATTCATAATTCTATGATTTTTCATCTTTCTTAGTTTCTTTCTTTCTCTCTTTCCATATTTTAATTTGTTTTCTCTTTTTCACTAATTTGTTGTTCTTCCTCATCTCTATTCTTGTCCTTGGTATGAGTGCAACCTTACCTCCCCCCTCCTCTCTTCTTTTTATCTTGTGTAAGTTTTCAATTATCCTTTCATTTCTCTTGCTCTCTTTCATCCTGATGATGCATCATGCAATGTGATCCGAAATGTTGATGCTAAAAACTTTGCACACAATTGAATCCATAAGCTATATAGACTTAACAAAAATTCATTTGAAACATGCTTAAAATTCATGCCCAAGTATTGGGAATGATCATGGGATGAAATTAGAACTTGGAACAAAATTTTTGAGCTAAAAAACACCCCCAAAAATATGCTGGAAAGCAAAAAACGTGATTAGTGTTCCTCTTCACACAATACATGCCTGAATCTGCCCAAAATGCCTCAGAGGAACTCCCATGAAGGTTAAGAGGCATCAAATCTTTTATGTAGATAAAAAAACCATCAAAATCTGCCCTAGAGTGGTGATTTTGTACCATCGCTCATACATTGAGAAGGAAAACTTGAAATCCGTGATGAGTGATAAGTAGCACAGAGCATTGTCTCATCACTAATTTGATTTGGAAAGGAGACTTCCAATCCGCAAGGGCGATGAGAATCAACCGCCATCGCCGATCTCCAATTCAAATGTGAAAGACAAATTAAAACCACAATAGGTGATGGAGTTTTTCCTTGAAACAGTACTGCCACTGCTGTGAACTCAACCAATAGGGAGCAAGAATTAATTTTTTTGTACAATAAACATTTGATAATATTTTATATTATTCAAACTTGATGCTCACATGCCAATAAAAAATCCATCGCTCCAAGAAGGTCATCGCTGATTGCTTTATAAGGACAGGCTACTAATTAGTGATGGGTAAGCAGCCATCGCTCATCGCTGAACTCAACACCTCTCGTGAAAAGGGATACGTGTGATGATCATCAATTTGATGAGGAAGAATATAACTTGATCCCCGATGGGTGATGAAGAGGAACTTCCATCACTATCACCAATACAAATGCGAAATACAATCCCATACACCAGTGAAAGTCATGAAAGCTGCTTTTCAGCCAATCACAAAGAACAATTAAACTTGCTTTCGTAGAAAAAGTTTGAAATGTATCTTATTTTTTCCCTAAATGCATTTTTCATATTTGCATAATGTTTAAAATATTCAAAAATATTTTAAACATAAGCATTTGAAACTTTAGCAAAAATGCAAATTTTAATTACACATGTAGGCCAAATGAAGAAAATTCACTGCACACAAATGGTGACCCCTAGAGCCCATATTTTTTGTGTACAGCCATAATACATTATTTAGAGAAAATCCATTTCCTCAAATTTCTCCCAGCCATCAAAAATCATGTACCTCCTTTGTAAACTGGCCCTTGGGACATGTTCACCACATCAAAAATGCATTAAAATAATGCATCATATGACCTCCATTTTTGATGAAAATGGAGCTATAGAGGCTTTAGACTTGAAAAATAAATGGGTTGTCCTTAGAATTTGAAAATTTGAAACTTTTTGGGACACCAATTTTGGCCATGTCACAGTCAGAAAAGGATTCATTAACTCATCAAAGCTTGTCTAAGAGGCGTGAAACTGAGCATGCATGTTACCATTTGAATTAAAAATCTATTTCAAAAAATGAAATGGTATAATTTTTCGTGAGGTGCAAAATATTAAATGCCAAAGTGGCCTACTCAGACATTTGTGCCATTTCACCCATCAAAAACCAACTTGAGCACACCAAGTCACCTCCTTGAAAATTTGTCAAAACATCTTCTAGGAAATTTCCATTGGACACACTAAATCATTTAGGTACATTAAGCATGTGTGCAAGAGGGCTCCCATTCAATGCACATTCGTTAATAGATATTAAGGGTAAAAAATGACCACTTTGAAGCATTCTAAAAAATATAGGTGTAAAAGTGAACAAACTGCATTTGCTATTGACCTGGTAAAATATCAAATCTGATCCTGAGATTATGAAAACAGAACATGGAGTATATGAATAATGGGGGATGGAGGGAACCAATCCATTTTTCATGACAATCATCTAGTTGCAAAATATCAACTCGAACAGGAGGCCACTTTGCAGAACTGGGAGTTCACAAACAACAAAAAAGTGTCAAAACCCTCCATCTTTGTGCTTCAAAACCTTATTAAAACTTGTCATAGGGGGCTGAAAAGTGACATACATATTCACATATGTCACATGAGTATGCCCACAAAGATATTTCATATGAAAGTAAACGGGCTCTAAATTATGATCCTCCAAAGTAGGTCACTTGGACAGGTTTTTTCAGGGGAACTTCTAAGTGTCCAAAGACAATTTTTTCAATATGGACACTTCAAATTTGAAGATGCCAACAAGACCCATACACTCAAGGTGGCGTATGAGTCCCAGATCACTAAATCTGGGCCATACAATCCAAAAACACTTAATTATGATTGGTCAATTGATCTATGTCAGGATTATTGTTAGAAAGATGCATTAATTAAGGCTTGTGGATGCAAATTAAGGCCAATTAAAGCATAAATAAAATCAATTAATTAATAAAAATCCTAGAATAGTTGGAAAGTGTAAGAAAACACCTTACAAAACCCTAAATAAGGCACAATTAAGTCCATTTAGTTCACAAGGGCTCAAACAAATGTGAAAATGTAAAGGGATACATTTTTCTACACTACATTTAGCCCCCACTTTTGTGAGAGGATGAAATTTCTTCAAACTCACACTAAAGTAGACAAAATTGCATCAAGAGGGGTTCAAATGTACCAATTCTAGTAAGATAAGATGGCAACAGCTAAGAGGAATGATCAAGATCATATTTCAAACCAACATTAGCACAAATGAACATGTGTAAATGATGTAAGGAGCAACAATAAGGCACAAACATACACTACCAAATACTTAAAGAATAAGATAAAAATGAAACAAAATGGGTGGATCAAGATTCAACGGTTTGTCTCACATGTTGTGAATCATATCTAAGTTGCTTTTCCAAGAAACACATGATAACTTTGAGGAAACAAAAATTTAGGTTGTCCACTGGGTGAGTATCCAAAGAGGGTGAGACACATGCACGTTGGTCGATATGCACTCACAAGGAAGTGGCTATTGGAAATTCATGCCTAAGTTCGGCTCCTATAAGTACAACCATACCAAAGATATACCTCATGATATCTTTGATCTTAAGGCACCACACAACAATGAACTTCGAGCTTCATGGGGCAAGCAAGGCTTCATATGCTTGAGACCCATGAACAAACAAGATGGCACCACATGCAAGCAAAGTGTGTTATGCAAGGTGGCCATATAACCAAAATTACAAAATAGTGTAAGGTATGCTTAGAGGAGTTTTGCTTAAAGTTCATGTAATATCTTTCCTTAGGGGACATCATGCCTAATGTCTCCAAGAGAGGACCAATTGAAGAATAGAAGATTCATAGCTTAGGGGATGCAATGTGTCGCATCAAGCCACTAAGAGGAATATAATATGCTAAGAGGGATCACACTCTTGAAGGACATCACACCCAATGTCACCTCAAAGTGAAAGATGTATCACATGAAGTAAGAAGACTACACAATGAAACATAAATTGAAAATGCAAAAGAATAATTTCAATGTATGCCCCCACTTTAAAGAAATTCCTAAACACCTTGTTGTGAGAAATTATTTAAAGTAGAAAATGATAGATGCTAACAACAAAGAGGACATGAGAGATTATTTGGAAAGCTCTCTGCCAAGTCATATGTTTCCAAATAAAGCTATGTCATGAAAAAGGAAAGAGGGGTTTCCCCCAAAATAAAACTCCAAACACATGAGGGATCAATGGATTTGGAGTCAATATGTCTTTGCTACATTGTTTTTCAGAGAGCTTAGAACTGTCATCATTCCCCAAATACTCATGGAATGGGAAGAATGACATAATGAGAGAGAAAAAAAAAAGAAAATCCTTTGGGTCAACATGGAAGGGACCTAAATGTCTCAATTCCTTGTGTCATCCCCAAAAGGAAAACATAAGAAAAATTAAAAGATAAATGAAAAGCTTTTGGGTCAACATGGAAGAGATGTGAATGTCTCGAAGCCTTGCATCATCCCCAAAAGGAAAACACAAGACCAATGAAAAGATAAACTTTTACGACATAGAGAAGAACGTAGGTAAAAATAGAGGAATGTCACAAAGAGAGAGATACATCAAATAGAACTGTATAGGGGAGATCGCATTACGCACATGCAACCACATACAAAACATGAAAAAGAAAATAATGCAAAGGACTAGTAGGAACATACGAGTCAACCCATTATAAGGTCATTTGCATCCAAATTGTGTTCATTGTATACAAAAGGTAGAAAACTAGCCAAAGGAACAATAGCAAGTGCCAAACTAGGGTTATCACCAAGTTGAACACTCTTCCTAGGAGAATTATTGTTTAAGTTCATAGAAGAGGAAAAAAATGTATTCAATTCATTATGCACTTCATCAATCTTAGCAACCTCATCGTTGTCATCCAAGTTAATCACAACAGGAGGTTGAATGATAATGTCCAAAGAAGGATTTAACTCCTGTTTTGGTTGTGGTATAGGATCTTTTTGTTGGAGTGGAGAGGGAAACTCATCGTGTATTGATTCAATTAGGTTTGGATGTTGATTTTCTTTGTTTTTTTCTTCATTTAACCTTCAAGAAAGAGAATGAATTCTACACCTACACTCTCTATCATTTTTGTTTCTTTTGGTATTATTTGCAAGTTGCGCTTGAATAGGAGCAGGTTTTTCAACCATATGATTCTTTTCTTCCCTAAGGAGAGGAACAAAAAGAACCATAGGAGGTTGTTCGACCACTTTTTCTTTAGCTTTGTAAACTTATTTTATCTTAGGAGGCATGACGGGATTGTTTTCATTATCTCTTGGTCTTTTATAGGAGATAGGCAAGGCATTTGTCATGGGTTGGTCTTGGTTACTTGGAATTTCTTTAGGTTCAATCATAGTTTGGTCAAGGATGGTAGGATCAGTCATAGGTTGCGACATGTTTCGAAGGGATAGTTTTGCTATGAATTTTTCTTTGAAATTTTGATAAGATTTGAAAAAGAAGTCTTCTCAAGGTTTAATAGGTTCCATAGGCTTTGGCCAAAATAAATCTAATGAGAAATTCCCTCGAGAAGATAAAGGATTAAAGCCACTATGGTGTATAGTGGAAATTTCATTGTCAAAGGGAAAATTTAAACATTTATGCATAATTGATGGGATGACTTCCATGGAGTGTAGCCATGGATAGCCAAGTTTCACATGGAATTGGTCTGATGTTGAGATGATGGAAAATGAGACATCTAATTGCTTCGGTCCAACTTTTAAAGGGAGGGTGATATATCCCATCGTAGGGAAAGCAAAACCATTATGCATTTTGATCCATGATTTTGATTTATCATATTTTTCTTGATAGAGTTCATGCATGAGTAAAAATTCCTCACTAATCACATTCTCTCCACAGACGAGATCAATTAATAACCCATTAGTGGGCTTGTCATTGATTTGGCCAACTATGTAAAGAGGACCATCCGGTGTATTTCTAATTATATCTTTAGATAATAAAGCAATGTCTAGAGGCTTTTTAGTTTGGCCCTTACGAGGTTGAGCTTCGATCAATGCAATCAATTTTTTTTTAATAGTATCCATAGGACCTTGTTCAATAGTATCCATGTTGTTTTCATCCATGTAACCATTCATTACATCATTCTTTGTAGTTTAGCTAGCTTTGACAAATGAAATATTATGATTTGGCGTAGGGTTGGTAAATATTTGCAAGTTTTGGTTGGGAGGGGCAATAGACTTATTTCCTTGATCATTAGCACTTGCAATTGAAAGTTGACCAGAATCAATGAGGTCTTGCACAAGATGTTTAAGACACTTACAATGTTCCATGTAAAGTCCATTTTTTCAGTGGTAATGGTAATAAGCATTCGATCTAAAATTCAAAGGTAAAGGATTATCAGGATTGGTAGTTTCAATGGGAGGAAAGGTGATAATTTTTTGTTCTAAAAGTTGTGACATTGTGTTATGGAGGGTATTGGGTATGGGAGTGAATTTCCTAGCTAGATCCCCAAATATGAAAGGGGTTATGTTCTTTATAGCAACCACTTGGGCATTGACATTTTGAGTTGTTTTGTGAGGGGGATTAAGTTGAAGAAATCCTTTATTCTATTTTCTAAGAGGTTGGTAATGTTTTTGATTTGTAGATTTATAATTCTTAGGTTGGCTAGAGGTGGGTTTTGTGTCACAACTACTAACTAAGTTTTGATAATGACGAAGAGTTAGTACACAAGTGTACGAAGGAAGGAAACTTCATCATGCTAAGCCTATCTTGTATCTTGGTTTGCAAGTTCTCAATGAACATCCATTGAAGATGGAGATCAAGAATATTTATGTTGATTTAGGAATAAAGCGATTGATAGCATGGAATGAAGTCAATAACTTTTTCATCATCTTTTTTCTTACATCTCATCAAATAGGCTAAGGTCATCTTAGGAGTCATATGCACTTGGAAATGATTTATAAAGGCCTAAACAAGTTCATTAAATGAATGGATTGAGTTGTTTGGTAATGAGGAAATCCATTCTAAGGTGGTATCTTTCAAGGACCTAGGGAAAAGCTTAGCTAAGAGCTTATCCTCAAGGAAAAAGTCATTGCATAGTGCAGTAGAAGCAAAAACATGGTTAGAAGGATCTCTTTTCCCCCATATTTCTCATATCTAGGAATCTCTCGACCTTTTGGTATCAACATTATCAATATCTCCAAGGATAAGGGATTTCTTTTGACATAGTATGTAGGATGGCCATTTTGATTTTGGTTTATGGTGGAAACTTGCTTTGAAAGGGATGAAATAGTTCACAAAAGTTTATTTATGACGACATGATTGTTTGCATTTTGAGATAGAGGTGAGGATGGTGGAGGTGTATATGTTTTCGTAGGAAAAGTACATGGAATGCTTATTGGAGGTAAAGTGGTAGGAGATATGATGTGCGATGCCACAAAGGTACTAGGATTGCTAGCGGGCATAACCAAGGTAGGAATGACATTATCAGTAGGTTGCATTGTTGTTGTAACTTGAGGGTTGGTATAGGTAGGAATAGAGGAAATGGTTGTGATAGGAGGAATGTGGGTTCCTCCTTGACTCTGGGAATTGTTTGAAGGTTGAGTATTAATAAGTTTTCCAAAAATTTGAGCTAGGTTACACATAAGTTCAACTCCTTCTTCAACTTCAATCATGTGGTGTATGCTATCTATGACAACGATAGCAATGGTTGAAATGTTTTTAGTACTCACTTGATTTTGTAGGTTTGCTAGGTCTTCATGGATTTGAATTATGTTTTCTTGCGGAATACTAGCAACCATTGTCTCAATGTTCACTTGTCACACTACTTGAAGGTAGAGAGTTGTTAAGGGTACATGGTCCATACCTAGTGAACTAATGTCAATACAAGGAGTGAAAGAGCTAGATAACCCAAGATCCATGATGATTGTGTTATCACGAGATGACATTATTCTCGAACTTCATCTTAGTATAGTATTAGCAATAGGAAACCAAGTTCTAAAGCTCATGCAAGGGACAATCAATGAAATACAAGCTATAGTGAATACAAGATAAATGCTATTTTCTAATTCTGATTCAAATGAAATTAAGATAGATGCAATGAAATGAATGAAATAGAAACTCTACAAAGTGAAACAAATATTTAATAAGAAAAAATTGAAGCACAAAAATAGAGTTTTTAATGTTGTAAAATGCAGTGTAAAATATGAAATGGGACTAAATCACCCAGAGGGGCATACGATTCCCAATCAAGGTTTTTCAAGGGTTCAAATAGTGAGTAACAGTCACCAAAAAATACATAGAAACCAGGAAAAACTACTTGTACTAGGACTAAATCACCCAGGGGGGCATATGAGTCCTAGATTAGGGTTTTTGCACATTTTTTAGCAAATTCTATGTAAATGTTATGCTCTCTATTTTGGATGATGTCTAGGATAAGTGCAAGTGCAGATTTCAAGTGAATTTTAGTGATGAAAGAGGTAAAAATGAAAACTATATGAACTTTCACTAATGGAAGATTTAGAAACCCTAGATGCAAATTAACTAATGCAATACCTAATGCAAAGTTAATGCTAGCTAGATCCAGGATAATTATGCACTCCAAAAAAAAAAGTGTTCTATAGGGTAGGTTCACCAAAATGAACACAAGGAAATAGGGTTCCATCTTTTGGGGAATGGAACTAGGGGTTTAGTACATCCTATTTCATTCTAGTTCATTAAAGGAAACCAAGATCCCTCAACCAGTTGACTTGATTGAGGAATAGGATAGGGTTCACCAAAATGAAACCTCAGAAATAGATGTTCTATCTTTTTGAGAAATGGAACTAGGAGAACCTATTTCAATCAAGTTTCACTCAAGGATACCTTAGAGATCTCAATCCAATGATAGAATGGGGTATGTGCAAGATCATGATGGGCCAAAATGTGGCGATATGATGGGTATGTGTAGGGTATGTGGCTGATGACTTTTTTTTTACCAAAAATTGATGAAATGGAAAGGATTTTTAAAGGAGATTCTCATATTTCCACCAATATAAATTATTCTTTACTTTGAATTTAATAAATAATTATTATTAGTTTTCTATTTGAATTATGACCAAAGTCCTCATTGATAGGCTAATTGAAAAACATCTATAGCTTTCAAATAGTATCACATCTTTTGAATAAAAAACATGCATCGCATTATATGCTTTTAATAATGTAGGATTAAAAAAATACTTTAATTGAATTTCATGAAGTTTTGACCAAGTTAAGGTGGTCAGACATACAAGTTTTTATATTTTTTAAAAGTTGTAATAAAAAATTCATAATTAATTATTTACTTGGAAAAAATTACAAAAAAATATGCATCACATCGACATGAGTAATGAGGGACTTGGAAAATATTGGTTATACATGACCTGGTGGTCCAAACTCAAATTGTTTAGGGGGTCCAAACACCTGTTTTTTCTAAAATTTAACCCTGATTTCAAATTTTTTAATATATTTTTTATTTATTTTTAAATAAACCTAGTATTTTAGAAATTACATTAAATTTTATAAAAATTCTATTCTTACATATTTTTGAAATAATATAGATAAATTATTCAAATTTTTACGTTAAGTTGCCTAACTCTGATTTTTCTAAATTTTTTGCCACTTAAGGGCATGTTTTTTCCATGATGATCCTGCACATACCCAATGAGGGAAAGAGATTTGCAATAGGGTTTCCTAGGGTGTGATTAAAGGTATGAAAGTGGTTCACCACCAAGCTAGGGCTTGGAAAGATAAAAATGTAAATGAGATGCAAAACTTAACTTTATGACCTAGATTATGAAACTGAAATGCAGAATAAAAGATTGAGAAAGTACAAAGGTACACCTAGAAACTAAAGATGCTTGAATGAAGGTATGAAATGCTATAAATACTAATTTTAAAGCACATTGGGACTCATATACCAGTAGGGGTGATTTGTTCCCAATTGAGGGTTTCAGGCCAAAACCAAAATTTGAAACTATTGAATCAAGATCTACAAAAAAAACATGAAAAATGTGTGTACTAGGAATCATATGCCATAAGTGGCGATTTAGTCCCAGTATGATGGTTTCTTTGAAACTTTGATATCCTTTAGTGCTCTACTGTTGCTTTCCTCTTTCCAAATCTCTAGTTCAGAAACACTGAATTCTGCCTTGTAGATATCTTTTCGTGATCTTGCAAACGGCTCTAGGAAAATTCACCACCAAAAATTCACCAATGAAAAATTCACTGCCAACAATTCACTGCCATGGAAAATTCACCAACGAAAAATTCATTTCCAAGTAAAATTCACCACCAACAATTCACTGTGGCAAAAAATTGACCGCATTACTATTTTTTCATATATATTTCAAAACTTTGATTTTATTAAAAATATTAATGCAGTTAATTTTCTGCTACGATGAATTGCTGGTGGTGAATTTTACTTGGTGGTGAATTTTCCATTTGTGAATTTTTTGTGGGGATGAATTATTGGAGGTCAATTTTCCTTCGGTGAATTATTGGCGATGAATTTGTCATATGCCCTTGCAAACAAGGTGACAACTTTGACAACTTGAAAACTTTTCTCTTACCTTTCCCTTCAATGGATCATCAACCTAAATACCCTAGATCTGCAATCACACATGATCAAAGAGAGGGAAAAATGTTGTTTTGTTACTGGATAGGGGTTTTCCTTAGTCAAACCTTTTTTTGGTAATCAAACCTTGAAATCAAATCAAATAGAAGGAATGATGAATGAACAAGTATGTGATGTTGTAACTCACCAAACCCTTGAATAAGATGTTGCAATCTTGTAAGTAATGGCTAGCATGAATGGGGATCTTGACTCTTGCTTGAATGATATAAATATTGACTTGAATTCTTTCTTGAATTATAAAACCATAAATCATAAATGTTAGCTCAAAAACAAACATGATACATGATAACTTTGACATGATGCTTGATACTTCAATGATGGTCTAAAACACTTGATAATTAGCTATTGAATAATTTTGTAAACTCTTGAAAGTGCTCTTATGATAAATTGACGAATTTTAAGCTTTCTAGGTCTTGTTAGGAGAGAATATATGAAATGACCTTGTATTTATACGTGTTTATTCCAAATTTCCCAAAATTACCACTGCAATCCGACATCGGATCTAGGAGAATAAAATCCTAAAAAGAATTTGAATTTAAATGAGGTCTAAGCTAAGCGGGACTCATACACCAGTTGTGGAATATGAGTCCAATTAGGCTAAGCTTGGGATACATTTTTCAAGAAATTCCTAGTTTAATGTGAAATTCAGATCTAGGCCCCGAAACCTAGGTGGGACCCATATTTCCAAGGTGGCGTATGAGTTACAGATCACTAAATATGGGCCATAATATCAAAAAATACTAAATTATCATTGGTCAATTGATGTATTTCAGGATTATCCTTGGAAAGATGCATTAACTAAGGCTTGTGGATGCAAAATAAGGCCAATTAAAGCATAAAGAAGCTCAATTAATTGATAAAAACCCTAGATTACTATGAAAATGTAAGAAAAAAAACTTACATCACCCTAAATAAGGCACAATTAAGTCCATTTAGTTCACAAGGGCCCAAACAAGTGTGAAAATGTAATGGGATACTTTTTTCTATACTACACTTATACTTTAAGTTATATTTCATGTATGTGTTTTTAGGATGTTTGAGAATGGTTTTAGATTTTTGAGTTATAATGCATATGATAATTTTGGATCTCTCTCTCTCTCTCTCTCTCTCTCTCTCTCTCTCTCTCTCTCCCCCTCCCTCCCTCCCTTCCTCCTTCCCTCCCTCTCTCCCTCTTTATGTCCATCCCTCTCTACTTCTATCTATATCACCTCTATCTCCCTACCTCATTCACCTCATCTCTCTCAATCTCTCTCCCTTCCTCCTTCCCCTCTAATTATCACTATCACATACCCCTCTACACCCCTTCCTCACTCCCTCCCCCACTCTCTCTTTGTTCTTTCTTATCTACATATCTCTTTCTAGATCTCCCTGCCTACCTATCCCTCCCTCATTACCTCTCTCTCCCTCTCTCTCTTGATCTCTCCTCCTTCCTCCCTTCTCTCTCTCTCTCTCCTCCATCCTCCACGTTACCTTCTCTCTCTACTTCTTTCTTTCTTACCTAGTGAACTCTCTCTCCCTCTCTCTCTCAATCTCTTCATCTTCTTCCTTCCCTCTTTACTTCTCTCTATATTACTTCTCTCTATCCTTCCCTTCCTCCCTCCCACATTCCCTCTCTAATTCTCCTTATCTCACCTATCCCACTCTCTCTCCCACCTTCCTCCTTCCATCTCTACTTCGCTCTATATCACCTCCTCTCTCTCAATCTATCCACCTTCCTACTTCCCTCTCTACTTCTCTCTATATCACTTGTCTAACTCTCTCTCTCTTTCTTCTTCCCTCTCTACTTCTATCTACCTCACCTCTCTCTCTCTCTCTCCCCCTATAATCTATAGATCATTCCTCCATCCTTCCATACCTCTCCATCCCTCTCTCTCTCCCTCTTTCTCAATATCTTGACCTTCCTCCTTCCCTCTTTACTATCTTTATCACTTCTCTCTCTCCCCTTCCCTCTTTGCTTCTTTCTATCCCACCTTTCTCTCCCTCCCTCCTTCCCTCTCTCTTTGTATCCCTAAATAATTCTCTCTATCTCTCTCCCTACATACTTCTCTATCTCTTTCAATCTCTTTTCCTTCTCCCTTCCCTCTATATTTCTCTTTTTATGACTTCTCTCTCTCCCTCTCCCTCCCTACATATCCCTCTCTCCTTCACTCTCTCCTCTCTATCTCACATATCCCTCCCTCCCTCCATCCTCTCTCTACTTATATCACTATTTTACCTCTCTCTACCTACCTCTTCTTCCCTATCTACTCTCTATCTCTCATCTTCCTTCTTCCATAACTCTTCGTGCCTCTCTTTCTACTTGATTCTTACCATCTAAAAAGAGAGAGATGGATGGAGGGATGGATAGAGAGAGAGTGAGATAAAGTGAGAGAGATAATGATGAGATAAAGAGAAGTAGCTTGAGGGAAGGAAAGAGTGATAAAGAAAGAGAGTAGAGAGAGAATGGTGAGATAGAGAGAATTAGTGAGGGAAGGAGAGAGTGAGAGAGAAAGAGGGAGAGTGGGAGAGAGATAGGTAGGTAGATAGACATAAAGGAGAGATAGAGAGAAGTAGAGAGGCAAGGAAGGAGGAGGGAGGGAGGGACATAGAGGTGAGATAGAGAGGTGGAAAGAGATAGAGATGCTGGTAGGGATTGAGGGAGGGAGTGGTAGGTAGAGAGAAAGGGAGAGGATAGATAGAGAGAATAGAGAGGGAAGGAGGGAGTAAGAGTTAGGGAGAGAAAGATGCGAGATATAATTAGAGAGGGAATGATAGTGAGAGTGTGAGTGAGAGAGGTGATATATAATAAGAGAGAGAGGGAGATAAAGAGAGGTCTAGAGTGCAAGAGATATAGATGGAGGGAGATAGAGAGAGAGAAAGATAATGGGAGCCTATTGATTATTTAAATTAGACCTTGAAATTACTAAAATTTGACTAAGTCTAATAAAATATAAGATCTTCCGAAACCTAGAATTTTTATTATAACTCGTAGGAATCCAAAACCATTCTCAAACATTATAAAACTATATACATGAAATATAAATATAAGTATATGAAAGTAAATGTCCATATATAAATGTTACTTATAGTTTATTTCATGTATATAGTTTCATTGGAAGAGAAAGAGAAAGATAAAGATAAAGAGAAAGGAAAAGAGAAATTTTCAAAGAAAAAGAATAATGTGCTCATGTTATTGCTTGCTTTGGAAATTTTCAAGCTTTTTGTTTGGATTTAACTTGGGCTTCCAGCCCAAAGGTTTGGAGTCAATTTTCAACATCCAAAGATGTGTTTTTGCAAATAGTAAACAATGACATTTAGTCTTGAGTGTGCTCCCCATTAGGTTTTCACGTATTTCAATTTCCAATAAAAAAATACCATGATAATATTAAGCTCTCTCTTAGCTATCTAACCATGTAATTTTTTATATATTTTGAGTATATTAAGGTTTTCATCTTTGATTTCTTTTGTTAGCATATCTATGTTTTGTAAAAAACTAATGTGTGGTTTTTTGACTTTATTTTTTAACTGTTAATCAAAACTTCAAATAAATTACATTTGTAGAAACTAGATTGCATTCTACACATATTAACAAATATATTTTCAATCAAATTTCAAAAAAATTAGGGGGGAGTATGCTCAAATTTCTATTTTTCAGAATGTGTTCGATTTGAAAGTTAGTATTCAAAAATCATAAATTCATTAAAAAATTAGTAGAAAATTTATATATTGACTACATTTTGTTAGATAATTTCTCATTAAAGCGACTTTTTAAATACTAAAAGAAATTTATGGGTATGTACAGGATCATCATGGAAAAAACAAGCCCTTAAGTTTCAAAAAATTTAGAAAAATCAAAGTTAGGAAACATGATGAAAAAAATTGAATAATTTATCTATATTATTTCAAAAATATGTAAGAATAGAATCTGTAGCAAATTGAATGTAGTTTCTAAACTACTAGGTTTTGAAAAAATCTATTTGGTGAAAATTTGAAATTTCAATTCAGAGTACTTAAATTTTAGGGAAAAATAGCTAGGTGTCTTTTGACCACCCTAACCACAATAAAATGATAATATTTTTTATAATATTTTAGATATAATTAGAGGACTCATGTCCGATGTGATGCATATTTTTTTTATAATTTTTTCCAAGTAAATAATTAATTATGAATTTTTATTACAACTTTTAAAAATATAAAAACTTGTATGTCTGACCACCTTAACTTGGTCAAAACTTCATGAAATTCAAATTTTCTTTTTTTAATCCTATAGTATGTGAAGCATAGAATGTGATGCAGTTTTTGGATTCAAAAAATGTGATACTGTTTGAAAGTTATATAGATGTTTTTCAATTAGCCTATCAATTAGGACTTTAGTTGTAATTCAAATAGAAAATGAATAATAATTATTTATTAAATTCAAAGTAAAAAATAATTTATATTGGTGAAAAGCTAAGATTCTCCTTTAAAAACCATTTTTATTTCATCAATTTTGGGTAAAAAAAAAGTCGTCAGCCATATACCCATCATATCGCCACTTTTTGGCCCATCATGATCCTGCAGATACCCTTATCATTCAAGAGGGTCACACCAAGTGCTATGTTATGTGTTTTTGAAAGAAACTAGGGCCACTTTGTGTGTCCCCCCTTTTAACCCCTTAATGTCTACCATTTAAAAAAAACATAGTAGTTTAGAAAGTAGATTTGAAAAACTATAACTCTTTTTTTGTTGCATTTTAAAATTTTGAGTGTAAGTATCTTTAATTTCTCATCCTAACTGAGTCTATTCTGATTTCATAAAAAAGTGGCCACTAAAGACCCACTTTTTGTCTCTCATCTTTTTGTAGTTACCCATAATTTATATATTATTTTATCATGTAAAGTAAAAATGTATAGAATTTTAATCTTCAAATATCTTTACATTAAAAGATAAATGTGATTCAAAAAAATCATCACTACAAAAAGAAAAACATACATATATAATATGAAAAGTCATTATATATAAAATATTTATTTTTTAGTTATTAAAATGCATGCAAGAAGCTTCACAATACTTATATAGAATAAATTTTAAATTTAATTTTGATTCAAATTTAAAGAAAATTTAGATTTAAAACACTTAGAAAATTTTAGAAAATAGAAAAAAAATAGAAAGATTACTAATTTAATCACTGAACATTCATTAATTTTTTTATCTACTAATTTTTTCAACACTTTGTGATTAATAAGTTTTTTTCAAACATAAATGATTCCAAAATTTAAGGAAAAAACAATCAAAATTTTATTTACAAGAAAAGATACAAAGAAATTTCTTGCAAATACAATTATCCATTATAGTAAGGACACTTACATCAAAGGAAACCAATTACATAAATATAAGTGCAAATATATAATCTTAAGTGTCCATGTTTTTTATATGAGATGGATTCAACCATCTATTTATTTCATAATCAACATCGTTCTAATGGTTGAAAGGAAATTTTACCTTATATCCACTAATAATATTCAATCTACTAAGCTCACCATCACTATCCATTATCTCCTATAGTTACATGTATAAATGTTTGAGTATTATAATGAAAAAAAATTCCTCAACAAGTTGGATATGAAAATTAGTTTTAAACTACTTTTATTTAGAAATATTCCTTACATCATACAATAACAACAATTAAGTGCAGGTACACAAGGAATACTCAAAAAATGATAATGATGCTAATATTAGAGAGGAGGAGGAGCAGCTATTAAATCAATTGGAAAAAGTTCACCCCAACACCATGCATTATAGACAAATATGTATAATCAAATGCACTCATTGTACAATACAAAAAAGAAGAAGAAAAATATACATAATAAAACACTCATTGAAATACAAAATATCCAAAGTGTGTTGGTTCATAAATATATTTACACTTTGAAAAAAATATCTCTTTAAGATTGACCTCAGGCCTAGATGATCAATTGTCAAAAGAGAAACCAACTCATGGCACTTTAATCTCTACTTGAGACGATAGTGTTTATCCAACAATATACTATAATTAAAGTAACTACTTTGTTTCATCAGTTGTTTCTCTATTGTCCCTTTCTCAAGCCCCCCCTCCTTTCTGGTCTAAAGCATGGATAAAACACTTGACTCCTAAAGTAAACATTTTCTTCTAGATTCTGCTTCAAAATATGGTGCTCATGGTGGATAATCTTTGCAAACAGGGATTACAAATCCCCAACAAATGTTACCTTTGCAAGAGTGAGGTGGAGTCACCAAACCATTTTTTTCTCCACTGTCTGTTTGTTGCTACAATCTGAGGAAAATTTCTAGCTCTCTGGAATATTTTTTGGGTATTCTCCCTGTCCATTGAAGATTTCTTCTCACAATGGAAAGCCCCATCTCAAAATACCTTCATTCGAAGATTATGGGCTTTTATTTTCCCTTTTGTTGTTTGGGGAGTGTGGAAAGAACTTAATAACAGACTTTTCAGGGATAAGGAAATGTCGGAGATTAATGCTTTTGAAAAAAAAAATAGGCTAATAAAGGAAAACTTCAATGTTATTCCCTAAAAAGCTTTAAATCTTGAAGCTGTGGTGTGCACTCCCTATGATCTAATGATAGCCAAGGATTGGAATCTCAAAATGGATGTATCTAAGGAATCCAAGCCAGCTAAGAAAGATAGGGAGGGCATGTGTTGGACCTTTTCTTCAAATGGCTGGACAAAAGCCAACTTTGATGGTGCTGCAAAGGGTAACCTGAGGATGGCTAGAAGTGGAGGTGTGTTAAGGGACTCAAATGGTAAATTTTTGGTAGCTGTGGCAATTTCCCTTGGTTCTCAAACCAATAATGTGGTAGAGGCTATAGGAGCTTTTCAAGTTTTAAATTTAGCACATAATCTAAATACAAAATATTTATGGCTTGAAGGGGACTCCAAAAACATCATTGAATGTATCCTAGGTAGGACCCCACCCTCTTGGTCCATTAAGAATTGGATTGAAGATGCTAAATCTATCTTAGATAAGTTTGAAAAAGTTAAAATCTCCCACATCTATAGGGAAGCTAACAATGTGGCAGATTACTTTGCAAATGAGGGGGTTAAGCAAGGAGGTTTGAACATGTGGCAAAATTTCAAGGACTTGGGAGCTAAAGTTAGGGCCTTATTAGATTATGATGTTATGCCTGGGAAAGAAGCAAATATGTTTACTGATGATATGGAAAAGGGCTAAGTACATCAAAATCAAGAGATTTGATTGGGTCGTGTCAAATAACCTAGCTGGTAAGAAAAAGTGACACACTTTGTGGGTTCACTGGAATGGCTGCATAAATTTGCAACAAGTTCTTGGAATTGGTAGAGATTGAAGTGAGGTGCATGCGAGAATGGGGGGGATAGGAAAAGAATCAAGCCAAATAGCTACGAAATGCACACGAGGAATGCTAAGGTTTGGAAACAGGTTGAGTGAGGAGGTTTGGTTCCATTCCTAGAAAAACTTCATGGGCTTGATACTCAGGCCACTGACTACTTTGAGAAGAACTAGAATAATGGAGAAATTATCCTCTTTGGGAGAAAGGTGAAACTAGAGCAAATCATAGGAGAGGTGACTCGAATGTCCACTGAGGGCATGGAATTTTATTGTGACAGAAGGTTTTTAGACGAGGCGGTAATCAATTTCCCAAAGAAAGAAAAGGAGAAACTAAATCTCGTCAAAGTTTCCAACAACTATTTTGAAATTGACTCCATCAAGGCGCTTTGGAGAAAGCTGCTTCGTGTCATTATGGAGTATATTATCTTGGACAGGAGATTCACCATAGTTTATGGTCATCATTTTTCTCTCCTTAACCACTTCTGCCATAAGGCACGAATATTTTTTCCTCATTACTTGTTCTGCTCGTTGAGCAATAGCCTTGAGGACCACAAGAAAAATCCTAGGAGATACCCTATTTTTCATCCTGGGCTTATTAGGTTAATCTATAAACATTTTCAAAGCCTATCAACTTTATCCAAACTAGTTGCCTCCATGACATCTAAGGACTATTAAATGAATAGTGGTGGCTCAAAGATTCATTCTAAGCCTAACCTAAAGGGAATTTTTGAAGCCCATCCATCCCCTGTCCTTTCTGGAAAGAAAACCTAGCTTTGTAAACCCTAGCACATGAAAGTTAACATTGAAAATTACCTTGGTTGCTTGGCCCCTTTAAAGAAACTCTTTCTCAAGGGTTCCCCTGCCAAAAAGTTGGTTTCCTACTCTGTAGACTCTCTGAAGGACAATACTGAGAACCTTGAAGCTAGTAGAGATTTTGTTTCTACCCTTCCTACCTCTGTCAGAGATGTTGGAACCAGATTTCCCAGCTCCCCTAACTCGGTTGATTTCAACCTCATTTTAGATCGGGATCTATCTAGAGATATCCTTGCCTCTGCTAGATGTGGCGTTGGTGATATTTTTAGGGCTATGAAATGGGCCTATCAAGAAATCAATGATCTTAATCTCAGAAATAGGGTTCTAAATAGCAAGTTGGAGGAACTAGAACTGAAGCTGTCATCTCTGAACAATGAAGATGGAAAATGGAAGAAGAACAACACTGGGATGGGAGATGATGGCATTGAGGACAAGTATAGGACTCTGGAAGCTAAAATTATTATAATAAAAAACAATATGAAAATTGTTGTGGAACAAAACCATAGAATGGCAAGGCATAATGCCATTATCATTAAGGCAATGTTTGAAAAGTTGGAAAAGTTGCAATAGGGCTCGCTAGTTGTTGACTTGGAAGAGGGAAAAAAAACTTGATAAAAGCAAGAATGAGGACCAAGGAATATCAAAGAGGACCCATGCTAACCTTAAGAGGAAAGTGCCTCCTACTTCCTAGATGGTCTAGATCTTAAAGAGGGAGGTTCATGAGATGAATGAGATGGAAGCTGAGACAACGGAAATTTTAAAGTCCCAAGATTAGTTGTTGCTGGTGTTTTATTTGGTCTTTTTGGGGTCTTTTTTGTGGCCTTTGCTGGGATTTTTTGGTGGTTGTTGCTTTGTTATTTTAATGTCCTTTCTATAGCCTCTCTGTTTTCAGATTCTTTGACATTTTATCTCTTTTATTTGTAAACTTTATGGTTTCAAGTTCCTGTAAAACCCATTTTTTCCTCTTTCAAAAACTATAGCTTTCAATATTTTTTTAATGAAAAAGAAAAATATTCTCATAAGATTGATTAAATGAAAAATTACTAAAATTTATCCAAATGCAAAAAATAATGGACATGCCAATGTTCATTTCAAACATTATATGTTCATTTGTACATCATTAACTTAATTTTTTTTATCTATTTTGGAAAATCTTGCAACCATGACCATTGATAACATTATGTACTATAATCCCTACACAAGTTTGCTAGAATGACACTCAAAATATCCTTTATTAAAATTTATTTTTAATATAAAATTATAGACAATCCTTTGTGGCCACAAGAGATTTGAAACAAAATGCCACCAAACAACTTCCATATTATTCCATTTCATGATTTACCTAAAACAAACCAAAAATGCTTAAAAGAAAGAGATTAAAATGCATATTCCAATTTATTTTATATAAATTATAAAGAATTTGATCAAACCTAATTCTAAACATAACCAACTTAAAGAACCGTGTAATGAGCACAAAATTTAGTTTAACATAAATTAGTTGTGATTAACCTTGACTTTCATAACATACAAAAAAACACAATGACATAATACTATCAACATCACAAATCTACTACTTAAGTAGACATAGCATATATATTCTTATATAATTGAAAATATTCTCAACTATACTAATTAAATAAACATATTTTTAAAATAAATTATAATAATATCATAATAATACCACAAACATCACAGATTCACTACTTAAGTAAAATGATAATGCATATATTTTTATAGAGTGATAATATCGTTAACTATACTAGCATATATACCTTATATATAATCTATATAATATACACCAAGATTTGTCATTTTTGAGGCTTTTTTTTTTCTATTTTCTACTTTCTTTCTTTTTGCTTTTCTCTTTTTTAGAAAAGAAAAAATATGTCTCGAAAATGATAAATCTGAGAGTATATTATATAGATTATGTATAAGGTATATATGCTAGTTTTAGCGGTAGTGCTAGAGACAACAAAACATATATCAATATTAATTGAGATTTATTATATTATGATTATGATATTTATTTATGTTATATTATTATTTATTAATATTATACTACATTATATGAATTATAATGATAAATTTAATATATTAAGATTATATTATTATTAGATTAATAGTAATGTTATATTATTAATATATTATATGATAATATTATATTACAAATTATATGAATTATAATGATATATTTAATATATTAAGATTATAATATTATTGAATTAATAGTAATATACTATTATATAATTATAATTAAATAATAATTATCATACTAATAGTTTTTTAAAATTTAATGTTTAAGATATATCTTAAAATGTTATATATTTAAATATATAATGTATTTAATCATAATATAGAGCATTTACATTTAATTTTTTAATAAGAGGGGTAAATAGTTTTCACTCAGAGCTATGAACCAATGAGGTCACAAATGGAGGACCTCATCCCCAATATAAATTCTCAGTTCAATTACACCCCTATGGGGTTTGATCCTTGATGGCAAGAATAAGAACATAACCATTGCACCATGCCACTATTGACAAATATAGAGCGTTTACATATTATAATAAAGGTTTATTTAACTTAATGAAGTCATTACAAAAAGTAGAAATAAGAATTGAACACATTACATTGAATATTAAAATGGTAAATACATGATTAATTTACCAATAATTTTCAAATTAATTAGTTTCTAAGTCTTTTATCCTTTCTTGTCCTTCTTTTCACTTTACTAGTTGTTTTTCTTTCTTCATTTTTTCATATCTATCATATGTGAAGGGTGGCATAATTCACAGTCCTTTGATGGACTTTACATGTGAAATTTGTAAATATGTCAATCCAGGTCTTTTAGTGAGTCCTATATCAACTATAGCTTTTTGGAGTGTCAATCCTTGTGACTTGTGTATTGTCAAAGCCCAAACTAATCGTAATGGTATTTGTTTTATGCTTCCCCTTTGAATTCATGTAATTGGTACTATATGTGGATGGTGATCATCAAATGGTATTCCAGAGTAGCTGTCAAACTCAACAAATACATATTTGAATGGTGGTTGCAGTGGTACAGTGCCATGTGAATATACAATATTTCGTATATATCCATGTGCTCCATTTACAATTCCTGCTTCTATCCATAAATTTGATATTAACATTACTCTTGCATTATTATTGAGTAATAATTCCATGTCACTCACTCATCGTTTCCACCTCCTTCAATGGCACTTAGGCTTTCGGCTTTTATGGCAACACTTTGTCCAATAGGATTTGACAATGTATATAATTTTCTTCTATTATAGTTGTGAACATTTTCATTTGTTGAGAACAAATGAACATTGCCTTCAAATTCTTCATTCTCTAATGCATTGATTCTTGCATTTTTTCTTGACAAAAGCAACATCCAATCATTGATTGTGGGATTCACATCCTGAATGTTTGTTATAATTTAAAATGAAATCTTTATTGTTCTTCATTCTATCCATCTTGAAGGAAAACATGAATTAATGTAACAACCATTTTGAATTCTTCCCATAGTAGCTTTACTCGCCTTTTTCTTTCATACGAAGCCCTATCATTTACTAGAGGTAATTGTGCTAAGTCTCCAACTAAAATCATAGATATGCCTAAATATTAAATATTTAATTAAATTGATAACCATAAATTTGTATAGAAGGAACTATTAAATAATTGAATAAAAAATATTCTAATGTAAAGTTATCAAAGTTAGCAGTTTCAATCTAGAACTCACCTCCAAAACTTTGGTTACTATTTTGTGGGAATGCTTGTCAAATCCTAGAATCTATGTTTTCAAGTAACCTCTCTCCAAAGAAACTCAATTCATCTATCAATATGTATCTGACATGTGATATTTCCTCTTGGAAAATTTTAAGTCTTGTCCCTTATAGTTCATTGAAATATCTTATTGGAATTCTTAGCTTTGAATGAATGGTTGAAGCACTGATGCTGAATGTTGCAACTCCAGTAGGTGTGAGTAGAAGTAGAGGAGATTGTTTGGGAGAAGAAAATTTTTCTAGTTCTTGATTAATGGAACCAATCATATAAGACTTACATATTCCTATAGTGCCTTGAATTATCATGTAGAGGGGAATTTTGGTTTCGTTTGATTGGTAATGTGACATGATAATGTTGACCACTTTATGTTGTTGTTCCCTGAGATTTGTGTAGTCAACACATTGTGGAATATCATTGTGAATGAGACAACCATGAACTTTCATATTGTTGATGAAATTTATTGCCTCGTTTGTATAATCTCGACCTTTGAATCCATGACACCAATCTATCTATGTATCTATATCTCTTCTTCCCAATATATCTAGCTCTGAAACTTGCAATATTTGGCCACGATGAAGTTGAAATATAATTTGGACTAGGTGATCCCACAAAGCTGGTTTACAATTCTAGGAGGATCTAATTTTGCTGAAATCACATATTTTTTGAAAATATAATGATTTAAGCCTTTAAAAGTTCCATTGAAAGAATTCAAATTGAAGAGGGTTTGATCAAACTACCTTAAATCAAACCCCCTTGTATAGAACCCCGCTAGTTTTAAACCATACCTATAATGGAGTCTCCTTTACACCTATCAAAATGCTGATAAAAAACCACTTTTGATTTACCTTTTGGGGAATCAAATGAATTCATTTAAAATATGTTTTTTTTAGGTATGTAGTCCTTGTTATAAGCTTCCCAAAAAGTATAATTTTAAATAAATTTAATTTTATTATTATATTTATTTTTTATTTCTCGTGAATGTAGGTTTTTCACCGAAAATCAGGCTCTCTATTATGCACATGTGGAAAAATAGTAGATTATCAAAAAAAATAAAAATTAGTGCACTAGATATTGAAGTCCTTAATCCAACAAAGAAAAAAAATTGAATTTCGATACATACAAAAAAAGTTACGTGTTATACGGTCGCACTATGTCTGAATTATAATTGGTTTGAATAAAAAACTTGATTAAAGAAAAAATATTCAATAAAAAACTATCTAACAAATTGGAAGCACTAGATATTGGAGTCACGAATCTAAATTCGAAAGAATTAGAATTTTATCCTTCATGGAAAAAAAGTTATGCATTATACGGTGAGCGTCACTTTTTAAAAATGTTGTTTTCTGAAAAAAACTAGTTTTCGAGGGAGATGGAAAAAGAAGTGCAATCTATTTTGATTTTTTTGAAAAAAATATATTTAGAATCTATAGAAAAAATGTCACGAAACTCTAGTTTACATCATCTTCATATTCCTCACAGTTTAGCCACTATAGGTGCCTAAAAGTGAAGATTTAGTTAAAAAAAATTATGTTAGTGTCGAGTTTGGCAAAAAATTGTAAACCACTATTGTCGGATCACTATTCCCATTCATGTTCTATCGTGGTTCATTCACCATTATCATTCCCTTCAGAATCAAAGTCACTAAGGATGTCATTATCTTCAGGAGGTGTTGTTCTTTGTAAATGCCATGGATGATAGTTAAAGTTGTCCCACTTTTCCACTATCGATTCATTGTCATGGTAAATATCCCTTTGAATGTCTCAAAACAGTTTGTAAAGTATCGACTCAGAAAAGAAAAAATCTATCCATTTTTTAGAGCCACTTGCTGGAATCGACTAAAATCTAGGAAACACTCTTACTACGACAACACTTTCTCTTGTATTCCATTTGTTTTCTCCTTTTATTTTTCAATTATATATCCATGATTTTGGCACATTGATAAGTGGTACAACTTCCATATTGAAAGGCCTATTCTTGTATGCGTCAATAAATGATATGGTTTTTTCTTCATTGATATCTTCATTATTTAAAACCACACGTTTGAAGACCTCATTTGACACATTTTAGTTGAAAAACCTTCTACTGCTCTCTGCTAGCAGAAGTTCTAAGGGCATGTGGCTTGTTTCTTGTGCTCCAATATCCCTTTCAATTATTGTTTCGATGAGAAGCCTCTTATAAGCTCTTTTTGCTAGTTCCATGAAATATTTTTCCTACAGTGTGGATGGATGCCTTCAAAAAATCAAATAAACATGCAAATCCTCTACATTTAAAAAGTTTTTCAGTCATTTGGATTGGTTTCTTAAAAAGTTAATATGAGTATGAAAGGAATTTAAAATTCAATTTATTTGGATAAAATGGGTTGGCCTCTAAATTTTAAAAACAAATATATATAGTGTAAAAAATATATTATTAAATTTTTTGATTTCAAATATAATCAATATTTTAATCTCTCTATTATTTTATTTGAAAAAAGCAAAAAATTGAGAACAAAAACTCTGTTGACAAATTTCTAGATAGAAGTGATAAATTTCTTCTTTTGTGAAACGCCATTTTTTGTTGATTCCTTTTGTGATTGTTGTGGATCAATCTTCTTTTGTTAGGATCAATCAATCAATCTTCTCTTGGTGTGATCAATCTTCTGGGTATGTGCAAGATCATGATGGGCCAAAAAGTGGCAATATGATGAGTATGTGGCTGACGACTTTTGTTTTACCCAAAATTGATGAAACAAAAAGGGTTATTAAAGGAGATTCTTAGCTTTCCACCAATATAAATTATTCTTTACTTTGAATTTAATAAGTAATTATTATTCATTTTCTATTCAAATTATGACTAAAGTCCTAATTGATAGGATGATTGAAAAAATCTATAGCTTTCAAACGGTATCACATTTTTAAATCCAAAACATGTGTCACATTCTATGCTTTGCATACTATATAGGATTAAAAAAAAAAAAATGAATTTCATGAAGTTTTGACGAAGTTAAGGTGGTCGACAATGAGTTTTTATATTTTTAAAAGTTGTAATAAAAATTTCATAATTAATTATTTACTTGGAAAAAATTACAAAAAAATGCATCACATCAGGACATGAGTCCTCTAATTATATCTAAAATCTTATAAAAAGATTATTATCATTTTATTGTGGTGAGGGTGGTTAGACAGACACCTACTTCTTATTTTTTCCCTAAAATTTAAGTAACGCATTGAAATTTCAAATTTTCACCAAATAGATTTAAAAAGAAACAAACCTAGTAGTTTAGAAACTACATTCAATTTTCTATAGATTCTATTCATACATATTTTTGAAATAATATAGATAACTTATTCAAATTTTTACATCAAGTTCCTAACTCTGATTTTTCTAAATTTTTGCCACTTAAGGGCCTTTTTTTCCCATGATGATCCCCACATACCCTTCTCTTGTTGTGATCAATCAATCCTCCTCTGCTTGCTTGTTGTGATGAATTAATGGCTATTGATTGTATTTATAAGAAAAACTCTTTGTTTTTTTTTTTAATTTTTATGGTTTATGATTTTTTATTTGCAAATTTTTAGAAATATGTATATTCATTTCTTTGAAATAGATAATAAGATACTAATTTTTTTTTTTTGATTTTTGATTTTAGTTTTTTTGGAAACATGTCTACATATTTTTCTAATTTAATAGTAATAGTTTTTTTGTTTCTAATTTCAAGACTATTGCTTTATGATTTTAAATCTTTATTTTATAGAAATATATATCTATTTAAAATCTTATAATTTTTTATTTTTTTAAAAAAGAGGGTAAGAACTTTATTCAATCAAAAGAGAAATAAAAGGAGATAATACAACCCAAAAAAGACTAGGCCAAAAAACACATCAAGTAACCCCAAGATACAATCTCATATCAATAGTAATAAGCTCCTCCAACTCCTGAGATAGATTCTTAGATATACCTCCCCAATCATCCACTTTCCAATCATCACCCTAATCAGATCCCCACTTAGCCAACCCATCCGCCACCTTATTCCACTCCTGAGGGATATGGAAAAAGGTAATAGAATCCATCACTCTCCCCAAAGAAATGACCTGCCTAATCACACCAGCCAACTGCTAGCTCACCCCCTCTAGTTGATTTTTATTCAGCAAATCGATCACAACCTGTGAATTTGACTCACAAATAACCTTTCTCCACCCAAGAGCATAGGCCTTTTTGAATACTACAAGAATAGCCAAAGCCTCCATGAGATTGTTTGACTATACTTCCCACCCCGACTGGACCGGGGTTACCCCTAGAAGATCCATCAATATTAATCTAAGTTAAAAACTCGGGGGAGTGCAGGCATCCAATGCCCTTCGCGAACAGTTTTCCCTCTAACATTTCATCTCCCACCGCCACCCAACACACTCTTATCACAACTAGATAGCCCCAAAATTTGACAAACTCCCATATCTTCCAAAGAAATGGGACCCGAAAGATCACACTTATCCCCAATGGTCTCCTGAAGAACACCTAGGATTTTGAGCGACACTTGATACCTTTGCAGCTTATGTCCCAAAAAAATATTGTGGTTACACTCCAACCAAATTTTCCAAATAATTAAGGTAGGCCCAATTACCCACACAATATGAAGAGAAGAAGCCTTAGTAGGAGGGCTCCCAAACTGTAGCAAAAATTCATCCAAAGAAGAGGCATGCCTACACAAATGATTCCAGGAATTCCACCAGTAATGCCAAATTGCTCTAACAAAAGAACACTAAAAATATAGGTGTGGCACGTTTTCATCACTGTTAGAGCACAACACACACATGGAGGGTCCTTGAAACCCATGCTTCCAAAGATTCTCCTAGGTTAAACATCTAGCCCACACCACAAGCCAAGAGAAGAAGTTACTCTTGGGCCAAGATAAACTATTCCAAATATGCTTCCATCAAGCAACCCCCGAACAACCATTTATCTACTTGTCAAGAACTTGATATCCAACAACAATAAAGAACTTATCTTTCTTATCCAAACTCTACGCAAGGTCATCATTATCCGAAAGAGAGTTACAAAATCTACTCTTAAGAATCCTGGCAAGCTCTTGACGGTCCTCCCTCGAACCCCCAGGGGGCCATTCCTGTAAGTTCTTCCACCTAAAAATAGTACATTGATCAAGTAGCTAAGAGGACTTGTAATCCATCACATACCTCCAACCTGCCTCTAGAATTTTTTTGCTTAAATCCTGAAGATGCAGGTGAGTGACCAAAATTGGGGTGTGTCCATCGCAAGAATCCATCCGAAAAAGAGCCTCTGAACCTTTATTGCAAATCCAAAATAGCCCTTTCTTGATCATGTTAGCACTCCTTTTAAGTGTGCTCTAAACCATAGATCCCTTACCCACAAGACCAAAATGAGGAACCTCACCACCATCAACCCCACCTAGATATTTAAAAGTGAGGATCTTAGCCCAAGTTTGAGTTGTTGAGTACACTAGTGCCAATAGAGTTGCACAGCCAAGGCCTGCCCATTTAGATCAGCCCGTCGCAACCCAAGATCCCCTTCCTGCTTCAGATGACACACATCCTCCCATTTCATGAGGCTCCATTTCCATGAAAGGAGATTACCCGACAAAAGAAATTTCTGACAAAGACAATCAAAATCTCTGATGAAGCTAGCTAGAGCCGACAACACAAAACACCTATATATCAGAAGTGCTTGAATCACTGACTCAAGAAGGGTAACTTTGCTAGCAGTGGACAGTCATCTACATCTCTAATGATTGACCTTCTTACGAAATATATCAATCACATCCTACCAAAACCCACTAGGAAGCGAGCGCACCACAATAGGAATACCAAGATAAACAAAGGGAAGTGAACCAATCTAAAATCTGAGGATCTTGGAAATTCTCTACTGGATAAGCTTAGGATTATTAAAGAAGTAGATAGAGGACTTACTCTCATTAATGCTATGTCTCAAAGCCTTCAAGTAGCAGTCCAAAGCAACCCTCAAGTTAACTACTTCCTCCACTTTGGTAACCCCCATTAGGGCAGTACCATCCACAAACTTTAAGTGAGATTGAGCTAGAATCCCATTACCCCAACGCCACCCCTAAATCAATCCACGATCCACCTAAGACCTTAAGAATCTCTCAAGGCCCTCAGTCATCAAGATAAAAATATGTAGAGAGCGTATCCCCTTGTAGTAGACCTTTGGACACTCCAAAGAGCTCTGAAGACTCCCCATTGATCAACATAAAAGCCTTCAAAATCTTGAACATAAAATCCCATTTAACTCGATCATAAGCTTTTTCCATATCAAGCTTAATGAACATAGCCTTTTCCTTGGAAGCATTCATAGAGTGCATAGTCTCAACCACAACAGCAACCCCATCAAGAATTTGTCTCCCAAAAATAAACCCTCCCTACTCCTCAAAAATTAATCTTTCTAGCAATGGCTTTAGGCACTCAACAATTAGCTTAGTAATGATTTTGTAGACAACATTACACAAGAAAATTGGTCTGAAAAGGTCCAACACATTAGCACCCTTGCGCTTCAGGATAAGTGCCAGAAAGGTAGCATTCATGGCTTTAAGAATTTTCTTTTTCCTTTGGGACTCCTAAACAACATCTAGAAGGTCAAGCTTGATAATCTCCCAAAACTCCTAGAAGAACGCGATAGGAAACCCATCAGGTCCCAGAGCTTTTCGTTTCTTCATTTGGAACACAATACCCTCCAAATCCTCTAGAGAGATCTGTCTAATAAGAGAATCATTCATATCCCCTATCACCAAAGTAGGAATGCACTCTAAGATGCTCTCCTATTCCATGCTGGAAGGAGGGGAGTCCTCATAAAACAAAGAAGAAAAATATCTCACAACTTCATTTGAAATCTCAGCGGTAGAGCAAAGAAGGGACCCATGATGTGACTGAATAGAAGAAATGACATTTCCATGTCTTCTATCTTTGACCAAATTATGAAAAAAAGAAGTATTCCTATCTCCCTCCTAGAGCCACTCAATATGAGACTTATGCTTCCAAAAGATCTCCTCCCGAAGCTCCCATTCCTCCACAACTTTCACAACCTTAGCCTTAGCCCTACCCAACTCCTCTGAAAGTCCTTGGTCCTGAATTTGATGTGTTATGGGGTCCAACTGCTCTTGAGCATCCCTTTTAGCCTGAAACACATTACCAAAGTGGGACCTATTCCAACGCTTTAGCTTATATTTAATAAATTGAAGCCTTTTAACAAAGCAGTACATAGTTGTGCTGAAAGCCAGTTTTCCAACACTCCACCACCCCCAAACAAGATCATGGACAGACTCAACACGAAGCCACATGAGCTAAAATCTAAAGGTTTGCTTCTTCTTACAGAATCGAGACAAGCAAGCCGAGAATTTGATTGGCCAATGGTCTGAACCCCGCCAATCCAAGATCTTGGAACTAGTCACCCACCTATCACCAACCTAGAAATTGGAAACCAAAAACCTATCCAACGTTTGAAAGATAACATCCTTCCCAACCCTCCTATTATTCCAAGTAAACAACCCATTCCTAGGTTTGATGTCCACCAAATTTAAACAAGCCATATTATCTCTAAGGAGATCAAAGGAATGATCCAAATGACCAGTACCACCCCAATTCTCCTCCAAAGAACAAATAACATTAAAATCCGCAGCCAAAACCCAAGGGAGAAAAGGCTCCAAAGAACATAAATACTTAACACGTGACCACAAACTAACCTTACCCAGGAAATCTGTAGGAGGATATATGTTGGAGAAGAGGATCTTCTCACCAAACTCTAGACCAACAACAAAAAAGGAGATAGAGTTTCGATCAACAATCCACCAAGAAGGAGAAATTTTGTGTGGGTCCCACAGACAAGTAAGGCCCCCAACGCTCCCCAAGACTCCCACACATTGAAACAGCCTACGGCCACAAATTCTATTTTCCAGGTCCATCATACTAGTAAACGACAAGTTAGTCTCGCAAAAAAACCAAGTCAGGAGAATGTACCCTAATTAAATCCTGAATAGCCTTTTGTCAAAGGGATGTTATTCATACCCCTTACATTCCAAGAAAGCACAATCATCAAGGGTTCTGGGAGAAGTGGGCATTGATAGTCCTCACCGAACCTGATTCCACCAAAGTTTCCCTGACTAACTTAACTTTTTCCCGATCCTTCTTCCTACCAAATTTTAAAGACTTCTCCGTAGAGCTCTTTTTAAAGGGTTTCTATTTCAAGCCTAAATGGGTAGAAGAAGCCTTACTCTTTCTAGTCTCCTCACCACCTTTTTCAGTTCTCAGGCCTACACCAGGACTACCAGAACCTAAAGAGAATTCCTACACCAAGGACTCCTTCAGAAAAGCATCTAAGTTAGGAATACTCATATCCATATAAATTCAAGGGCTCTCTAGCATTGGTTGATTGCCTAGAGAGTCATGATGATCCTCTAAGATAAGACCCACAATAAACCAATCCACATCCTTCAAATCTATAGGAACTCCTTCCTCCTGAACCAAATCCTCCAAAGAATCAAACTTGTTGAATATTTCCTCCTCTTGATTGGCTTTGAGAGTCCTTTTTTGACCCCTATTTCTATTACAGGGCTTAACTAGGGTGAAACCATCCTTGTCCACCACTATCCCTTACATAGGGGCTTTACCTTTATCTAGATTTTCAGTAGATTGTGAGAGTTATTACCTATACCAGTATTGTTGGTGAATCTAGGGAATTTCCACTGAAGATGACCATACTCATGGAAGATACAACATTAGAAGGGAAAGGTATCATAATCCAACTGTTGAGTCTAAGAGGTAGACCCAACGCTCATATCAGTCGAGTCTGGCAATAGATTGTTCAAATCCATTTCCACACAGACACGGGCATAAGAGAAAATCTTCTTAAACAAGGTTTGTTGTGAGGGTCCAATGGGCTTACCAAGCATGAGAGAAATCATCTATAAAATGTCATTTCTCCTACATTCTAAAGGCAACCGAGGAAGACAAACACAAACTAGTACCCTAGAAGGGAGTTCCTCAACAGAGTTGAAGCCCATATGCTAGGGTCTGATGAAGAGGCCCACTTGATTGTAAAAATATGGTCCTCCTTCAAAAGCATGGTTTCAATTAGCAATGTATGAAAAATCCACCAAAAAGAAATTATTAGCAGCGATCAAAATTTCAAAATCCCCTTCCAGATTCCAAGTCCTGGGGATCCAAGAGTCCAAGAAGGTGTGTGACACCCGCATTCCCATAAATTTACATATCTAGACATGCTTAAAATAGTACTTGACATCATTTTCTATGGACTCTGATTGAATGAACAACTTGGGCCAATCAGATGATCTTCCTAAGCAACCATTCACCTTGCGAAGGCAAAGCCTGCCATTGTGAGACGGGCCAACTCTAGGGTTTTCCATCTTAGAATAGGGAACTCCCTCAGGCAGCACCCACAACACCCCCAACTCCACACCAAAGAGGTTGATCCCCCAAGGCCCCAACCGTACACACACAAGACCCAACCAGCCACTGGCCTAGAGCCACCCTCATGTAGCCAAGGGAAGGATACAAAGCACCAAAATAACATTGCACACCAGTGAATAGGGAAATATGTGTCCAACGCCTCCAAAGAATAGGAAACCAATGTTAAAAACCTTCGCAACAATTAGAGCTCCACTCAGCCACTCTTTCCCCGTGTGCACAAAAAAATAACACCCCCTCCTCCCCCAAATATAGCTATCGGCAACAGAAAGACGATCTAGACAAAAATAATACGCATGCACAACCATGCACCCTCATTCAGCTCGGGCCATGAAGGCTGTAGTGGAGCACACATAGGTTGCAGACTTCATCCTACAAGTTCCAATTTGAAAAACTTAGCTCAAAATCTTATAATTTAAATATTAATATGAAAATTTAATTAAACATCTATTTAATCTATTATCAATTAATTAATAATATGTTACAGATTTTTCTAATTTAATAGTAATAGTTTTTTTAATATTAGTAACATACTATTTTTTTTTTTTCAGTTTTATGTTTTTTTTTGCTTTCTTCTAAAAATAATAAATAATAAGATACAATTTTTACTTTTCAGACTATTTTTTTTATTTATTTTCAATCTTTATTTTATAGAAATATATATATCTATTAAAATCTTATAATTTAAATATTAATATGAAATTGAATTAAAAACATCAATTTAATCTAATATTACTTAATTAATTAAATACATAATTAATTGCATTTAATTAAACTTAATTCTTTATTTATCAATGCTATTATAATTTAACAGTATTCATATAATTTCAATAACATTAAAAGAAAATGTATTTAATTAATAATATTATTTATTAATCTTTTAATTTTAAAATCTAATAGTATGATAATATTATATTAATACTATATCAATATTAAATAGTATTAATTCTTTAAGAAATAGTCATTTTTTATTAGTATTAATCTAATATTAATTTGAGTTTTAGAAAATCATTAATATTCTAATATAATGTTCATCATTTAATAATAATATTACATTATATTAGTATTTATTATAAAATCATTTGATTATTTTTTTAAGAAAATCATTCTCTAGTAATATTCATTATTTAATAATAGTACTATATAATATTATATTAATATTATTTTTTTAAGAAATAGTCCTTTTTTCCTAAATTTTTTATTTTTTTATGTTTTTTTGTGAGGGATGTGCTGACCTCCTATAAGGACCGTATTGTCATTGTAGGTTACACCTCTGATGTAATTAATTAAATAAACATATTTTAAATTTTTTTTATAATGTTAGTAGAATAATTTATTTTGTTCAACATAAATAAATATATGGTAGTGATTCACGAGCTTGGCTTCACCTGCTCTCCATAATCCCTGTCTTGTAAAGGAAGTTTCCTTCGCTTATCGACGTTGATTCCATAGCTTGTAAAGTGTTAGCATGTACTAAAGAAAATATTTGTTTTTTGGTTTACCCAAAAAAAAGATGCCCTCGCCCGGTTGACCAGGTTTAAATACCTGCCCCGTTTAAAACAAATTATAATATTATTGTGTTTTTCTCTACGACACGTAGTCTTCTAACGTGAGAGGGACTCATATAGTCAACGAGCAGTATATTCCGCCGCTTTTTAAGTGAATAATTGTGTAGACATATATTAAACCAATTCATTAAAAAAAGGAATAGGATTGCATCCTCAAATGTTTAAGCCTTAAAACATATACAAATGCAGTTAAATCGCTCTAGGATTTATAGAAGTAATAAGAGGAGTTGGTGGATTATGATTAAAGGGTTTCTTTCAATCATTCTTGAGGTTTAGGTCATTAAGAGTTGGTTTCTATCTTATAATGTTTTTTTCTTTATTTTCTTCTTTATGTTGAGGAATAATTCTTATGAGAGTCAAATTCAATCTAGGAATCTTATCATGATGAGATCAACTAAAGCACCCTTCACATATGGTTGAGAAGTGACATATGCATATATGTTTGTTGGGACCATCTAAGTTGCTGATATTGAGGAGAACCATGGGAGCCATGTGAATTGTGTTGACATGATCACTATGGTGACGACCATGTTTTTTCCCTTGGGGAGGGGAAGGGTCTCTGTTAGAAGGGGAAGATGGCATGTGTGCAAGCGTGTAAGGCATATTAGCCCAATGGTTAAAAAAATTCTACGAATGTATAACTTCCAAGATAATTTTGTTAGCTTGCACCTAAATTTGTAAAAAACCACTAGAACAAGTTATTTATTTATTGTAGAAGGGAAAATACAAGTTAATAGAAACTCCTAAAGACAAAGTTGAATTTATATCTTTCCAAATACAATAAAATCTCCAATGTCAAAGCATGCTACATTTGGGAAAATTTACCTAGCATTTGTGGCTAATCATCCAAGAGAATAATGTGCCAAGAAAAAGAGCCTATGTATAAAATGCTTAAAAAAACATGTATCCAAGTCCAAGCATCTTGAGTCCATAGCTATAACCAAAGGTGCTTAAGTGTTTCAGGTAACCACAAAAAAGGATAATGAGCTTTAGAAACCTCTAGGTGGATCAATCAAGATCCAAAGAGGAGATCTTGGAGAGTAATACACCAAGAAAAACTAACAAGCTTGGGTTCCAAAAGTGTTGACCAAGTTCTATATGAAATATTCATTACATAAAATGGTAATGGATTACAAATCCAATCTACTATGAACTCCTAAATAATATAAAATACAAAGAATTCCATCAATATATTTTACAATGCTTATAATTTTGAAACATTTGATTATTTGGATACCATTTCCAATCCTTCTACCAATATATCTAGTGCATCTATTCAATTGAATATTGTGACAAAATTCATAAGTAATTAACTCAATAATAGTTTGAGAAGACTTGAAATCATGTATGATAGCTTGAATTTGGCCTTGGCTTCAAGCCAAGAAAACTAATTTTAGGGGGTTCTAGGAAAAATATATAAATTCAACTCATCCCCTCTATGAATTTGATAATATGCATCCATGTGATATTGGCTAGTGGTCAATCATGGAAAGCGATCATAAGGGACCACCAAATAGAGTATTGGTTGATAGAAATATAAAGTCTAATGTCATTCCAATTCTATATTAACCATATTTTGATAGAATCTTATGTTTCCCAAATGTTAAATTGGCAACAAACATGTCTTGAATTTACATATATGCCTTCAAAAAGAAAATAGAGTGAAAGCTTATCTATTTCCTAGCTTGTCTACCATAAGGAACCTTAGAAGAGATATAATGGTGCTTGACAATATATTACAAGCCACAATGCCTTCAAGGGCTCTAATAGTCTATTTAGCACATATGACCAACTCCTTTTATAGGTATTAATGAGCATAAATCCTCAAAAATCATGGAGAAAAGAATATAATTCCTAGGTGACTCTATGGAAGTTCTTTTATTTCTTAGAAGAAGCCCATAGGAAATCAAGCCTTAATATTTTAAAAAAAAATTGGGTGCCAAAGATTTAGAAGGAGTTCTATGTGAGAATATGTAGGGTTAAGATAGAGTAGTTTTGGTTAAGAGCATATGGAGAGACATAAGGAGCATGTGAAGGGAGAAGCATGCACACGAACATGTGCCCAAGTTGCAATGAAGGATTTTGGCCAAGGAAATGAAAGTGTTAGTGTGTTAAGCTTTTTACTTAGGCATTTACTCATTTGGGTGATATTTTCCCGTGTTGGATAGTTTTACACCCATCAACTATTTTCTTTCCTTTAAAAGGTTGTACGATATGCAATTCATGCATCTCATTTTTCATTCTCTTCTGGTGAAATAGCCTATGTGCTTCTCTTGTGCATTTGTGAAGGTTTATGCTGCAGATGATTTTCTTGGGTTATTTTCTCTAACATGGTATCAAAGCCACCCAATATATGCAACTCCTTCCTATGAGAGTTTTCATCTAGATATTTTTGAGATCATTAGTTGTTGGAGATCATTCAACATTTGAATTTTTTAAAATTTCAAAATTGCCTCATATTCAATATTTTTTTTTTGTTGGCATGAATCTCTATTTGGGAGATTAAATTCTATGAATGATGGGACCAGTTTTGGCAATGCGTTAGAGTTTTTTAAAATGTGTTATGTGCATTGAAGGCTAAATTCATTGTTGAGAGGGTGTGTATCCCTATTTGGAGCGATGATTTGCACTATGCCATGATTTTCCTAGTGTGATCACTTGTGTCTTAGGCACATATTTTTTCCATTTGAAGATTCATTTGAATTTGAAGGCTTTTTGTTGTAAGGGTATGTGCAGGATCATCATGGAAAAAATAGGCAATTAAGTGGCAAAAAATTAAGAAAAATCAGAGTTAGGAAACTTCACGTAAAATTTTGAAAAGGTAATCTATATTATTTCAAAAATATGTAATAATAGAATATGTAGAAAATTGAATGTAGCCCTAAAACTACGTTTATTTTAAAAAAAAATCTTTTGGTGAAAATTTGAAATTTCAATGTTGTCTTAAAATCGTGGAAAAAGTAAGAAGTAGGTTTATGTCTTACCACCCAAAACACAATAAAATGATAATAAATAATTTTTTATAATATTTTAGATATAAGTAGATGACTCATGTCCCGACGTGATGCATATTTTTTTGTAATTTTTTCCAAGTAAATAATTAATTATGAATTTTTATTACAACTTTTAAAAAAATATAAAAACTACTATCTCGACCACCTTAACTTGGTCAAAACTTCATGAAATTCAATTTTTATTTTTAATCCTATAGTATATGAAGCATAGAATGTGATGCATGTTTTGGATTCAAAAAATGTGATACCGTTTGAAAGTTATAGATGTTTTTCAATCAACCTATCTATCAAGAATTTAGTCGTAATTCAAATAGAAAATGGATAATAATTACTTATTAAATTCCAAGTAAAGAATAATTTATATTGGTGGAAATCTGAGAATCTCCTTTAAAAACCCTTTTCGTTTCATCAATTTTGGGTAAAAAAAAGTCATCAGCCACATACCCATCATATTGCCACTTTTTGGCCCATCATGATTTTGCACATACCCTGAAGAGGCTGATAATTCACCAACAAAAGGTAATGTTTTGCTGTGCTCTTGGGAATTCCTTGTTTGAGCAATTTAGTTGAGAAGAGGCTACGACTCAAAGAAGAGGTGTCATTTTTACTGTGTAAAGTTTAGAAATCCTTCACACATTCTGTAGGCCGCATGGTGTTGCTAGGAGGCACAAGTTCTTTGCTTTGGAGGAACAATTCAAAGAGGATGTTTGTTTTATTGAGCAATACAAAATTTATATTCTATAAAGTTTGAAACGAAATATTTATTTAGGGCTTCAATGGTGAGCAACCGAGAAGAAGTGGGACCAAGGCTTTGAAGTTTTTTCTAGGAACCATTATCCCACATTGGTTGCGTGGGGATATTTATAGTTGTTTAAATTGCCATTTTCTCATATTTTTGTTATGAGCAAAGGCTCATGGTGGCATGAGTGAAGGAACACACGAGAGGTGTAAGTTGTCCTTCGCCAATGTTGTACCAATCAAGTCTACTTGTGTCCTCCATCTTGGTGATTCGTGTAGAATCCTTGCAATAAGGTGCATTATTTTTTGCTCTTTTCTTTTAGTTTCAGAGAATTAGTTACTCTTTGCTTCCTGAAGTATAAAGGCACCTGGAATTTTATTTCAAGAGGCTGCAATTGGTTGATTTATTTTGGAGGTTTTAGTTATTTTGGTGTAATTTTTCTTTTGGTGCTATCTTTGGTCATGACTACTCTTGAATCCATTGAATTGTTAACCCCCCGTAATTACAATACATGTAAAATAAAAATGTGTAGGTTGCTTCAGTCTCAAGGTCTGTGGTCCACACTGAGCAATGTCCAACCCACTCTTACCAAGGAACTTGAAATATTTTCTTATAGAAATAAGTACGACCAAGCTATGGGGTTGATGAAATTGAATGTTTTTGATAGTCTCCTCTTTCATATTGATGAGTTGGATACACCCAAGGAGATATGGGATAAGTTACATAACCTATTTGGTCAGGTCAATGAGTTTTGTGTCCTACAACTAAAGGTTGAATTAACCGCTCTTACCCCTAAAGCATTCCCTTATATTGATGACTTTGTAGTGAAATTCAAATCTTTAAGGTCACAACTAGTGGGATGTGGGAAGAGAAAAACTGATAAGGAGTTCATCATTTTGATACTGTCTAAGTTGAGAGGCCCATTTACTGTGTTTTCTTCTACCTTCTACTCCATAATGAATTCTTTGGATAGTGCATTCCAAATGCCTTCCTTTGAGACTTTTTGTGACTGGTTGACATGGGAGCAAGCCAAACTTGTCTAGTTAGAGGTGATCCCTATAAATCATGCATTGGTTGCACAAGAATCTAAGAGAAAAGGGAAAAAGAAATCTAAACCTAAGACAGAGTCAAATGATACTTCCACCTCTTCAAAAGAGGGCAATCCCAAGAAGGAGAAATTCAATTGTGTATATTGCAAAAAGAAAGGGCATGATGAGCATCATCATTATATGAAGAAGATTGATGAAATTTCACACCTTCTTCAGAAAAACAATGTCCCATTTCCCTCATTTGTAACTCCTCCTTCTACAGCCTCTACATCTTCATCTCCACCATCATCCTACCCTACACAATTAGAAAATGTAGGTTTTGCAAGTGGTAAAGGAGATAAACACTACATAGGTAAAGGACATTCATTGGTGACTTTTGTAGTTCATTCTAGTCATGACAGATGGTTTTTATATTCCAAAGCATCTCACCACATGGCTTATAGTCCCTATCATTTTTTGGGTCTTCATCTTGCTGACACTTCCAAAATTCTGTTGGGAGATAATAAGCTTTTGGATGTTGTGGGGGTAGGAAATGTTGAGATAGGTGATGGCTGTTTCAAGAATGTAAGTTGTGTATACCTAAGTTACAAAAATATTTTGTCCATCTATTAGATCACCCATGGTGAGGTACCAAAGACTATTGAATTCACTGCAAATTTTCTTTTCATCAGAGAGGTTGTTGCTAGAAAAGTCATTACAGTTGGTAATGTTGATCATCAATTCCATTTGTACACCTTCTCTCACTTTGTTGATGATGATGACTATGCTCCTCGCACTCCTCTTGCCATTGTTGAAAGCAATTTCTCTGGAGAGATTGGTCGATTGAATTTTGGAGTTCTTCAGACTCATGTTGATACATCCCCTGTTGCTTTATAGGTTGGGTTTCCAGCATAGTAGGATATTTTTGATCCGTGAGATCTTGTTTTATTAGATGAGTATTTGGTAGACATCTCATATTTGTTTGTGGAGTCTCATCTTGTAGATTTGGGAGATATACTTGAGGGGATTTTTCTCCTCTTTTATCAATGACAGTTTCAACATGGTAGTTGATACATTTGGATTGTCTTTGGAGGTTGACATTGTCAATTGAGCCTTCACTTTCACTTGATTTGTCACATTTCTTGGTTGCATTTGATCATTATTATGAGATGGACTATTTTGTTAGGAGATTTCCTTCCTATGTTCAATTGGAAATGGAGTGGCTTCTTCATCACATGGAGGACCTTTTTCTCCCTAAGGGGAGAGGAGTTTATTGTAGGAATTGGATCATCTTTTGCTTTTAGGCATGGGTATGTGTGGGATCATGATGGCCAAAAAGTGGTGATTTGATGGGTATGTGTAGGGTATGTGGTCGGGACTTAATCTAACACCAAAAATGAGATGAAACGAAAAAGGTTTCTTAAAGGATATTTTAGCTTTCCACCAATATAAATTATACCTTTACTCTTGAATTTAATAAATAATTATTATTCATTTTCTATTTTAAATTACACTTAAAAAAGTCCCGATTGACAGGGTTGATTGAAAACATCTATACCCTCTCAAACGATATCACATTTTTTGAATTTTGGAAACACGATGTGTCACATTCTTCTATGCTTTGCATGTACTATAGGATTAAAAAAATGAATTTCATGAAGTTTTGACCAAGTTATGGTCAAACATACTAATTTTATATTTTTAAATGTTTTAATAAAAAATCATAATTAATTATTTACTTGGAAAAATACAAAAAAAATATGTATCACATTGGGACATGAGTCCCCACTATATCTAAAAATCTTATAAAAAATACTATCATTTTATTGTGGTTAGGTGGTCTAATAAAGACCTACATTTTATTTTTTTCCAAATTTAAGTGTTATTGCATTGAAATTTCAAATTTCAATTAAATAGATTTAAAAAATTAAAATTAAACTCCTAGTAGTTTAGAAACTACATTCAATTTGCTACAGATTCTATTCTTTTTATATATTTATAATAATATAGATAACTTATTCAAATTTTTATGTCAAAAGTTTCCTAACTTTGATTTTTTCTAAATTTTCACCACTTAAGTGGGCCTATTTTTTCCATGATGATCCCACAACATACCTGTATATTTTATTAGTATCGAGCTTCTTCACAAGGGATAAGTGCCATCTCTTTCCTCCTATGGGGATCATTTATCGTATATACATGATGTATGTAGTCCTTGAAGGGTATGATTGAGTTCTCCATCCATGCATCTTGTCTTGTTTTTCTTCTCTCATTTGGAGAGGGGTTTTTTCCCACATGGTTTTTCTCCTTTTCTCTAGTTGTGAGAGATTGAATTGTAAATGGGTACCTAACATGGTCAAGTGTAGGTGTAAAAGCACAAACTTGTGTCACACTTTCAGCCAAATAAATAGTTTTGAGAAAAATATTTTCGGCTGGAAAGGTTTCAATAGAATAGGTTTTGACTGACACCATGAGGCTTGTACATGGCACATAGGATTTTAGCTAAATATGTTTAAGCCAAATCCAATTTTTTTTTCCCTTTTCCACTTTCAAATTGGTCTACATTGGCTTATTTTATTGTGTGGGGTTTCTATAGAAAGGGTTTTGGCAAAAAACCCTTCCTATAGAAATTGTTTCTACCAAAATTGTCTATGTGGCATCCTAGTTGGTAGCCAACTTAGCTTTTTTAAAAAAATTCTAAAAATTTCAACATTAGCTAAGTATTTCTTTAGTCTGAATTATGTTTTTAAAAGAAATAAAATAATCTCCTTTTAGAGCTTGAGTGGTGAACCTTATATGTAATTTTTTTAATATTCTTGATTAGTTTTAATACATTTTATTTTTAAAATAATGCAGTGGTTGGTAAATTTAATTGATTAGAAATTAAATAAAAAAGTAGTAAAACAATATTAATTTTTAAAAATATATGGGGGAAAAAAGAGGGAGAGAGTCCTCTTCAAAAGGGTATAATTTGTTTTTTGAGAATGATTAAAAAAATAGACAATATTGACATCCAATGAAAACTATCAAATTCTGACAAGTTTGACTTTAAAACGTTATTATGAGAAAAAATATACATCAAAAATTTTATTTTTTTTCCATGCACTAGATATTGAAGTTTCCTATTTGAGAAAAAATAGGGGAGAAATGAACTTTTTCAATTTATTTCTTGATGGCCCATGAAGTCACTTTTTTCTGAAATTTTCAACATTTCAAAATCTATTCTTAAATTGATAAAAAAATAATGAAAATTAAAAAAAATCTTAAAAAATTACAGAATAAACTTCTTAACAAAAAGTTCTACATTTCATTAGTTTACATCATTTTGAAATTAAAACATAAAAGACCTCACTTTTATGTGGTCGAAGTTCATAATTTTGTTAAGTTGGCCGATTCCTTATAAAGTGTGACACATGATTGTGCTTTTGCACTGTGAAGCTCCGGGACCCATTGCATTTTTTCATTTTTGCATCTTTCATCCCTCCTGTTGTACTTATGGGGATGTTAGTGTGTTAAGTTTTTTACTTAGGCATTTAATCATTCAAGTGGCTTTTTCCTGTGTTGGGTAGCTTTACACTTGTTAACTATTTTCTTTCCTTTAAAAGTTTGTACAATATGTAATTTATGCATCTCATTTTTCATTCTCTCTTCTAGTGAAATACCCTGTGTGCTTCTCTCATGAATTCATGAAGGTTTATATTGCAGATGATTTTACTGGGTTATTTTCTCTAATAGAAAGAAAGAAAGGTACATGAAAATGATTTCAACACAAAATTTATAAGGGGAGTCTTGTGCAAATTTCAATATTTTAATAACTACATAAAGACGAAACAAATATACATAATAAGTAATAATTAATAAATAGACCATATCATATGTGTACATGGTGAAAAACATTTTGAAAGAAAAAACCCCACTCCAAACTAGCTTAATGTATTATTTAGTAGACAACATAATTACAATAAACTAGTAGAGAAAGACTTCACAAAAGTATTACAACCTAGATATTTGTAGGAATTCTAACAACTTAACGATATCTATAAATCTCTCACACAACCTCCATCTCAAATTCCTAATATATATGAGATACAATATATGAAATCATCAAAGGCTAATTAGAAAACCATGACTCCATAGGCTAAAAGAAAAATAGTTCTTCCACATGTAATAACCTTGTTATAACTCACACAAAAAATTGAACATTCAATTATGGTTCAATTATATCTAACCTAACATGAATCATAATTTGGTCAATGAGTGTAACGCCCCTCATAGCCCTTATGTGTCAATTTTTTTTTCCATTTTCTATGTAAACCTCTAAAGGCCATAACTTTAGATTCAAGAGGCTAATTGGCCCCCCTTTTTTCAATTATAAATATCAAAGAGACCTAGACAAAATAAACCACCCTTGGTGATACCAAACAACCCAAAAATATTTATTTTTTCCAAAAACAAACTTTAAAGCCTAAAAATTAAGTTTCTCTATTTTATAACCCAAAAATTGTATGTTTTATAATTTTAACATTAAGATTATGGTTGAGACACATTTCTTAAAATTCTCCAACTTTTTGAACACCTTGCAAGAGAAAATGTATTATCAACACAATGATCTAAATGCTAGGGGTTGAGAGGCCTATTGGGTCCCAAAATTATTGCTCCACTTCCTACAATGGAATTCCAATCACAAGGCAAAGATCTTAATCATGCAAGTGAAATCAATTCATAATAAAAACATGAAGGGTTGCATGTTAGCTCTATGAGACTAAGTTATCTCTCCTACACTTTGAGCTTAGCTTAGAATTAGGAGGGTGTTCCTAGGTTATACCTTAATAGGTATTTAAACCAATTAAAATGAAAAATAAAAAAATGATTACAACCAAACCCAATTGAAATATTAACCACAAATTCCATCAATACATCAAAATAGATTGCTTGCAATAACTCATACTTTGTACAACTATCCAAGAATGAATGACATAAAATATACCTACTAAATATTCGCTTAAGAATAGTATGCCTATCTAATTGGGTAACATAGTCACAATTCATAGAGAAGTGAACAAACTAGAATCAAGGAACATGAAGCTATGCATTTTCATACCAAAAAGATTATAAATTTTGCAATAGAACATGCTTAGTAATCCATGACACAACTATATATATTTATATGTAATGTGAGAGAGATTGTTACAATACATGCAATATTTTAGAACAATGTCACAATAATCTAACCCAATATTACATTCATGCGAAAATATGTGATGTGAGAGAATACCTAGCTACAACCAAGCAATCTTCCTAAATATAAACCTAATTTCCTAGAAAATTTATGCAACGAAATACATTTGCAATATTAATCTTCTTTGACATCAAATACTTGTACCCATAAAATAAACTATAATTGCTTCAATAGATTCCCTAAAAAAATTTGGCATCTAGATACTACAAAAAAAAATCAGTGTCTTTGTCAAAATGACCCAAAAAGTTTGCTATATCACCTATTAGGCATCAAAACCTAACTCATAGTTCTATAGCAATGCCAAATTTGTATCCAAGGATGAATCCCACCTATAATAAATATTTTAGATCAAAAAATGTATTGGGCATTGATTTCTGGTAGTTGGGAAACCTCTTGCATTAATGGTGGTAGCTAAGAGAAAACATGGACATTTAACTTTTGCATCCACACTTGTTTTGAAACTATGCACTTTAGGTTCTAGGATCCAAGTTCCACCTAGTGTTTAGGATCTAGGGAAGAACAATGATTGGGGAGAGAGAGTGGTTGTAGACATAGAATTGGAACTTTGATGTTCAAAGTTCAAGGTTCCACTTGAGGTCTGAGATTTGAGGAAGAACACTAGTTAAGGAGTGGGAGGGGTATAAAAATAGAATTAGAACCTTAAGGTTCCAAGTTCCAAGTCTCAATCGGTGTTCGAGATCAGGGGAAGAACATTGGTTAGAGTAGGAGTGGATATGGGTGTACAACTAGAACCTTGAGGTTCTAGGTTCCAAGCTCCACCCAGGGCTTGAGATCTAGCGAAGAAATTGGTTAGGGTGTAGGAGTGAGTGAAAATCTAGAATGAGAACCTTGAGGTTCCAAGTTTGACCCAAGATTTAGGATCTAAGAAGGAACATTGATTAGGGAGCAGGAATATGTGGGGACTTGGAATCAAAACATTGATGCTCTAGGTTCTAGGTTCCACTTGGGGTTTGAGATTTGGGAAGAACATTGGTTCAGGAGTGGGAGTGAGTGTGAACCTGGACCAAAAACCTTGAGGTCCCATGTTCTAGGTTCTACTTGGGTTTTGGGATTTAGAATGAAACATGTATCAGGAAGCAAGAGTGGGTGAGAACTTGGAACCAAAACCTTGAGGTTCCAAGTTCCAAATTCCACTCGAGTCTATAAGAGTTTCCTATGGAGATATCCACCTAAGATCTAGAGGCCAAATGGAAAGCACAAAGAGATCAATATGCAATGCTCGATATAGAAATGGAGTTGAATATCTTGGAATTGAATTACAAATGAGAACCCCTTGGTTATATAGCAAAGGTGAGACATAGGATTAGACAAGATCATGACAAGTGTCTTAATCCTATGACATGAGACAACTAACTCTAGATATAAAAGTAAAAAAGATAAGATATATACATGACAATTAAGTCTTCTAGAAGGAATAATAGGACCTAATTAAACTTAACATGTGAATAAGTCCCTTAGTAAGAATTAGCTAGGTACAATACTTTTATACACGCCAACACCAACCCTTAAGTGAAACATAGGGGGAATATTATTATGCAAATGATGTAAAGATACAAAGATGGGTCCTGACTACTAGGCCATGTTAGATCCCCATGTACATATGAAAATGTAATCTCTCACAATGAAGAAAATGAGAAAAGCGAATGGGAAAAAATTCCTCTCCAAAAGAGAGTTGAAAGAAAAATATTATCAATGAATACTGAGAAGTGAAAAACCTCATGTGAGGAAAAAGACCCCCATAAGAGAGAAGAGGAAGATAGACCATGCAACCCCCCTCAATGGTGAGTCTCCTACAATGATATAATCTTGACATTGAATGTTGAAGATGATCTAATCTTGCTGAACAATGTTCCTCCGCTTACGAAGAAACAAAACCAAGATAATATGTAGGATGTGTTCCCATTCTTGAAAGGAAGATGTAGGGAGAAGAACATGATATATATGACACACCTCTAAACTATGCTCAAGTGTCTCCATGTCAATTTCAAACACTATAATACTCCAAACATGTGTTCTAGGAAACACTATGGAATATTTCAATCTATAATCTCCTTGAGATGGATGTAGAACACACTCCAAAGGTAAAGATGCCTCCAATAAACACAAAGAAACCTCATCCAAATTTTGTCCAAAAGTAACTATTGTCACAAGAAATTCAACCCTATTGAACATGAAGTTCAAAATTCTAATGACACAATGGAAACAACCTCAAGGTGTGGGACCTTTGTGCATATGTGGTTGAATATTTGGAGAAGGCCAACTTCGTCTTTTGATTTAAGTTTAATTTTTTGGTCTGACCCAACATATGAAAACCTACCACTACCCTACTCTAATAGCTCACAAAGGATAAGGGAAAGAAGGAGAACATGAAAGGGAAATGGAAGTGGTACACTAAGATGAAAGTTGTTTCTTCTTGGATAAGATTATTGCAAGTATGAGCAAGTTTGGTGTTGTTTTCATTAATGTTTTCATTGATGTTAACAAGGTTCAGAATGTTGCGGATTGTACATATATAGTTCAGATGTTGTTGAGATGTTGTGAGTACATGGAGTTATCGTTATGATGTTGCAAATGTGCTGAAATGATGGGTTACTAAGTGCTTTTGAGAAAATTAATAAAGAGTGAATTCAAAGTTATATATGTGTTCAAAATGTGCTCTGGTATGTGTTCCATGTTTCTTCCGTGTTGATCCTATGCTTTTTCATATATGAAGGGTTGATGTTGGGGGTTTGTTGGTGATAGCTCCTGATTTACAACTTCTAGCTTGATGGAGTGTGAAAGTTGTGTTCACCGGTGTGTGATCTGGTTTGGAAGAGTTGCTTGTCTATGGACTGGGAGAAATGCTTCTGCTCCATAGTACTTCGCTGATTTGTTTCAGGTCTTGTGGATCTGGAATATGTCTTGTAATAATGGTCTTTGGGTTCTAGCAGAGATGTTCATGGTTTAGTGCTCTGAAAGTTGAGTTTTAGAGTTGTGTGTGTTTACATAGTATAGACAGACTATTGGAAGGTGTTCTATGTTCAAAGGTTGTTGCAATTGCTACGAATGTATCTGAAGCTATTTGAGATGTGTTCTCATGCATGATAAATCATGTTATGTTGTCCTTGTGTTATTTTCTTGTTGGGAAGTGTGTACTTTGATTTTCATTAGGTTTGGCCGACTTGGTGTTTACACTTCATATGAAGAATTAAAAATTTAATTAAGGAACCATGTGGTTGATCCAAGACATTGATTTTGGTCTTGGCTAAGTGTTTAATTGGTCCACTCACATTCCTTTCCACTGCAGGAATGTTGAGTTCCCAACCTAATTTGAATTTATAAAATGAAGCATATGTAGTAGACCTTGGAGAAAGTTTCCAAGGTTTCAGAAGATGGTATAAATGCAAGTTGAGATTCGAAGGATTAAATAGACAAAGTAACGAAGTAAGCCACAAGTGAAGAATACAGTTGTGCAAAAGTAAGTTGAGGCAATAATACTTTATTGTGTTAGATTCTTGAAAGTAGTGAGCTGAAGGTTTATGCAATCTTCTAATCAAGGCTATGAATGTGTGTAAATTGTTGTGGGGGATTTTTCTATTATCTTTTGTATCTGTAGGCAGTGAGCCTCCCTATTGGATAGTGACTCCTTTCTATAGGCAATGAGCCTCTTGTATTCAGTTTTGCTATTACTTTATATTGTGAGTTAATCCTCACCATGGTTTTTCACTTATTGGTTTTTCCATGTAAAATCTAGTGTTCATTGTGGGTATGTGTAGGATCATGATGGGCCAAAAAGTGGCGATGTTGATGGGTATGTGTAGAGTATGTAGTTGACGACCCTTTTTTTACCCAAATTGATGAAACAAAAAAGGGTTTTTAAAGGAGATTCTTAGATTTCCACCAATATAAATTATGCTTTACTTTGAATTTAATAAATAATTATAATCATTTTCTATTTGAATTATGACTAAAGTCCTGATTAATAGGCTAATTGAAAAGCATCTATATCTTTTAAACAATATCACATTTTTTGAATCTGAAACATGCGCCACATTCTATTCTTCACATACTATATGTTTAAACAAAAAAAGTTAAATTTCATGAAGTTTTGACCAAGTTAAGGTGGTCGGACATACGAGTTTTTATATTTTTTAAAAGTTGTAATAAAAAATTCATAATTAATTATTTACATGAAAAAAATTACAAAAAAATATGCGTCACATAAATACATGAGTCTTCTACTTATATCTAAAATCTTATAATTTTTTTTATCATTCTATTGTGGTTAGGGTGGTCAGATAGACACCAACTTCTTATTTTTCCTGAAATTTAAGTACTTGCATTGAAATTTCAAATGTTTTTCCAAATAGATTTTTTTTTTAAAACAAACCCTAGTAGTTTAGAAACTACATTCAATTTGCTACAGATTCTATTCTTACATATTTTTGAAATAATATAGAGAACTTATTCAAATTTTTACATCAAGTTGCCTAACTCTGATTTTTCTGAATTTTTTGCCACTTAAGGGCCTTTTTTTCCATCATGATCTTGCACATACCCTTGTGTTGATTTTTCTTTTTGTTATTTGCATTTCATGTTCATACTTAATAACAAAATATTGTGGTTTTGAATTTGATAAGTGTTTAAAGTTTTGTGTTTGAATTTGGTGACAACTGATTCACCACCCTCTCAGTTGTCCTATTCCTTTTAACAAAGATTGCTTAGTACATCGAAGGAGAGGATGAAAAGACTCACATAGTTATCTATTTGTTGATTCTCAAAGGAAAACATAGAGATCTTAGGGTTTGACAAGGTGTTGGAATGAAAGAAGATTTCCAAAACAATAATTGTAAACAAAATAACTCAGCATATAAGCATGAAAAAAGACAACACTCAAACATGAAGGTAAGGAAATATTACTCATACATAAATGATGAGAGAAATTGTAACAATGATAAAATTCATTAATGTAAAGGAATATAGAAAATATTTATAATCATAGGGATGCAAAATGTAGGTCTACCAAAGAAAAAAACCTCAAAGGAGTCACAGGAAGAACCCTTGAAATGAATACATTTATTTCCTTTATAGATCAAGCATAACTTAGAACAACAAACTAAATCACAACCCTTTTATTAAGGAATATTGAGGAGATCCATCCATGAAATCCACATTAGAGCAATCCTGGATGTGCACACCATACCCAACAATGAATATTGTACTAGAAAACCTCCCAAAAATGCCTTATGAAATCAACGATTTGGGCATGGGGCAAGTTAGGAAGTATAATAATCCACAATGAATGATCATGGGTGCCCATGAGATCATTTTCAAAAGTCAAAGAGTGTAATAAATGATATCCTCGAGCCTTAAAAATTGAATAGGTAGGTGAGAAGGTCACTCAACCATTAATGATGCTGACCACAAAAACATGCCAATCTACAAAATTGTCAAGGAATTGGGCCTGAAAGAATAAATTTTCTATGCACTAAATGGTCTAGAGCCATGAAAAAAGAGCACCTTCATCGAGGATCAAGTGTTAGGCCTTATTCATACCACTTACACATCATTAGGATCAGACCATTGGAGATTGGGCTTTCAGGGTTCACTATACCACATGATAGAAGATGAAGAAGAAGGAATAAAGTAGAAAGGGAGAACCAAAAAGTCCAAAAAGGTCACCCTTATCGAGTTTTGGAGATTGGGGAGAAGGATTACATTGATGCTTGATGCCCGAAAGGTTTAGCCTTAAATGAAACCTTTGAAGGATATGCCAGATATTGGGGATAAGGCTTATGCCTTATTGTAGAGATCAAAAGAGGAAAGTGGATGACTGATGTCTGATGTCCTAAAGGATCCATTATAGGTCAAAGGGAAGAGCTACCGTTTACTAAAGAAAGGTTGGAGGTAAAGGAGAAGGACAAAGCCCGAAGTTTGAAAACTCAACACTTAGTCAATTTTTCAGAGGAAGGAGTGAAAGTGAGAAGGAAAAAAGGTGAAAGATGAAAGTTCGATGCCCAAAAACCAAAGATGAGACTTTAGGGATTTGGGTTCATGAGGAGGGCTTACTTCCTATGAGGAGAAAGTGGTAAGGCTAAAGATGTAAGGTTGAATGTTAACACCCAAAGATCGATAGAAGAAAAGGTCAAAATAGAAGAGGCAAGAGGGAAGCCTTAACCTCGAAGTCTGACAACCCAAGACTTAGAAAAATATTGAAAAGTGTAAAGAAAATTTTCCTTTAATATTTTTGGCTTTCAATCCTTACTCTTTTTTTTTGGCTTCGGGATGAATCCATGCTCAATAAGCAAAGAATTATCCTAAAGGTGTGCAATACACCACATGATGGCTATGCAAATTTTGTATATTATTTTCTTTTTGGGCACAAGCTGAAGCATGTGTCAGCTTGGTAGGGATTTTCTTCAAAGCTATTCTCACAATTCTGAGATTGCCCACTTGCTTGAAATGTCATCTATTCACTTCGGGTGGTTTATCTTTTGGCAGAGTGATCTCTTTGAGTGGAGTTTTTCAAAATGTAGTGGGTTTCTTGCTTTTAGGTGGAACCTTTGAGTCAGTGTCGTTGACCTCTATGGTTGATTGATCAAATTTTGCAAGGCTATGATTAAAATCCAATTGTTCTCTGACAACTATCTTCGTTAAATATCTAAAGGCCATTAATGAAGCAGTTGGGACTTATTGAGTGAATATTGGTGTGATCTAATCAAGGTCTAGGATTGGATTATGGAGGTGATCCCATAATGCTAGTTTACAATTCTAGTGAGGAAGGAAAATTACAAAAATGCTCCTATGATTTTTTTTTTTCTTTTTAGGGGTTCACACAAAATGGGTTGTTCGAATGGACCCAAAAGGCGTTTGAATGGACCTTGATTCAAGAAAACCCTATTAAATGATGGGACCCACTTTTTTGGCATTTTTTTATAACAAAGACAAAGGAAAATTGAATAAAGGGGGGGGGAGTTCACTTGAACTAGGGTTCATTTGAACTCTGGTTCTAGTGAACCTCCAAGGGGGGTTCTCTTGAACCTAGGTTCATTCGAACCCCCCTTTTTGGCCCTTCCCCCCCTCTTGCACCAATTTTTTGTAGAATTTCTCCCTTCGAAGCTCGGTTTGAGGATGAAAATGGAGGAGACTTTATAGACCCAATTAGATGTTGGTAGTCCTCAAAATGAGCTATCCATCAAATACAATTTTAATATTTTTTTGTTTTATTATGTATTTTATTTTTTATTTTGATTAAACATAGGTATTTCACCAAAAATCAAGCTCTTTGTTCTACACATGTGGAAAAATAGAATATTATCAATTTTTTTTTGGAAAATAGCAACACACTAAATATTGACGTCCTTGATCCAACAAATAAAATAAAATTGAATTTCGATACATACAAAAAAGGTTATTCTTTAGCCAGTGAATCATGTATAAATTGTAAAAGGTTCAGCTTTGAAACATAATTAAGAAAACAATATTAAATGAAATGTTATGAAGCCAATTCCATGCACTAGATATCGTAGTTAGAAATCTAAATTCAGGAAAACTAGAATTTTATCCTTCATAGAAAAAAAATTATGTGTTAGCCAGTGATGTCAGTCTTTAAAAATGGTGTTTACTATTAAAAACTAATTTTTGAAGGAGATGGAAAAAGAAGTGCAATTTGATTTGAATTTTTTTGAAAAAAATATATTTAGAATCTACAGACAAAGTTTCAAAAATCACTAGCTTGCATCATCTTCAAATTCCTCATGGTTTAGCCGCTATAGGTGCCCAAAAGTGAAGATTTAGTTAAAAATATTCAATTCAATGCCCAGTTTGGCCAAAAATTGTAAACTAGTATTGTGGAATCACTGTGGGCTATCAAAACAAGACATATAGCAGTTTTTTCTTTCAAAATGTTTGCAATAGTGCTCTCTTCTTTTGATTATAAATAGGGGTTGGCAACATGGGTTAAATAGTTCAAAAAATTGCTTCAAATGTTTGTTCAAAGAATATAGATCTAGTAGGGTGTTTCTTTTTCTTAGAAGTAGAAAGTTGTATAGAATACTATTATTCTCTAGCATGTTATATTTTTTATCTAAACTTTCATCAGATTGGCATTTGACCTTTATTTTTCAGTTCATCCATTATTGAAGTTCGATCTATTTGGGATAAATCTTTGAAATTGTGCATGTTATGGCCTTTGTAATGTTTCTTGTTTATATTTCATTCATGTCAAAAGCATTGTGTTAAGTCTACTTTGATAGTTTGGATAGCTAAATTTCATGTTATCAAGATTTTATGCTAAATACTAGCTTTTGGAAATTGGATTATGTCTATTAGAATTTTTCATTTTTCATAAAATTTTTGTCATTCTTCATACAATGCTATTAATGGAGAAGTTTTCTATAAGTTTTTGGATATTTCTGTTAATCTATAGAGCTTTCTTATGTTTTATTGGACCTTAATGGGTGTTTCACATGTAAATATTTGAATGACTACACTATGCTTTCACTAAGCCTTTGTTGCGTGTTCTCTTCCCAACAATGAAGGGTCAGTGGCATTATATGTCTATTATATGTCTATCACACACTAATTACCTGGTATCTTTGATATATGACTAAAATAAACTACTAAAAATTGCATATAAAATAACTAACTAGTCATGTGACTATTAGTGGTTTATTTGTAGCCATTTATAATAACACCAAATTTATGACTAAACAAATTTAGTCATTTATTTAGTCATTATTTTAGTCATTGATTTGGTCATTACTTTAGTCATTGATTTAGTCATTTATTTAGTCATATATTTAGTCATTAATTTTAGTCATGTGACTATTTTAATTGGTTTATTTGTAGTCATTTGTAACACCACAAATTTTGCTGGCTAAACTATTTTTACTAGTCATTTATTTAATCATTGATTTGGTCATTGATTTAGTTGTTGTTAATTAATTTTATTTTAGTCATGTAGTGATTTATTTAATCATATATTTAGTTATATATTTAATCATTAATTTAGTCATTGATTGTTTGTTAGCTGGTCATTTATTTAGTCATATATTTAGTCATTACTTTAGTCATATATTTGGTCATTTATTTAGTCATATTTAATCATTAATTTAGTCATTACTTTAGTCATTACAAATTAAATCTAACTTAATTAATCCTCACAAATTTATACATATAAACTTCAAGTATCATAGATATTCAAATGTTAAAAAACACCATGAAATGAAGACTAAAATGCTTGAACAAATATGATTGATTAGACACAAACACAAATAGATTACAAATCAGAGGAGCTACAACACAATATTTATGAGTGGAGATAAAACCACTCTAAAATTTTACTTCATTAAGCCTCATTGGAAAATCAAAATCTCATTGGTTTCATTCAATGTCTCAGTGACACTGTACAACTTATAGACACTATATAAACAAAATACTCTTATTTTCATATACTTATATTGTTTTCCCCTTCCTTAACTACAGTCCTTTTGGAAGGACAATGACCTCCTATAGGGGCTTGACCCATTTAATCCCCTTGCAAATCCATAGCTTTCCCACTGCTATTGGTTTCGGCTCCTCCAAAATCTTCCTCACTCATATTCACCTTTCACTTCTCCAATTTAGAGTTGTAGCTTGAAAATAAGGTTTCAAAATTTGCACATCAAAAACTTAGAAAAGTCAAATAATACAGAGGATAAAATTCAAACATTTTCTTTTCCTTTTCCAACTATGACACCCTAAACTTAGGTGCTAGATATAATGTTTCATAATTATACTCTTACAATTTTAAAAAGATGAATTAATTGCAAGACAATAAACGATGGACAATATTCAGTGGTGATATAGGGGTGTGGCAGGATCATCATGGAAAAAAAAAAGGCCCTTAAATGGCTAAAAATTTAGAAAAAAATTAGAGTTAGGAAACTTGGTAGTAATTTAAATAATTTATCTATATTATTTCAAAATATGTAAGAATAGAATCTATAGAAAATTGAATGTATTTTCTAAACTACTATATTTTTTAATCTATTTGTTTGAAACAAACGTGTAGTTTGGGAATGTAGAATAGGAATATGCAGTAGAATGCACCATATACAATAAAATGATAATATTTTTATAATATTTTTAGATATAAGTAGAGGACTCATGTCCTGATGTGATGTATATTTTTTGTAATTTTTTTCCATGTAAATAATTAATTATGAAATTTTTATTACAGCTTTTAAAAAATATAAAAACTCATATGTCTGACCACCTTAACTTGCTCAAAACTTCATGAAATTCATTTTTTTTTTTTAATCCTATAGTATCTGATGCGTGTTTTGGATTCAAAAATAGTGATACCGTTTAAGTTGCCGATTTTTTTTCAATTAGCCTATCAATTTCTTGACTTTAGTAAATAATTGAATAGAAAATGAATAATAATTACTTATTAAATTCAAAATAAGCATAATTTATATTGGTGGAAGGTGAGAATCTCCTTTAAAACCCTTTTGTTTCATCAATTTTGGGTAAAATAGTTGTCGATACATACCCATCATTGCCACTTTTGGCCCCATCATGATCCTGCACATATGCCCTATAACCACAACTACTTTATTCTGAACAATTTGATCAATATCTTGATTATTCATTTTAAATTTTTAATTGATACGTGTGTGTGAATTGGAGCTTTGGATTAGGTTATGAACATCCATCAAAAACATATTTGGAATTAGATTTTTATCAGATAACACAATTCTCACATGAACTATAAAAATGCATCATTATATTCTCAGATCATTTGAGTTTGGTCCATTGATAAAAATGAAAGCCTCAAATAGAGTACTCCAATCCTAGAACATACTACATTATGATACAAATTAAATACCTGGCTGATTTGGATCAACATAAGGGAGTGAATGAACTTGTTTTCCAGAGACACATAGATCTGTAAATTCTCCAGAGACCTACACAAAGTAATTGTCATTCCTACCTCCTCTGTACAAAAGGCTAGTGGATAGAAGTTAAAACTATGCTAGACTTGTTACAACTTTATCCCATAGTTGTCAAATGCATTCCCCAACTCTAAGAAAACACCATACAACCAACTAAAAATTAACGCATGCAAACATAATAAAAATGAAATTTGTAGAGTCTGTGATATACTAAACAAGCTTGTGGTGAAAATAACATTTAATATCATTGACAATCCAAATCACAATCAGTGATCCATCATTAGGATTAAAGAAAATTATCCTAATGATGAATAACTAAGTGTGATCTTGATGAAATTAAATGTACATTTTTTTTACTAGAATCTTGTTACAAATGCAAACAACACATTCAACCCATTTGGTCATATCTAGCAAGTGCATAAATTACAAAATAACCTATATATACTATATAAATGCATTTATTAACTGTTCTGAGATAAATCTACACTATTGGTAAACTCCAATGATAGTTTCAAAAAATATGGATGACAAGAAAGTTACATACTAGTGTTGCAGCTTGTAGCGGTTCAAAAAGATTATGGTTAATGTTTTCCTTTGAATTCTCAATGCCTACAACAAAACTCCTTAGCCAAGCTCCAATTAGGTCTGCCAACCATAAACATGCAATAACCCATCATGTACTTAGGAATGAAGTTATATTTAAATTCAAACTTTGCAAAACATGAAATAACAATGAAAAACATGAGATAATGGAGTTTTGTCCCTTAATTACAAATAGGTCATGAATATGACCTCTACAGTGTGAGATTTCAGTGAGTCTATGTTCAACGTCATCTTGTTGAATCTACCCTGTCTTAGGAACACTTTCTTTAACCTTCACTACATCTGTAAATTTAAGCTTTTTACATCCTGAAAGATCCAACTGCCTATAATTATTTTGCATGCTACCATCTATTGGATTTGACAGGTTTTCAAAGGCCTTTGCAACCATACGCGAAGAGGTACATTAAGGGGATCCTACGTTTTTGATAAGCATTGGGGACTTCAAAAGACCTATGTACTTCCAAGAACCATTTCTTCCATTCATGGCCATTCATGGTAAGATTTCAAAGCCAAAATATAGCCTATGATTTTTGTTGTAGAACCTGGTGCGAGCTCCCCTGAACAAAGAATAGTATTAGACAAAAGTATAGAGAAATAATTATTTAGAATATAATAATATTAGAATGAGCATGCTCACTTGTTCTAAATCAAAAGCTTCAAATGTTGGAAACTTTAACTCCTCAGCAGCTTCAAGAAAATTTCTGACATTCTCAAAATATATATAAGTACGGATAAAGGCTGGCCTTCAGGACAAAGTGATGGAATATTTTCAACCACCTTCTTTCTAATTATGTAGACATTATTATCATGATTGTCAGCATAATAAAGCAGAAAAGAAAGAAGTCAATTGGAAAATGATGAAATGTTGATAAATGAAATTAACTAGCTAATGTCAACAATATGCTCCCACCTTTGGCACTGCTCTCGGCTGAACCTTATTGATTAAGATACATAAAATAAGTCCATTTCTTAGCCATAGAAAAAACTCCTCCTTAGAGGGTTCATGTGGCATGTCTAAAGGCTCTACCATGCTCATAATCCATGTTGCAGCTAGAAACCTTATGCCTGTTGTGAAATGGTATACAAAAAAAATTCATTATAACTTAGAATCGCAAGAGGACCACATTTCCTTTGCTATAAACACCCATAGCAATGTACAAATATTGTGATGTGAAAATAATCAATAATATAACTGTGAAAAGTTTTGATGGACTAAGCAAAAAACAAAATTTAAACTATAGGACACCATTCTCATCAAAATATAACATCATACCAAAAATGGTAGAACTAATAAATAATTTTGCAATAAACCAAAGATGCAAAGTAATGTATTATATTTTAATACAAATGTCCAATGTATCCATAAATTGATGATGACTGTTACAACTGCCAGAGAATAGATTAGGCTTCCTATCTCCTAGCTCAATAAAAGTTGCACATTAATGAAAACAAACATAGAATTTAAGTTCTAGAGTACAATAAGTAGTTTGATCAAGTAGAAATGACACAAAAGAATTCTGGTATCATCCTTACTAAGTAACGTAGCAACATCGGTCAGTAACCTAGCAATTAACCAAAGAAGTGATCTGATGTATTTTTAAACACAATACAAAAACTTAACAGGTTAATTTATAACTATCTACTCATATAACTATCTATAAAAAAGCAAAGACAAATGTTATGAATTACTGCTATTAACTGTGTTTTGAGGAAAATATACATCAATATTTCTATAGAACCATCAAATTCAGTAGCTATTGCAATTGTGCTGCTTGCATTGCTCATTGCCATGTTTTAGGGAGATCTACAATGGTGTAGCTGTTAGTGTAGCTTTGCTATGCAAATATCCATTCATAAAAACAAGGGAAAATATGTTATCAGTCAGATATCAATATGAATGCTCGGGAATAAACCTAAAGATGACTACAAATGAAAGCAAAAAAATAAAGAATAAAATAGTTGTGTGATAAAGACATTACTAATCTTCACCAATGCGTAGGTTGTGGATCATATATGAATATAGGCTGAGTATTTCTAGCAACACTACTTTTTTAGTTGGATCCTAGAAATGATGCAACTTATGTTCTTCTCTAAAACATTTGTATGAGGTTTAAATAGTAAAGATATTGATGAAAGATAGTGGAATTAAAAAAATACCTAGATGTAGTTGGATTGAAGGCTATAAATTAGTACATGCTTTTTGTGTAGGAGACAAATCACATACACAAACATGGTAGAGCTATGCAAATTAGGAGAAATTGGCTTGGCAAATGAAGGCAACAGGGTATAAAGAATCATTTATCTTCCACCATAGTGAAAGTTAGTAAGTGCATTTGATTTGTTAAACATGGCCCTTGGTACAACTATTAGAGTTGTTAAGAACCTTCAAGTATGTTCTGACATCTCCAAAATTGTTGCAAGAGAAATTGTTCTAAGAGATGTGATATTTCCATAAAACATACCTGATATGTCCATAACTCTTGTGACAGGTCATGAGTTCCATCTTTAAACCCTTGGAAACTGAATCTTCCTCACTCTACAAATGTTGCTCCAAAGGTATCTGCAACATACACATATTTCCATCACAGATCAAAAAGCTATAAGTATCATACACACCTAGAACTGGGTAGTCACATATGGGTAGTTAATACAATTACATTAGTTTCTCTTTAAATAGTATAAAATAAACAGTTCACATTAGCTACCGGTTGGAACTGAGGAAAGCAATTCACATCATTTTATACCCTTTCAGGAAATCATAACTTTTTTCTTCTCAATGGTTGGAGTTGGCCATGATGAAACTTACATCAACATTTAGTGTTTCCATCAATTGTAATGGTACAGGGTCAGGACAAAACTCATCAAGGATAAAGTTGCAAAGAATGCACTTTATCAGAGGTAAACTGAGAACAGGACAAACCTGCTCATCAAAATCATGTTCTAGAGTTAGTAACAAAGTTATTAGCCGATAGGCTATTATAGGTGAGAATTTAACCGAAAAAGTCTTATTGTCTGATGTCAAAAAAAATTTCAGGCCTCTCCTTGCTAGATTTTGAACATCTTCCCTGTGTTTCCTAAAGATGCATACGATTGTTCTGTACACTTGACCCCTCACTTTTCTGAGGGGTCCCTTGTCTTGTGCACGCCTATGATTGAATAGAAGTTGGCCAGGACAGCTGGAGCTACAATGTATTATAGAAAATTCATCTCCCCCAACTTCTATACATTGAACGATGTCCATACCCATTTTCAAAGCAGCGCCAACCATCTTTTCTAGCTTACGAAAGTGAGCAAAATGGCACATAGAAATCATCATATGGTGTCAGGTAGAGTGGCGCTTGTAAGTACTTGAAACACAACACTCAGAAGGTCACTTATGTCACAGGTATGGCCCAGGTGGATGTTCCAGACCATTCTTGGGTTGCAATTTAATAGTCCACCAAAACTGCCATGCTTACAATAAATGTCTACAAACGTTAAATATCTCTCACCTGGACGCAAGCTTACAGAAGACAGACGAATTTGGCTGCTTCTTTCAACTGCATGTACCTTTTAATAGGTTTTTTCTACATAGTTTTTGATTTAAGTTTGCAGTCAAGGGAAGAAGCAAGAACGCTGGGAAAAGGCCTAGAGAGATTTAGAATTGGTTTAGATTATATTGTGGCTGACCAATTTGTGTGAGTAGCAACCTCCAAAAGTTCACATCTTAAGGCTGTTTAGAAATTCTTTTTGGCTGATTAGAAATTCTGTTTGGCTTTGTCAAGAGTGGAGGAGAGGCATCGTACCAGCTACCTCTCTTGATGCTTTTTGCACATGCCTCTTCCTTTGATTGGTTTTTTATGGTCCTCGATTCCTTGTAAGCATGCATTCTTATTTAACATCTCTGTAAGCTTTTTTTATTTCATAAAATTGCATCGAGTAACTCATACATAGCATTATCTGCCATATACCGACCTTTTCCTTTCATTTTTCAATAAAACGAATTTGAAGTTTCTTTGCTTGGTTAAAATCAATAGACACCGAAGCATCTTAAATTTCATCTCACTTTTTTTTAGGTATCAAAAGTTATGAAGGTTTCTATTAACTGCCATGTTGTAGATTACTTCCTATTTGTCTACGTAGTTACCATGTATCCTGGGGGAACTTTGAAGACGTTTAAGAGTGCAGCTAGAAGACCGCCCAGTCATTTCAATCCTTGCCTATAGTTAAAGTAAACCAGTTTGCTTCTATTTATTTTGTAGGAAGTAGGAAGACATGAGTGGTATGGTACAAAAGGTGAAAAAAATATATCACAGCCTTGACAGGACGAAAGGTGTAGATAGGTATATAGACTGTGTTATTTTTGGTATGCCTATGGCCCATGGCCATGGTATTTTCCTTTGATGGGAAAACAAGGTTATTAGTGTTAAGAAGAACGCATGGTGAGACTTGAAGTAGATAGATACATGATGATAAAATGCAGCCGCAGGCTTACTTTTCCAGTTCCATCCTTCGAGGGTTGGATTGGTAAGGCTATTTAGTGAAGAGAATAATGTATCATGCCTATTCATCCAAGGAAAGAAATGCTAGGTAGGGTTTTTGGTCAAATATGGGAAATGTGGGTAGCTCCCTTGCTTAGGTGATCCAGATCCAAGACATGTGCCAATGCAATTGAGGACTCACTCTAAAGTTTTTGTTAATTCATATTTTATTTCTGCTTATCATATAGAGACCTAGATTCTTGAAGAATATTATATTGGTCCACTGTTCATGCAAAATATTAATGTTGTTTCGCAAGCAGCAGAGGCTGAAGTCTGGAATAGCATTTTGAGAGTAGTAATCACTCACGGTTCCCTTAATTGCTCTACAAAATTCCTTCAAACAATCAATGGTCAAATTTTCTCTAGAATATCTTGAATAGCTATTGAAGTGACTTTTTTCCCCTAGACAGACATATAGGAGGTATATTAGCTGATGAAAGGACCGTGGCCATGACTACCCATCACTAGAAAATGTGTTCCCAGCTTTTGAACAGTTTCATAGATTTTCCCTTTTGGCTCCCCAATCACAACATGGGTTTTTTCCCTCACATTGTAACGATTGTAGATATCCAGAGTATGCTTGAATATCTTGTGGGTAGTCCTTAGTTCTTCACATTCAAGAAGATAAAATACCTCACTACTCAAAATGTAAGCTGCAAGAGACAAACAGTAACACACTACTCATTAGTGTATAATCCAACAATGCATATAGATTATTCTCACACACATCGACTAAATCTTCATCAATTGAGATGGGGGCAGCTTACCGGGGCCAAAGGTAATGATAACAAGGGATTGAACATGAAGCAACGTGAATGTATAGTACTGTTGAGAATTCGTATGAGCAGCCATGAGATGCTTACAAGCCCATTCATAGGCACGCATACTCTCTTGGCTTTGATCCACCACAACTACAATATTCACCATATTCATCACTTTATCTTTTGATACTTCTTCAACTTTCTCCATTACTTTGCAGTTTAGGCTTTGAATTTTTTCATTACTTTGTGATGTATATAGGATGTTGGTTTGCAGGATAGCCTGTGGTTACATAGCAAAACTACTTATGGGGAATGGCAGCTGATTGTTTTCCAGAATGAATGGAATCCTTCAACTATTTATGGCCCATTGAATCATTTGATGGTGTTTAGTGGACCGTCGATCCCAGAAGACTGTTTGTTAGGGTAGGTGGCTATTAGGACAGCAGTAATCCCTTCATTTGGACAATATTTTTTGTCACAGGCAATGTCTATCCAAGGGCTATGGATAGACATTTTCTTATGCAATGTACTTTTTATTGTACTCAAAGTTTGTTGGGTCTTTTGTTCTCAAGATTTTTAATTAACAGAAAGCATATTCTAACTTAGCTTGATTTCTTTCTGAAAATGCTTTTCCTTAGCATTGTAACTTATTTATTATGTCAATTTTTGTATTTTTTTCCCCTTCCCTTCAATATACTGCCAGAGTATATCCTCTATCTGCAATGGTATCAATGCACGCTCCTGTATGAGCAATTTTTTTGTCGTAAGCAGAATCATATTTATCTTCCATCAATGTCTTATTTGTTAAAATATTTGATATTTTCCATATTGTTTTCTGCAGTCTCTACAATCTTGCACAATCACATCCTGTTTTTGCATTTATAGAGGTAGCAACAACTCAACTAGGGGAACCGAAAGTTACTCTATGTAGCTTTCAATACCAGCTTTCTACTTTCACTATAGAATTATGGTTGACAATAAAGAACAAACTAAGTAGATATTTCATTGTTTAATTTTTTTACTTTATTCTTTCCTATCACTAATTAGTAATACTAATCCTTTCATTCAAATCACTATTACTTATTGTTTTTTACCATCCTGAATTCTTAGTTGATGCCATTATTAAGACTTATTGTTTTTAAGTGCTGTTAAATTTAGCAAACTATTCATGTTTAAAAGATTCCTTAAATAAAGGAGGGTGGAATATATTTCTGTTATCTTTTTAGCTTTTTTGAAAAAGAAAACATATGAATTATAGTAAAAGTATGTGTTAAGGAATTGACAAAGAGAAGGAAATGCTATATTATCTATAGAGAGAAATGATTTAAAATAAATAAATAAATAGGTTTTTAGGCTAAAAATATAATATATTAGGTTGTAAGAGATATTTATTACCATTAGAATTTTAAATTACCTCCTATGTGAAACTCTTTGTATTACTTATTTAATTAGCACCTTCTATCCCTAAGATTTTTACCAAGCATAAACTCAAAGTCTCACCTTTTGGAGCAAAGATGATCTCATAGGAAATGAAGATATTATTCTTTTATTTACCTTCAAAAATATAATTATAGATAAGAAAATTTAATTTCTTAGAGAGAAATTAAATATTATTCTTTTATTTACCTTCAAAAATATAATTATAGAGAAGGAAATGCTATATTTTCTTTAGAGAGAAATGATTTTTTTGTTAAAAAAAATTAGGTTTTTAGGCTAAAAAATATAATATATTAGGTTGTAAGAGATATTTATTACCATTAGAATTTTAAATTACCTCCTATGTGAAACTCTTTGTATTACTTATTTAATTAGCACCTTCTATCCCTAAGATTTTTTACCAAGCATAAACTCAAAGTCTCACCTTTTGGGGCAAAGAGGATCTCATAGGAAATGAAGATATTATTCTTTTAGTTACCTTCAAAAATATAATTATAGATAAGAAAATTTAATTTATTATTATATTCAAAATATTTGTATTGATATAAAATAATTAAATAAATATTCTATGTTTTATTTTAGGCCTTTTCCTTTAGGTGAATAGATTCTATAAAAAATATATATATTTATTTACTATTTAAAAAAAAATTATTAAAAGATGTTCATAGAGGATAATTTATGTAGTTGAAATGGATACTCATTATTATTATGATATATTTACTTAATTTTATATTATTTCATAGAGTATATATAGTCATAAAAAGAGAAATGAATTCAATTTATAATCAATAGATAAAACAATAACATTTTATCCTATCTTTCAAGTTTAGTCTTGAATGTTGCATCAACAATTATTGTTTTGTAATATTAAGGGTATCAGTATAGGCTTAGTTGTAACATATATGAGTAGTACTTTGCAAGTGTCAAGTGGTTATAAGGTTATTGAGTTTATAATATCATTTATGAGTGTCAAGTGTCAAGTGGTTGTAACTAATAATATATGCTTAAAGGGTTGCTAAATGATATATTTTAAACTTAGACCATTTGTTCACATATTCATAACTTGTATATTTAATAAAAAAATAAGGGTTGCATGCATAACTAAATTTGGAGTAAAAGACATCTATTTATTAATTGTAGGTATAGTTTGGCTTATTGTGTTTCCTTTGGAGCAAGCCCTCCTTCATCTAGAGCACCCATACCCTCTTGAAGCTTTGTTTTACATTTTTTTAGTCCATGCCATTTCTACTTGTCTATTTATGAATCATACAAATGAAGCTTTCCTTGCTATCAAATAATTAGATGTGTTCCTATTGTAGAACTCCCCAAGTAATGGAAAACTTGCAACCACCTGCAGACATTATCACCATCTCTAGCAACTCATCTGAGGGAGACATTATAGGATCAAAGGTTGATGCTCCTCCTCCCTCGCCATTAGGCTCTTGCCCTGTTGATTGGTCTGGCGTGTACTGAAGCAATGTTGCAATCCTCATAGAGAACATTATGCGAGGTTGTGATAACACTATTGAAGAAATTAAAAAAGACATGTGATGAAGCATTCCATGTGCAAAATGATGACGTCGAGCTGGTGCAACAGGCAATCCAAAAATTCTATACAACATTTCTTGTTTTGGATGTGTACTGTGACTCCCTCTAAGCATTAAAATATGATGCATTGTATGGCATGGGCAATGCTACTAGGATTAAGGAAGCTTTTCTAAACTCCTAGCGGACATACAGTAGATTGTAAATAGCTTGCGTAATATAGCTACCTATTTTTTGTGGTGTTTTGGAAAATGGTTTCCATTTTGATACATAATCGAGACATCAACTTATGATTTTTTTTTAAGGTGGGGAACATGGCTTCCCTCTTGATACAAAATGTAGACACCGATTGCTAATCATCCGACCCCTTCTTTTTTGCTAATGCACCAAATAGTTAAACCTTGTATGCATTTTCAGAAGATATAGTATGGTAAGAAAAATATACAACTCCTTCCCCCTATCTACTACTTTGTCCTTTGGTGCTTTCCATTGTAAAGATACATCAAACAATATGACAGTTGACTCGATGTTTCTAAGTGTGAATTTTGTGTATGCATGACTTCATGTATCTTATATCTATTCTAACTCAAGTACACACATGCATGTTTGAGCTATTACAGTCCAAAACTATATATATATGTCATGTACACAATTGTCAAAAAATTAGTTTAGCTAATAATGAATTGCATAGAGAGTATCTATTTTTCCTTTGCTTGCTCCACAGAATGGGGTGGATGGTAATAGAAAGTGTGCAAAAATTAATTGTTCTAGGCATGGTGCTCCTTGCACCCATCTGAATTTTGTTGTTGGGCTCATCTTTTGCCTGCTCGACTATATCTAGCAATTAGTTGCTATTGTTTGATGGAAAGGTTGTTTTTTTTACTTCTTCGCACAACGCCTTACATCCAATACACTTTTGCAAGCTTCTTTTGTTGACTTGCACCATGGAAAGCTTATTGACTCCAGATGCAATTAGATTGATGCATGAAGGAAATGTGGCTCTGGAACCTCATGTCAAAGGTTGTGTAGCTGTGAAGTCTAAAATATGTAGCTATAACATGAAGAAAGGAAGTGGCCACCTCTTTACCTTCGATATCATAGATTGTGCAAGAACTAAGACACATGTGACATACTTTAATGAAGCAACTCACATCCATTGCAATAAAATCATCACAGGAGCTACATACACATTCTCTAGAGGATTGATCCGGCTTGTTAATAGACTCTATAACAAGCTTAATAGTGGGTTGGAAATCTCGCTTTTTCTTGACTCAAGGGTTACCCTCTGTGAAGATGACGCTTCCATCCCAAAAGACTACTACTCTTTCACACCTCTCAATGCATTAGTAAGAAAAAGCAATAGTTTGAACGTTGATGCTATTAGAATTGTCAATTACGTACATCCATGCTCCATAGTAAGGAGAAGAGATGGGATAGAGGTTGCAAGATGGACTTTAACAATCTTTGACATGACAAACACAACTATAGATGTTACTTTATTGGGATCGTCAGCTGAGAAGGAGGGTGCACAGCTCCACGAGAAATGCCTTATGCATGAATCAACAATTCTCACTATTAGATATGGGCATGTCTCTGAATTCAATGGCAAGGTGATTAACACCTCATTAGCTACAAAACTATGGATAGACCCTCAAATAGAGGAGACATACTAGATTAAAACTTGGTTGGAAGAAAATGACATTGACATTCTCAACTACAACAATTGTCTCTAAAAAGTGAAGGTACACAACTCTTATCCCTTTCTCCCTCACATCTCTCTGAAATATTGTCAGATCATCACTTCCTCTTATACAAATTTCCCTTTTATAGACATCTGCTATAGATCGTGACAAAATCAACTACAAGGACACAAGATCAAGGCTCAAGCACACATTTCGCTTAAGGGCATTGACATCATCAACAACTCCAACATATTCATGCTCTTATGGTACCTTTGTAATTATATTGGAAAAAGATGGTTTCCACTAATAGTAGTATGATAAATTGAAATATGTAGCAATCATTGTGCATGTCAACAAATTATGATCACATCTAACCATTCCCTTGCTTTTCCTATGCAACCCTTGAACACAAATGCCATATAGCATAGCCCCGCACTGTCAGCCACCAACAATAGTATTGTCCATAGCCGGCCCCTCTCGTTTGCGGTTTTGGTCTCCCTCAAAATAGTTTCTTTACAAAATTATTAAAATATATTTTTACTTGTCATAAAACAATTTTCCTATATCATTGACTGCCAACAACTGTACTTGGTCCAATCAACCTTAAATGTTGGAGGCCTTCCCCAATTGTACATAATAGATCATGTTGTTCACCCATTTACCATATCATACCGCTTCAAATTAAGTTCCATGTGTTCATACTTACCCCTACTCGCACCCCCTCACCAACTTGACTTTTGTAACGCATACAAGGTCTTCAAAATAAACTATTTGCACTTTTCCCATGTGATTTTCCCCTCTCCGCCATCCAACCCATTGCCATATATAACCTTCTATCGGCATAACCATTGCACCTTGTTGAGGTGCAAGCGCTAGTATATTTAGCAGTATGCTCTTAGGTGATAAGAAAAAGAGTAACAAAGAGAGCATAATCATTTCAAATAGTCCAAGAAAGAAATAATAAACTGTAAAAAATAATTATAGGGTCATTTGGTTTCTCAGTTTCCTCTCAAGTTGACAACACAAACATACTACCTCTTTTTTAATGGACTTATCCATGAGCATGTCCTTTGGAAGTATCAGTACGTCACTGGATGCATTTAGAGGAGGGAAAGAACTTAATAATGCTTCTACATCCTTAGGATTACCCTCCTGAGGGTCATCATCTTCTTGAGTTGCATCCTTTGCATCAATTCCAACCAGGTCTGTCAACAACCTAGACCAGTTACCTACGTGCACACAAGAAAATTTTAAGTACATTAATAATGCTCATCTCTACAATATTAAATGGAAGATAATGCATCTCATAAAATAGGATTTTTCATTCCAATGCAGCAAAGGTAATGTAGTTCTCAAAAGCATAAACCAGTATTTTGGATTTCCCCTTACAATAGCATCAAAGAAACTAACAACTGCAATGTAGGTGACCTATTTTCGAACATGTTGCCTACAACAAAATCAAATGACATTCATCTCAGGCTGAAAACAATGTGACTAAATGAAATCAAGATGCCTTCCAACACTTGTGTACATGAATCTCTGAAAAAGTGCAGTTTCTACAGACGATACGCCTGAAATTTACTCATAAAGGGGTGGAGGAATATCCAATCAAAAGGGAAAGTGGGTGAGGAAAAACAATGATGGAATGATTGGCACTAATTTTTTTATAGAAAATTCAAAATTAAAAACAATAATCAAAAGAACATATTACTTCCGGTTACTTTAAATTTCATGCTAATAAGAAGAAGAAAATAATCGTGGGAATTCAGTCAAGAAGGCCAATCATTTGATAGTTACTTTTACCAGCATGTTTATTTCATTTGTTTTATCACAATTTTTAGTAAATGAAGTACTAAAATCTCCCAAGTATTACATTATTGTTAGAAAAAAAAAAATGCATCAGTATCCTTTGGATTAACAAATTGTTTGTAGAGCCATAAATTATACCCTTTACATCTGAGGGTGTGAGTGGTAAAGATGAAGCATTACCATAATGAAGACCAGGGCTCAATTGGCCCTAAGAACCAATGGGAAAACTACCATTGCATAAATGTAGCAAAATCAATTGCACGCTATTGAGGGCCCAATTTATGGCCCATTGACCAGTCAAAAAAATTATAGCCTTTAAGTCAAACCTCAAAGTTCAAAACCAATTATATGATATTCTTGCTTTGGTATTTTACTATTTCCTCTACTTTTGGTGATTATGTTGAGCACAGTAACAAAGAATACACCACAAATATCATGTTCCTTTGAGCTTGTAGAAACTCCATGTTGCAGTCCTTTCATTAATCATTGTTGTGTTCTTAGTAGCACATCTATTTTCAATGCTTAACCACAAACTTCTCAACTTCTCCCTATCAAAGTGCTTTCTCAAATTTAAAATATAGTCACCAAACATAGCCATGCAAGGCTTTTAAGTTTTAACCTTGAGATGTATATGTGACTTCAGAAGATATTTTTCCTACAAGACAGTGAAGCTCTTCTTAAACAGTGTATTTTCCACATCCAAGATTTGTATTTGAAGCCAAAGTAAAGTACAAACTTTGCGTTAGGAATAGGTGTTGTACACCTTGCATGGAAATATTTGATATTTTGTAAAGTTGTGGTCCATGTCAAAATGAAGTGCCACATTTTGGGGGAGCTCAATTCCTTCCTTGTAAATACATTTAATGTCTATGGCACATTGAGAGAAATGCATTTAATATTTGGCAAGTCCTGGCTTAATGAGTACATGGCTTATTGGGCTCATTGGAAGAATACATTTAAGGGTTGGAGGTCATTGTAAAATGCATCCAATGTTATATAAAATGCATAACATTTGGGTCACAACTTGCAAGCCAAACTTGGGTGGTAGGCCTGTAAGGAGCAATATTGGTGCCTTGGAGAATGTGTTAGTCACTTGTATTAGTAGCATACTAGGGTTGGTTAGGAAGCTTCTTTTGTGAAATTTTTTATCATTGTTGCTCTCTTTCTTATAAATAGAAGAGAGCTTGGGATAGAATTATTAATATATAGTACATACTCATTGTGAGTGAAGTTTGGATTAAACACTTGGAAGATATCCATTGGATCCAGGTTCAGTTTGAACTAGATTCAGGATCTAATTTAGTGCAACACTGATTCGTTAAATATTTTTAATAAAAGTTATAAATTATAATACTATATTATTATACTTACACTAGTAGTATTTATATATTATAATATTATATTTATCTATTATTATATTTATATAATTATATTAAATTATTAATATTTAGATATTATAACATTATATAATATTATATAATATTGTAATATAAATATAATATTATATAATTTTATAATATTTAAATATTAATAATAAAATATTTTTAATATATATTATTAATATTTGGATATTATAATTAATAATATTATATAACATTATAATTTATTAATAATCTTATACTTATAATATCAATATTTGTATATTATAATATTATATTATTAATATAATAATATTTATATATTATTACATAAATATTTATTAAAATAATAATTCATTTTATTATTATATTATATATGAATTTTATTAATATTTTATAAAGTTTATAAATATTTCTACATATTAAAATACATTTAATGTGTAGTTTTTGCTGCAAATATATATATCAATGATTTTACATGTTTTTTGTACAGACAAACCGAGAGCAAACCCAACTCCAAATAAATTTGTTGGATGCTTGAACTTGAACCAAGATCTAGACTAGAACCAACAACATAACAAAATACAAAAGCATACACATATTGGCACACAAGTTAAGGATTGGTACAAAAACACTAATAAATAGTGAAATAAAAACATACCACATTTTTTAGCTGTGCTCCTGAACCAAAGCACAAATCTCTAGCAGGTATCGGAAGAACATTGGAATCAGTTATTGGATCTGATATGGGGTCAATTGAAATATCCTCTTTTGATTCACGTAGTATAGCAATGAACATGGCCACATCTAGTCTAGCTACACACTGTTCCAAAACCTGCAAGCACATGCAGAAGATTCATATCAAGATTTAGCACTGTCAGTATGTGATAAAGACACATTTTCTGCAATAAATATATGAAAGCCATAGAAATATTGAGCTCTGACAGTTATACAACAATCGCATATGGTTGTTTCATAAATCAAGCATAAACGTTGTGCATGTTGCAGAATATTATGGGTGTTGATCTTGATTGTATATGTTATCCTAGAAATAGTTTACATGTTTAAATCCCTCTTCTAAATACAATCACTACATTAAAAAAGTCTTGTAGGATTGAGAAAGGGAAAAGTTTGAAACTCAAAACTTGTGTTCAAAATCAGGGAAAATATTAGAAATATATTTTAAAAACTATCACTAAGAGTAATCACAAGATTAAATTATGTACAACATAGCAATGTGAAAAATGAAAACAAAAATAAAAAAAATGAGAGTATTCCACATTGTTCATGGGATGATAAATCTTAACATTTGTTTTACTATAGCGGTGATATGCTCAGTCTTTTCAACTGTTTTTCAATTTTTATCATTTCTTAATTTGAAACACCAGTGTTCGACAGGGTGACGTCATCCCCAAGACATGTCGTTTCACGAACAGTGACATCTCCTGTGCACAGAGCCACCAGGGGAAACAACCCCCTACCGCCACCAGCAGGGAGGAGATGTCTCCAGGATGTTTCCCTCAACAAGCAGACATTTCCAGGACATCCCCCCCCTGATGGGGAAAGTGAGGGGACACTTGTGTATCCCCAAGATAGCTCGGGTATTTCCACAATTCTCTCAAATATCCCTGAAACTGCCCATCATCTCCATAGTTTCTCTACCATGATAAAGATTTTGATTCATGTGAAAGCTTTTAACAGACATACAACATGATGGCATGTAGAAATGGTTGACCTTGAAAGGAGCGATACTTGCATGGTATTGGAGGCAAAATAGACTACTAAAAAAAAATCAGAAGCAACAAAAAAGAAGATCAGGCTCAATCCTAAATTCAAATAGCTATACTCCCAAAACTTAATATTGATTACACAAGGTTCAAGGGAGGGTTCCTTAACTGTAATTCATCGATAGCTGCATACAAAAATGTATTCCAATAAACATTGCCAGTATAATGGAAAAACTGATTTGTGTTAGTTCCAATTTTTTTTGAAGTACATAGGATTGTAAAGATCTTAAGACTATGTCACACGTTGTAATTTAGGATAGAAATGTTTCTAGCATTACATTACATCTAAAATACACTTTTAATCTGTGAAATGCATATGTTCAACAATAAACATTTCATTGCATTCTGGAGACATTTATTCATGTACATTTCATATCTCCTGAAAGAATTTTTAAATTTGGCTTTGGTAAAAATCGGTTTTGGTTTATAATTAAGAGAATTGTGTACACAAATAATGACAACAAAGATTTCTCACCAGTACCACTTGGAGACTTCTCAACACCTTCCACTTTGAATTATATACTTTTTTAAACGCGGTTGCTTACGTACTTCTATCTCCAATCATGAGCTTAACATGCATTCTATAAAGGCTAGCTTTCTCATGTGATGCCATGCAGAGCCTTCCTAGCATAATCATTAGAAGCATACAATGCTTTTGTGCAGTAAATTAGATAGCTTCTCCATTCCTTCAACATTGTGCTTTTTATTGAATTCTATTTTAGAGAACTCAGAATATCTTTAACCACTTTTTTTAGACTTACACATCCTTTCACATCAATTGCTTCTACCTTCATATTTTCATGCTTACAAGTCTACTTTTTCTTTTCATTGTTTTTTCCATTCACTCGAGATTTTCATTATTCAATATTTCTCTTTTGCTAGCATTTACTTCTTTTTTTTTGTGAGGACATTATTTCATTTTTTTAACTTTTCTCATTTTTTCATCTATAAATGCAATCTCATTCATTCTATTTCCCTCCACACTTCCCCATTTCCCTACTTAATCTACTATCTTCTACTTTGTAGTCAGTAAAGCACTTCATTCTCATCATTGAAGCAAAGATTCCTGCCAAAATTGCCATGCATGTGTCACAAATAGGCTCCTAGAACAAAAAAACCTAGAAAAACAAATAATAAATAGTAGAAAGCTTTTTTAAAATGCCATTTCAAATAAATCAGAACAAATTAACACAAAATAGATAGTTCTCAATTAATATCAATTTCCTTCATAAACTATTTGTGCTACTTCAGACAAAATAAAGATGAGTAAACATAGCTCAAAATTTTAGATAATGTAAAAAATCCACTTTATAAATGACAGCAAAAACTCAAGGACTTTCAAATTATCTTGCAACTAAAGGAAAACCACAATGGAATATGGATACTATGAAAATTTACACAAGTATCTGGAAAAGAGAATCAATATTATTTGGAAGGATTAGGCTACCAAATATGGAAGGGATAGCACTATTCTCTCAGATCTTGAGTTCCACTTCTAAGAAGGTGAAGCATATTTCTTTTTAGAAGATGTTACACATGCCCATTCACATACTAAATAAAAGCATAAGTTACATAGTAATACAAGGTCTCCTTCCTACCACTAAATGGCTAAGTTTTATTAACAACATGGATCTCAAGAAAAAAAATCCATACGAGTTTGAATTTTAATAACTAAAATATTGAACTGTAGAAGCTGATATGACAACTATAAATGTTTTAGCACATAGAGATAAACAAGCAAAGATCAATCCAAAATCATTCAATCATTTGAATTTGTATGTTGCAAGATCATTTCCATCGATGATGCACAATAGTTTGCCCAATTATAGAAAGGCCATCATTTATGTGTTCTTTCATCCTCCAAAATCAACCAACAGTGACAATAATGATTATTATTTCAAAAGAAACAACTCCACATCAGGCCGCAATGTAAACTGGTATAACTGTTAATCTAATAGGTTGATTTCAAAATTTTCAAGAATTTCCAGCACAATTCATAGCATGCAGAAGGGGATAAAGTATGCATCCAGAAAAATGTAAACAAGTTGTGAATTAGCAAGCTACACAGGATTTAAAAAAAAGCTAACTGTAACCACATTTCAAAATCAATAATCAAACTCTAATTTGACTGTGGTACAAAGTAACTCTTTTAAATCTTACCAATAGATTATTCAACATCTTGACATAACTTGTCTGCTATTAGATGAACAACAATCCCATAACAAGGTTTCAAATCTTGGAGAGAAATGAAAACATGCCCAAAACTCTTACAATAATCCCATTTTCTGTCACATTCCCAATTAGAAGCAGAAACTACTCAGCTGACCTATGCCTAGAGGGTTTCATTGTATAATTAGCTCTATTAAGTCAATAGAAATAAACCAAATGCACTATATTTTGGCATTTCTTCATTTAGTATTCCTTAATATATGAGATCTCTGATCATGTTTTGAAAGCAAAATGTGTTGTAGCAAAGACTGCATGAGAATATTGTTGCAGCTGTAATAGGATGCTGATGGAATCAAGGAGCTTATTTAAACATCCACACCCTTCTATGTTGAAGTGTTACGATTGTGATAGGTTGCCAAATGAATCAAGAAGCTTATTTAAACATCCACACCTTTCTATGTTAAAGTGTTGCAGTTGTGACAGGTTGCTAATGGAATCAAGGAGGTTATTTAATCAGGGAGCTTATTTAAATGTCCACACCCTTATATGTTCAAGTGTTGTGTTGTAGCTATGACAGGTTGCTAATGAAATCAAGGAGGTTATTTAAATTGTGACAATATTTTATTTTTAAGTGTTGTAGTTGTGATAGATTGTCAATAGAATCAAGGAGGTTATTTAAACCTTTAAAATTTCCTATTATATTCAAGTACTGCAGTTGTGAGAGGTTGACAATGGAATTGGGGAGGTTATTTAAACCTCAACAACTTTGTATTTTCAAGTGATGCAGATGTGGGTTATGTGCGGGATCATCATGGAAAAAATAGACCCTTAAGTGGCAAAAACTTCAAAAAAATTATAGTTAGGCAACTTGACGTAAAAATTTGAATAAGCTATCTATATTATTTCAAAAATATGTAAGAATAGAATCTGTAGCAAATTGAATGTAGTTTCTAAACTACTAGGATTTAAAAATAAATAAACAATCTATTTGGTGAAAATTTGAAATTTCATGATAATATTTTTACATAAGATTTTATATATAAATAGAGGACTCATGTCGATGTGATGCATATTTTTTTTGTATTTTCAGTAAATAAATAATTATGAATTTTTTTTTATTACAAATTTCAAAATATAAAAACTCATATGTCACGACCGCAACTTGAATCAAAACTTCAAGAAATTCATTTTTTTAATCCTCTGATGTCTGGCTTACATAGAATATGACACATATTTCAATTCAAAGCGATACCATTTGAAAGCTATAGATGTTTTTCAATCAACCTATCAATTAGGACTTTATTCATAATTCAAATAGAAAATGAATAATAATTATTTATTAAATTCAAAGTAAATCATAATTTATATTGGTGGAAAGCTAAGAATCTCCTTTAAAAACCCTTTTTGTTTCATCAATTTTGGGTAAAAAAAATTTTCATCAGCTACATACCCTACACATACCCATAATATCACCACTTTTTAGCCCATCATGATCTTGTTGCTACCCTGTGATAGGTTGCCAATAGAATTAGGAAGGTTATTTAAACCTCTACAGTCTTCTATGTTCAAGTCTTGCAGTTGTTACAGGTTGCCAATAGATGTTTTTTGATAGTTGCATTTGTTAATTTATTTAATCTCTCCAATGCTCTTTGAAATTTGGTTGTTAAAATGGTTGGCCTAATAAAGGCCATGATGCCATGCTATTATGTTAAATGTGATTTAAGCTATAATCTATAGCAAAGGGCTTAAAGATACTTATAGATTCAGGTTTATACTATTCAGGAATGTTTGTCTGGCATGACATTGCTCTTTTTGTAGAATATGAGCAAATGCTTCTACACTTGTCAAGAATATAATTGAAATTTATAAGGCAAATCACTTTTTTATAAACAAAGAAACAATGAGTTCTATTT
>VDFB02000007.1:155532092-155602165 GCA_007258455.2 Sequoia sempervirens | reverse complement strand
AAGGTAACCAAGAGCAAATATTTTAGTGAAGAAGAAAAAGAAAAGAAGGAAAAATTTGACAAACTAGGTATGACAGTTGAAGAAGCTGAGAATGTTGTTGTTAAGGATGGAAACCTCAAGCCTCTCTATAAATGGTATGAAATTTTTGATGAATTAGGACAAAGAATTCTTGAGGAGGCAACAATAAAACATTTGAATATTTTCAATAAAGTTCTTGTTGAAATTATGTCTAGTTTTACCTAAGAGTCTATACGAGATTTTGGAGATGAGAAGAGTAAATGCTACTTAGGACAGAAGAAGAGCATATGAGAAAGAGAATTCTTGCAGAATTATGTCCGAAAATGTCTATTGAGGAGATGAAGTCACTCTTGAACAAATCCAAGAAGGAATTTAAAAGAAAAATAAGGGTGAACAAACTTATGATCGGTGAAACTAATGTTATTACTGATGAAACCAAGAAAATCCTAGAAGCATTTTTGTCAAAGAACAAGATCAATGTTGAAGAAGTGAATGTTGAAGATGTTGTATCTAATCTAGTAAATGAGGAGGTGAATGTAGATACTGAGGATATTTAGATTCCTCCTGATGTGGATAATATAGAAGTACCTATGGAGACTGAAGCTCCTAAGGTTGTATTAGCTGAAGGAAAGGAGATGCCAAATGAAGAAGTTGAAGCTCCTAAAGGAAATTAAGAAATAGTTATTGAAGAACCAAAATTTGAAGAAGAAAAGGTTCAAGTTAAGGAAATTCTAGTGGAAGCAAGAGACACTTCCGAGGCAGTGAAGAAATTTCTGGTGGAACAACATGAAGAATTTGATCCTAAATTGGTTGAAGGCCCAATTGATCTATCCACCTTGTCCTCAATTCAAAAAATGAAAGTTGCATCTTTTGCCTAGACAAAAGCTAGAGAAGAATTGTTGAAGTCCCACATTAAGGATAATGAACTTTTGGGTCTTGCATCTAGAATTTTGGAGAAAATTATGCCAACTCATATTAAGGATCTATCCAGTTCCTCTTCCGGTGAATTGAAGAAGCTCATAAATTCCGTAAGTACTCATTTCAAGTCTCTTGAAAAATCATCCATGGTTAAAGTGTAGGAGTTTATTGGAAAAAGATTTAGTAGGCTAAAAGAAGTGATTGCAAATGATAAAACTCTATTAGCGACCTATATGAAGAATATTCAAGGTTCTCTATTTGAAGGTGGAAAGGCCTATAAGTCATGTTTGGCTTTGTCCAAATTTACTGAAGACAATGAGAAGAAGGTGAAGGATCTTGAAAAATAATTGGCTACCATTTCTGATGCTTTTGATCAGTTAGCTGGTGATGTTGGTAAGAAAGAAGGTCAAGCAATATCTCTACTTGAAAAAATAAGGAGATTGAATCATGAAAATGATAGGATTGTAGGGAGAGCATGTGAGCTCAGAGGACTAATTGGTCCAAAGATTTAAATAACGGTGAGTGCATTAAAGGAAGCCAAAGATGTTATGGCAGTTAGTGACCCAATGAATCTTTAGTCTGCAGAAACACAATCTTATTTAGTTTGTGGTCACATAACAATTCTGGAGAGTCTCAAAAGGTTTTGGGACTCAAATTTAAGCATGTTGAAGAAATATTTTGTAGATGTTTTCAAATTTGTGTAAGCTACAAGATCATGCTTGTACAGTTTGAAATTTTAAATTTTTTGGTTTCCCCAATTTTTCCATTGATGTCAAAGGGGAGAGTTGTACAGTGAAAAATGTATATTCATCTTAGGGGGAGTTTCATTTCTAAGCTGAGATTAAATATTCTTTTTGAATTTTTGAAGTGGCAGTGTAATTCATGTTGGTAAGTTGATTCGACACTCAGTCATTTTTCACTAAGTGTTTCCATCAATGCCAAAGGGGGAGATTGTTGGCAAGAGACACAACAAATGTTTTCTAGTGTTGTCATTGATGGAAACCCTAGTCGTTGATTGGATCCACATGTCATCATTTGCTCATATTGGCAGACAAATTGAAGATAGTCAAGGAAGAATAGAGCATCCGGCAGTTTTATGTTCATCGATTCACATGCATATTTTCTATTGTTATTTTGAGTTTTGGATCTCATGGGAGGTTGATCTATGTATTTCTTGTGTTATCTGAAAATCTTAGTGCCTCGTATCAAGTTGTGTTAGAGTCTGGAGATCTAGTCGGATATCTTTCTATTCATCAGTGTTTGGTGGCTAAGCTAGTTAATATAACGTGTCATGGATATTTGAGGAGTGTTTAATCAAATGTTTTTGGGGTATGTGCAAGATCATCATGGAAAAAATAGGCCCTTAAGTGGCAAAAAATTTAGAAAAATCAGAGTTAAGAAACTCGATGTAAAAATTTGAATAAGTTATCTATATTATTTCAAAAATATGTAACAATAGAATTTGTATAAAATTGAATGTATTTTATAAACTACTAGGTGTGTTTAAAAAGAAAAAAAATCTATTTGGTGAAAATTTGAAATTTCAATGCAATGAGTACTTAAATTTAAAGGGGAAGAAATAAAAGAGTAGGTGTCTACATCGACCACCTAACCACAATTAAATAATAATATTTTTTTATAAAATTTTAGATATAAGTAGAGGACTCATGTCTTGATGTGATGCATATTTTTTTGTAATTTTTTTCCAAGTAAATAATTAATTATGAAATTTTTATTACAAATTTTAGAAAATAAAAAAACCTATATGTCTGACCACCTTTACTTGGTCAAAACTTCATGAAATTCAAATTTTCTTTTTTTAATCCTATAGTATGTGAAGCATATAATGTGACAAATGTTTTGGATTCAAACAATGTGATACCATTTGAAAGCTATATATGTTTTTCAATTAGCCTATCAATTAGGACTTTAATCATAATTTGAATAGAAAATGAATAATAATTACTTATTAATTTCAAAGTAAAGCATAATTTATATTGGTGGAAATTTGAGAATCTCCTTTAAAAACCCTTTTTGTTTCATCAATTTTCGGTAGAAAAAAACTCATCAACCACATACCCATCATATTGCCACTTTTTGGCCCATCATGATCCTACACATACCCTTTGTGTTTGATCATTTTGATTTGGGTCCGAGCTAAGTTGTAGCTAACCGTTGGGGATGCACATTGAATATTATTCATGATTTGAGCCGTCAGTTATACATATTTTTAAGTTTTATTGAAGTCGACATGTTGCTATTAAATTCTTAGTCACAGATATATATAAATGAAAAATTATATCATTTTGGTGTGAATAAGGTGTTTCAATGTGTGTTGCGAATATCAGAAGGGTGATTGAGAAATTATGCACAATTTCACTTATGCATTAAAGATTTTGTGATGTGAGTTAGAGTAGAGTAGAGCAGAGATGCAAAATTAGTCAGAAGGACAAAATATCAACTATTGAGCCTAATTGGAACTGTAATCAAGCATTTTTAGATGCTACTCTCTCAGTTCATTCTTTTGGAGCTAATCCAAATCTTTGTAAGGAAGTGTGCCTTTCTATTTTGAGCAGTGAGCTCTAGGTAGTGCCCTTGAATGCAAGTGCATTCCCACATTGTATTCTTCCTTTTGAGGATACTTAGATCATATTGTGGATTGTCCATCTACCGTGGTTTTTCACCTAATAGGGTTTCCACATAAAAATCCTCTTGTTATGGTGTTGTGGTTTTTTTCTTTCTTTTCATGCATATTTCTTTTGGTTGAATGTTTTAAGTGGGTTAAAGATCATAATAATAAATTTAATTTTCGGAGAACACTAAATCACCCACCCTCTTAGTGTCGCTTGTTTCCAACAATCATTTCTAAAAATACCTAGAAATGTGTAAAACTAGGTTTAGGACCAAAATATCTAGGTGGGAGCCATTCACCCAAGGTGGTGAATGAGTCCTAGATCATTAAATCTAGGTTATTCAACCTGAAACACTTGAATTATGATTGGCTAACGATTGGAGTCTTGATTATCCTTGAAAAGATGCATTAAATGAGGCTTGTAGATGCAAAATAGGGACAATTAAAGCATAAGAAAGTCCAATTATTAATGAAAATCCTAGAAAAGTGTGAAAGTGTGTTACAACACTTTACAACACTTAAAAATAAGGAAATATTAAGGTTAAAAAGAGATTTATTAGGTGTAATTAATTAATAAGACCTTAGAAAAGTGTGAAAGTGTGTTACACCAATTCACAACACTTTGGCAAGGTACAATTCAAATCCATTAGTTCACAAGGGCCCAAGACCTAATGTGAATGTGTCAACCACATTAAAACACTAAATCAAGGCAGCATTAAGCTTAGATTCCCAAGGAGGTCCCAAACAAGTGTGAAAATGTCTCCGATGACATTTTTTGACACTACGTTTAGCCCCTGGTTTAGTGAGAGGATGAACTTGTTTCAAACTCAGACTAAAGTAGACAAACATACATAAAGAGGGGTCCAAGTGTACCAATTCCAATAGGATGGGACAAAAATGATCAAGAGGAGTGATCAAGCCCCTAGGATCAAGATCCCATGACAAATCAACATAGGTAAAAAATAATACACATGAGAATGATATAAAGAGAAACAACAAAGTACAAGCATACACTATCAAAGATGAAAAAGGGATAAAAAGATGAAAGATAAAGAAAGGAGAGTCAGATCAACCTTTGACCATTTTCCCATCACGATGTGGATTAGATCTAGGCTATTTGTCTAAAAAAATGGATACTAACTTTGAGGCAACGAAACTCTTGGCTATTTGTTGGGTGAGAAGTCCTAAAAGGTGAGACATGTATATACACTCATGGATGGTATGCACTCACACACACATGCAAGTGGCTATGGGGAAATTTATGCCTTGATTGGGCTTCCCACTCAAACCATACCAATTTTATACCTCTTGATAACTTTAATAAGGTGCCACAAAAATGATTTTTGAGCCTCATGAGACAAGAAAAACTTCATATGCTTGGAGCTCATGAGAAAATAAGATGGCTCTATAGGCATGCAAGCTACATTATGCAAGGTGGCCATATAAATGAAAATGCAACAATGAGGGATGTTCAAAGGAGTCGTACTTTGTTCACGTGAGGTTTTTAACTTAGGGAACATTATGCCTAATGTCTCCAAGAGAGGACCAATCAAAGAATAAAAGATTCACAACTTAGGGGATGCAATGTTTTGTGCATCAAGCCACTAAGAGGAATGTAATATACTAGGACAGATCATGCTCTTGAGGAACATCAAACCCAATGTCATCCACTTGAAGCAAAAAACACATAGTATGAAGCAAGAAAACTGCACCATGAACCATGAAAAAGAAAAATGCAAAAGAATAATGCCAATGTATGCCCCTAACGTAAAGAAATTGCTAAACACCATGCTATGAGCAACTACTTTAAAGTAGCCAATGATAAATCCAAATAAAGAAGACATGAGAGATAACTTGGAAAGCCTTATGCCAAGTCATATATTTCCAAATTAAGCTGCATCATGTAAGAGAAAAAGAAAACAGAGGGGTTTGCCCCAAAATGAAAATACCAAACACATAAGGGATCTATGGATTTGGGGTCAACATGGAATAAAAATGAATGTCTTGAGGCCTTATGTCATCTCCAAAAGGAAAACATGAGACAAATGAAAAAGAGATAAAGGAAAAGTAAAGGAAAATCCTTTTGGGTCAACATGGAAGAGACATGAATGCATTGACACCTTGCATCATCCCCAAAAGGAAAAAATAAGACAAATGAAAAAGAGATAAAAAGCAAGAAGTAAAAGATTGACAACATAGAGAAGAATGGAGGTAGAAATAAAGGAATGTCACAAGAGAGAGAGAACATCAAACAAAATGTTACAGGGGATCATATTATACACATGCAATCACACAAAAGAAAAGAAAAGAAATAATGCAAAAGACTAGTAAGGCACATGCGAGTCGACCTAAAGAAGGTCATCTACCTCCCAATCATGTTCATTGTATACCAAAGGCATGAAACTAGCCAAAGGGACAAGAGCAAGTGCTAAATTAGGAGAAGTACCAGGTTCAACACTCTTTGTAGGAGAATTTTTGTTTAAGCTCATGGAAGAGGAAAACAATGTATTCAATTCATTATGCACCTCTTCATCAATTTTAGCAACCTCGTCATCGTCATCCAGGTTAATGAGAACAAGAGGTTGAATGATAATGTCCATGGAAGATTTCAACTCTTGTTGTGATTATTGTATTGGATTGTTTTGTTTCAGAGTGGAGGTAGAGTCATCATGCATTGCTTTAGTCAAGTTTGGATCATGATTTTATTTTTTTAATTCTTCGTGTAACCTATGAGCAAGGGCACGATGTCTACACCTACACTCTCTAGCACCTTTTTTTCTTTTAGTTTTGTTTTCAATTTGTGTTTGTATAGGAGCAGATTGATCAACCATAGGTTTCTTTTCTTCCCTAAGGGGAGGAATGGAAGGAACCACATGAGGTTGTTCAAACACTTTCTCTTTGGCTTTGTACACTTGTTTTACTCTAGGAGGTGTGATGGGGTTGTTTTTAGTGTCTCTTGGTCTTTTGTAGGAGGTAGGTGAAGGTTCTATTTTAGGTTGGTCTTGGTTATTTGTTTCATCTAGGATAGTAGGCTCGGTGGTGGGTGGGGACATGTTTCAAAGGGATAGTTTTGCTATTTTCTTTGCCTTGAACTTTTGATAGGGCAAGAAAAAGAAGTCTTCTTGTGATTTTATAGGTTCCATTGGCTTGGGCCAAAAAAAATCTAAGGAGAAGTTATCTTTAGAGGAAAATGAGTTAAAGCCACTATGATGGACAGTGAATATTTCATTGTCAAAGGGAAACTTTAAGCATTTGCGCACAACCAAAGGGACAAATTTTATGGAGTGAATCCATGGATATCCTAGCTTCACACAAAACTAGTCTGAGTATGAGATGATGGAGAATGAGACATCTAATGTTTTTGGTCCTATTTGCAAAGGAAGAGTGATTGATCCCATCACAGGGCAATCAAGGCCATTATGTGTCTTGATCCATGCTTTTAGTTTATCATATATATCTTGATAAAGCTCATGAAAAAGTAGGAACTCCTTGGTGATCACACTCTCTCCACAGGCAGGATCTATGAGTATCCCATTTGTGGGCTTGTCATAGATTCGGTTGGCTATGTAAAGAGGACCATCGGGTACATGTTTAAGTATATCCTTAGAGGAGAAAGCAATGACAAGAGGATTCTTAGTTTGACCCTTATGAGGAATGATGTCTATTAGTCCTACCATTTCATCCATAGGATTATTATCGATAAGATCATGTTGTATCTACAATCATTGTTATCATCATCTATATCAACATTCATCACATCATTCTTTGTAGTTTTGTTGGCTTCAATGACAAATGAAATGTTATGAACTTTGGCATGGGGTTGTTGAAAATTTGCAAGTTTTAGTTAGGAGGGGCAACAAACTTATTTCCTTGATCACTAACACCTCCAGCAGAAAGACGACTAGAATCAATGAGGTCTTGCACAAGATGTTTAAGACACTTTCAATGTTCTATGTCATGTCTATTTTTCAATGGTATTGGCAATAAGCATTTGATATAAAGCTCAGGGGTAAAGGCTTAATAGGATTGGGTGTTTTGATGGGAGGCAAGGTAATTATTTATTTTTCTAAGAGCTGGGTCATTGTGTTATGAAGGGTATCAGGTAAGGGAGTGAATTGTCTTTTCAGGTCCCCATAGCTAAAGGGTATCGTGGCTTTAACAAAAGCTATTTGGTTATTGGTATTTCAATTTTTTTATTGAGGGGGATTGAATTGAAAGAACCCTTTATTCTATTTTCTAAATGGTTGGAAATTGTTTTGGTTTTTGGGTTCGTACTTCTCAGTTTGACTAGGAGTGGACTAAGTTGTATCTCAACTACTAACTGAATTTTGATAATCGCAGAGGGCAGTACAAAAGTGCATGAAGGATGAGAATTTCATAATGGTGAGATTTCCTTGAATCTTGCTTCACAAATTTTCTATGAACATCTTTTGAAGATGAGGGTCGGGGACCTTGACATCGATTTGGGAATAAAGCGATTGATAGCGTGAGATAAAGTCAATTATCTTTTCTTCTTCTTTTTGCTTGCATCTCATCAAATCAGCCGAGGTCATCTTAGGAGTCATATGCACTTGGAAATGGTTTACAAATGCCTCAAAAATTTCATTGAATGAATGAATTGAGTTGTTAGGTAAAGAAGAGAACCATTCCAAGGTAGTATCTTTCAAGGACCTAGGAAAAAGCTTAGCCGAGAGTTTATTATCAAGGAAAAAGTCACTACATAAGGTGGTATAGGCATTAACATGGTTAGAAGGATCTCCCTTTCCTCCAGATTTCTTGAATCTAGGCACCTCTACACCTTGTGGTATTAGTGTTTGCAATATCTCCGAGGACAATGGACTATTTTTGACATAATATGTAGGTGGGTCGTTTTGATTTTGATTGATGGTGGAAATCTACTTTTGAAGGGATGAAACAGTTTGGAAGAGTTGAGTTATGAGAGGGTCACTTTTTGTGTTATGAGATGGAAGTGAAAATGGTGAAGGGGTGTATGTGTTCGAGGGGAAAGTGAATGAAATTATTATAGGTGGTAAGGTAGTAGGAGATATAACATGCGATGCCACATAGGAATTAGGGATGCTAGCAAGAATACCCAAGGAAGGAATCACATTTCTAGTTTGTTGCATTGTTGTTGTGACTTGAGGGTTGGTATAGGTAGGTATTGAGGCAATTGTTGTGGGAGGAGGAATTTGAGGTCCCCGGCTTGTGACATTGCTTGTAGGTAAAGGACAACTATTGGTTGGGATGAGGTGTTTTCCAAAGATTTGAACTATGTTTTTCACAAGGTCAAGTCCATCTTCACTTTCAAGCATGTGGTGAATGTTGTCTATAGTAGGGGTGGCAGTAGTTGAAATGTTGTCATTTTGCACATTATGTTGTAAGTTTTCTAGGTTATCATGAATTTGAATTATGTTTTCTTGTGGGACACTATCATTCCATGTTTCAACTTGCATACTAATTGAAGGTAAGAGTTGTTAAAGGTGTTGTCCATACCTAGTGTACTAGTGTCAATACTAGAGTGAAAGAGCTAGACAACCCAAGATCCACAATGATTTTGCTATCATGGGATGTCATGAGTCTCGAACTTCGTCTCACTACCGTATTAGCAATAGGACACCAAATACTCATATAAGGGCTACTAAATGCAAGGTGAATGCAATTGCAATGTAAGCTAAGAACAATGAAATGCTTATAACATAAATTATGCAAATTGAAATAGAAAGTCAATAAAAACAAATAGAAACTCAGAAACTGAACTTTAAATTCCAATAAATGCAATGCTGAATATGCAAAGGGACTAATTCACCCAATGTGGTGAATGAGCCCAAGTGAGGATTTTTTTAAAAATTATTTAGAAATTTTTAATTGAATTTTATGCTTTTTATGTTTTATGATCTGTATCTAAGATGCAAATGAATTTAAATCTGAATGAGTTTTTAGTAAAATGAGATGCAAAAATGCAAGCTATATGAGCTTTCACTAATGCAAAATTTAAAACCCTAGAATGCAATTTAACTAATGCAAATCCTAATGCAATGTTAATGTAAGAAAAATCTAGGATGATAGTGCACTCCAAATTAGAATTATGATGCTCTAAATGTAGGTTCACCAAAATGAAAGGTGGAATTTTTTTTGCTTCCCTCTTAAGGTTTAGAACCTAAAAGGGAAATTTTCACTAACTTTCACTCAAGAACAGCCCTTGAAATCTCAATGCAAAGGGGAAAGAGATCTTGGAAGAGGGCTGTCCTAAGGGTTGAATATGATCTAATAATGGGTTCACCACCAAGTTTAGACTTGGAAAAGATAATGAAATGCAAGATGCAATGCAAAACCCTAATTCAATGCAATGAATTATGAAATGACCTAGAAAAGTGAATGAAACAACACATAAAACTACAAAAAGGAAGGTGTGCAACTTGAAAACTGGAGATGACTAGATTGAGGTCTAGAACATTGGAAAATATACTTTTAATGTTGACTAGGGCTCATTTTCCAAGCTGGGTGAATCAATCCAGTTTTTGTAAAATTGTGTGGGAATAGGAACTTGCCAAATGGGTATCCAAATCTGTAAAATCTTGAAATTTTTCTAGAACTAGGACTCATTCGCCCAAAGTGGCAAATCATTCTTGTTAGGATTTTCTAAAAAATTAAAGGTTGATCCTACTCTTCTTTATCTTCTATGTTCTTCACAGATGATCTCTAGATCCAAATATTCAATTTGCAACCTATAGGTTTTCTCTAAGGTTCTCCAAGGCTTGATGACGACTTTGACAACTTTGAGCTCTTGAAAATTTTTCTCCAATCTTGTTCCTTAGGAAATCTACAAGCTAGACCTACAAATCACACACCAAGGAGGGGGGGAAATGTTATGGGGTTAGTGGATAGGGGTTTGCCTTGGTCAAACCCTGTTTTGGAAATCAATCCTTCAAATAAAATCAAATAAGAATGGAGAATGATGAATGAACAAATGAAAATGTTGCAACTCACCAAATGCTTGTAATAAAGTGTTGCAAATATGCTTGAAATGGCTACAATGGATGTAGAATTTGACTCTTGCTTGAATGATTTTGATCTTGAATGAAACACAAGTGATTGAATCATAAACCCTACACCATAATTGTTAGCACAATAGCAAGCTCATGATGCATGGAATATTTGACATGATGATTGATGATTGAATGATGTTATAAAATGCTTGATAATATACTCTTGAAGACACTTGAATGCTCTTGTGAACTCAATTTTCTATTATAAATTCTCTCACAAAAGTCTTGGTTGAAAATGAATGAAAGAACCTTGTATTTATACTCAATTATGCAAGAATTCCTAAAATTACAACACTACAAGATGACATCAGATCTAGGGGAATAAAATCCCACCAAAATTTTGAATTAATTTTGATTTTGGGCCACATGGGACTCATTCACCCAAGGTGGAAAATGAGTCCCACCAAGCCTAAATTTTGGGACCATTTTTAAAAATACCTAGAAATTTGTCAAACTAGGTTCAAGACCAAAAGATCTAGGTGGGAGTAATTTTCCAAGGTGGTGAATGAGTCCCAAATCACTAAATTTGGTCCATTAAAACCTAAAACACTTGAATTATGATTGGTTAATGATTGGTGTTGAGGTTATCCTCGAAAAGATGCATTAAATGAGGCTTGTGGATGCAAAATAGGGCCAATTAAAGCATAAGAAATTTGAATTATTAATGAAAAGCTTAGAAAAGTGTGAAAGTATGTTACAAAACTTTATAACACTTAAAAATAAGGAAATATTAAGGTTAAAAAGAGATTTATTAGTTGTAATTAATTAATAAGATCTTAAAAAAGTGTGAAAGTGTGTTACAACACTTCACAACACTTTAGCAAGGTACCATTCGAATCCATTAGTTCACAAGGGCCCAAGACCTAATGTGGATGTGTCAACCACAAATTACAACACTAAATCAAGGCAACATTAAGCTCAAATTCACAAGGAGGGCCCAATGAAGTGTGAAAATGTCCTCGATGACATTTTTTGACACTACAATCAACTCTTGAATGCTTTTGAATGCTTTTGTAAACTCTTGAAAGTCCTGTTATGATAACTTGATGACTTGTAAGCTTACGAGGTCTTTGTAGGAGAAAATATGTGAAACAACCTTGTATTTATACTTGTTTATGCCAAATTTCCTAAAAATTACAACACTACAAGATGACATTAAATTAGATCTAGCAAAATAAAATCCCACGAAGAATTTGAATTTAAATTAGGTCTAAGCTAAGTGGGACTCATACACCAATTGTGGCATATGATTCCCATTAGGCTAAGCTTGGGACACATTTTTCAAGAAATGCTTAGTTTAATGTCAAATTCAGATCTAGGCCCTAAAACCTAGGTGGGACCTATTGGTTCCCAAATCAATTGATGCAATGAGTCCTAAAGAGTAGCCACTATCTCATATTCAGACTCAATGGGTTGATGTGGCCAACGAACAAGATTCAGTCAAAGAGACTGAAATCTTCTACACTTTTGGCTATGTTAAACCAGGGAGGGTAATCCCAATAGTATATTTATAGATACTTGTGTGCTAAAGTACCAAATACATTGTAAATAGATGGTTCTCCTCTAATTGTTTAAAAAACACAGTACTCTAAAGGCTTGGCTGACCTATACAGTAATGCCTCATTTAAACATGAGAGATGTAATTCATTAAAATGAGCTCAATAGACAAACAAACTGGGACTGATAAGTAATATAATATAAAATTTTAATTAGTTTTTGAATTAACCAACCGAATGTAATATGAATAACCCACTTAGATCAGTGTTTCATTCATTGGAATGGAGTCAACCTAAACACCCACATAATCTGATAAAAATTTTCAAACCTAAAATTATGTGAAGGTCTGAAATGCTGCATTATAGTATTTTAGCATAATATCTTGACCACTACTTCTTATAAGAATCCTAGCACTTAGTTTAATACAAAATTTCAACTATATTCAAGTACATACATTAATTCTTTGAACTAATAGACAAGAATAGAGCCACACATCTATTTGAAACTGATGGAGACAAATAAGATAACCTTGATTATATTATTCATAATATGCAAAACCAGTACATAGGAGAGTAAAATGGTCTTGAAATTACACTGTTCAATATTATCTTGCCAGTACTGCATTCAAAATTACATAGATATCAAAAGATTCCAACCTAAAATAAAAACCTCTAAAATGTTCTATATTCTCGTTACAATATACTCTGTGACTAATTACAGAACAACCTCCTCTCTTTTGGAGCAGAAATCAACACTTAAGGAAAAATAAAAACCCTAAATGGTGATCTCCCAAAGACACCTGACACACTCAACACCATAGATCTGTAACTATCTCCACCACTTGAAAAGTCTCATCTGCCCTTGCATTCCCATTTCATTATTCCTTTTTAACAGAAAAAATATTCCCCTTTGTGAAAGAATAAAATTCCCTCTTCATTTTTCATCATTTTCCCCTTTTGCGAAAATGATTATGTTCTTTTGTGAACATCCTCTTACTTTATAGGAGAATTTGTTCTATCTCTTTGTGAAATTTCTTTTTCAAGCAAAGAATATTCACACAGTGAATATATTATTCACTTTACAAAATTATCTCCCATGAAGAAGCTTTTGTTCTTTTAATATTTTCCCAGCCAAAGTAAAATTATTTTATCAATAAAACTCAATCACCCCAACAAAGAGAATCTTTACTCATAAAGTGAATTATTAATTCACTTATCGAGATTTTAAAAATCCTTTTACCCATGCTCTTACCTCTTATTTTATATTAAAATTTTACATTGTTTAAATGGAGAGATTTAAAACTTTATGCTCGAGAAAATATTTAAAAGTTTAAAAAACTATATAAATATTATTAGGCCCACCATTTACTTTCCTCCAACATTTTTTATTGCACATCTCTGAGGTATTGTTGAAAATGCAATATTTATTAGCGATGCCCAAAATGAGGAGAACAACCATCGCACATCTCAAATTTAATGAGGAAATGTAAATCAGAATAGCGATGGATTATATCATCGTGCCATTATTGATGTGACTGGGAGAAGCTATAAGAAATTGCAATGAGTGATATTCCTCATGTCTATCAAAATCCTTAGTTCTCTATTCTACAACTTCCCTGGGAACTTTGATAGAACTTCTTGCAGCCATGGAAATGGAAAAATGTGCTGGTCATTTTTCTTGATGCAAGGACATTTTTGCAACTTTTGGCAACAAAAATTCATTTGAAACATGCTTAAAATCCCTGCCCAAGTATTGGGAATGATCATGGGATGCAATTACATCCTGGAACAACATTTTTGAGCTGAAAAACACCCCCAAAAATGTGTTGGAAGGCAATAAACGTGATTAGCATTCCTCTTCGCACAATACATGCTTGAATCTGCCCAAAATGCCTCAAAGGAACCCCCATCAAGATCAAGAGGCATCAAATCTTTGATGCAGAATAGAAAACCATCAAAATCTGCGCTAGAGTGGTGATTTCACACCATCACTCATACATTGAGAAAGAAAACCTTAAATCTGCGATGAGCGATAAGAGGCACAGAGCAATGCCTCATCGCTGATTTGATTTGGAAAGGAGACCTCCAATCCGCAATGAGTGATGAGAATCAACCGCCATCGTCGATCGCCAATTCAAATGTGAAAGAAAAATTTAAACCACGACAAGCGATGGAGTTTTACCCTAAAACATTGTTGTCGTTCTGCCGTGAACTCAACCAATATGAAGCAATAATTAATTTTGTCATACAATGAACATTTGATAATATTTTATATTATTCAAACTTGATGCTGACATGCCGATTAAAAATCCATCACTCCAAGAAGGCCATCGCTAATTTCTTTGGAAGGACAGGCTACCAATTTGTGATGGACGATCGACTCATCAACCATCGTTCATCACTAATTTAAACACAACACCTCTCGTGAAAAGGGAGATGTGCGATGATCACTAATTTGATGAGGAAGAAGACAACTCAATCCCCGATTGGCGATGAAGATGAATTGCCATCACTGATCACCAATACAAATGACAAAGGCAAATCAAAACATTGATCTGCAATGAGTTTTCTCGTGCACCAGTGAAAGCCACTTTTTAGCGAATCACTAGCAAGAATTAAACTTGCTTTCATAGAAAAAATTTGAAATGTATCTTATTTTTTTCCTAAATGCATTTTTCATATTTGCATAATGTTTAAAATATTCAAAAATATTTTAAGCATAAGCATTTGAAACTTTAGAAAACATGCAAATTTTAATTACACATGTAGGCCAAAGGAGAAAATTCACTTGGCACAAATGGTGACCCCTAGAACTGATACTTTTTGCATGCGGCCATAATCAATTATTTAGAGAGAACCCATTTCCTCAAATTTCACGCAGCCATAAAAAATTAGGTACCTCCTTTTTAAATTGGTCCCCGAGACGTGTTCGTCACATCAAAAATGCATTAAATTAGGGCATCATATAGCTTCCATTTTCTATGAAAATGGAGTTGTAGAGGTTTTAGACCCAAACAATAAATGGGTTGTCCTTAGAATTTGAAATTTTGAAACTTTTCAGGACACCAATTTTGGCCATGTTGCAATCAGAAAAGGATTAGTTAACCCATCAAAGCTTATCCAGGAGACATGAAAGTGAGTATGCATGTTGCCATTTGAACCAAAAATCTAGTGCAATAAATTACATGGTAAAATTTCTCCTAAGGTGTAAAATATTAAATGCCAAAGTGGCCTACTTAGACATTTCTACCATTTCACCCATTAGAAACCAACTTGAGCACACCAAGTCACCTCGAAAAATTGTCAAATCATCTTCTAGGAAACTACCACTATACATGTGACTAAACCACTTAGGTACATTGATCATGTGTGCAAGAGGGCTCCCCTTCAATCCACATTCTTCAAAATATATTAAGCGTCAAAGATGACCACTTCGAAGCATTCTAAAAATGCAGGTGTAAAAGTGAGCAAACTACATTTGCTTTTGAACTGGTAAAAATATCAAATATGATCCTGAGATTCTGAAAACGGATGGAGTATATGAATATGGTGGAATGGAGGGAACCAATCCATTTGTCATGACGATCATCTAGTTGCAAAATATCAACTCGAACAAGAGGCCACTTCACAGAACTGAGAGTTCACAAACATCAGAAAAGTGTCAAAACCCTCCATCTTTGCACTTGAAAACTAGTTATCATAAGGGGATGAAAACTGACATACATATTCACATATGTCACATGAGTATTCCCACAAAGATATTTTGTATGAAAGTAAACAGGCTCCAAATTATGATCCTCCAAAGTAGGTCACTTGGGTAGATTTTTTCAGGGGCACTTCTGAGTGTGCAAAAACAAATTTTTCAATATGGGCACTTCAAATTTGAAAATTTTAAGGTGCCAATAGTGGATCTTTCAAGGGATGTATGCCTCCTACGAGCATAACAAGAATTCAGATCTCTGGGAGAGCATACTAGGTGCCAGAAACAATGGGTGACATAGTCTTTATTAAAAAAATTAACTTCACTTGATGGCCCCAGGCCACCAAATGAAAAAGGAGTAGTCAATTCTTACCTCTTTCAAACACCAATCTATTAAAAGAGTTGATCTCTTTTAATCCATACTTGCCTTTGCCACACCATAGCAACATGAGTAACTTCATTCTTGCAAAGGAAAGTGTTAGACTACCTTTGAATTTAGCTTTACTGTCACATGGCAACCAAATGACATAGGCTGCATCACTGCCACTCATTAATTTTTTTAATTCTGTGGCAAGTGACAGGGTATGTGCAGGATCATGATGGGCCAAAAAGTGGCAATATGATGGGTTTTTGTAGGGTATGTGGCTGACGACTTTTTTTTTACCCAAAATTGATGAAATGAAAAGGGTTTTTAAAGGAGATTCTCAGCTCTCCACCAATATAAATTATTCTTTACTTTGACTTTAATAAATAATTATTATTTATGTTCTATTTGAATTACAACTAAAGTCCAGATTGATAGGCTGATTGAAAAAAATCTATAGCTTTCAAATAGTATCAAATTTTTTGAATCCAAAACATGCGTCACATTGTGTGCTTTGCATACTATAGGATTAAAAAAGAAAGAAATTAATTTCATGAAGTTTTGACCAAGTTAAGGTGGCTAGACATATGATTTTTTTATTTTTTAAAAGTTGTAATAAAAAATTAATAATTAACTATTTACTAAGAAAAAAATTACAAAAAAATATGCATCACATTGGGACATGAGTCATCTACTTATATCTAAAATCTTATAAAAAAATATTATCATTTTATTGTGGTTAGGGTGGTCAGATAGACACCTACTTCTTATTTTTTCCCTGAAGTTTAAGTACTACTAGATTCAAATTTCAAATTTTCACCAAATAGATTTAAAAAAAAATAAACCTAGTAATTTAGAAACTACATTCAATTTGCTACAAATTCTATTCTTACATATATTTTTGAAATAATATAGATAACTTATTCAAATTTTTATGTCAAGTTTCCTAACTCCAATTTTTCTAAATTTTTTGCCACTTAAGGGCCTATTTTTTCCATGATGATCTACACATACCCAAAAAAATGTGAGGATAGTGATCAAGAACATCTGAAAATGCAACATCATCCCATTTACCAATTCCCTCACAATGATTAAGGTCACAAAAATAAATCATCCTTCAAAAATAATGTGCAAACCTCCTGTCTGTTGAGCAAAGGATACTCACATATTTGTAACTCTTTCAGCTAGATTGCATCACATACAAATTTATAATCATCCCAACAACATAGCTCAATGATATTACCATATGCATCAATGTCCTAAAAACAAGATTCACCAAAAATCATAATACCCTCATCCACATTCAAATCATAGCATTCAAACAATACATCAACATCCCAAACACTGTTTCCCACTTCAAGCTCATAGACAAGACTATCAACATTAGTAATGTTAGCAAACACAAATGTTTCAAGAGCAGGCTCAAATGACTCAAAATTTACTTCTACAACAAACTCCTCATAATGACTGTTTAAAACACATTCACTATTGCAAGAAGTGTCATATTCAACATCACCTCTTGCTACATCAACATGACAATTTGAAGCATATTGCTTATAAGTAAAACTATGAGTTGCAGATCCAGAAAAGAGGTTTGCATATGCATCCATGTGATTGAAGCAATCAAATTCTTCAATTGCAAACTCATCATAAGGAGTGTCGTTAGTTGTACCAATGTTTATATCTACATTTTTACTTTCATGTACAACTACATCAATGCCATCCTCATGCAAACATTCAATGGTAATTTTAGAATCTGAAAAAAGGAGTAGAAGAAAGTTAAGGATCAAACAAGAAAGGGGTTCCTTGTTCATCATTACCAACATATGCATGCTCCTCATAAGCAACTAATTGAACCAATTCATCCACTGAATCTCTTGCATACATATCTCCTTCTTTGTTCATATTGCTACAACAATGAACAAGGCCACCTTTTTCACTGTCAAACTGAAAACCATAAATGGTTTCTTCATCGCAACTTCTCACACTTGATTTATCTAACTGAAAATCATTGCATACTCTGTCACTTTAATCTAATACATTGAAATTCTCAAAAATAATCTTCAAATCAACAAGCTCCTTATGACTATAAAAATTTTCATCAATGCTACACACATTTGTAGAATTTGCATGACCAAGTGTACAATGGAAATGCTAATTACACATGTCTTCTTCAAATAAGATATTCAATTCATATCCATCATCTTGTTCTTGTGATCTTTCAAAAATATTGGTATCATTTTCATTGGAATAATCTTTACTTAAGGAGATCAATTCTACCTCCTTGTGAGAGGAATCACAACCACTAGGGTTGCAAATAGAATTGAAATTATTGTGATCACCCATACAAGAATGCTTTTTAGCTAGTTGTAAATTTTCATTTACAACACCATTGTCCACATCATGAAGACATGAAACTTCAGAATTGACATGATCTTCAACTGTATATTCAAAGTCCATAGAGGAGAAAATACTTTCCGTATCATCTGCATCATTGCAGCCTTCTTTTGATACAAAAAATTGGCTCTCTATTTCTATATTTTCAGAGCAAATAGAAGAAACTTTAGATGTTTCATCTATCTCTTCATGACCGTTATGGATGCAATCTTCATCTGGGTTTATTTCTTTTGTAGGTTGCTCAAAAACAACTTCCTCATCAACAAACGATGCATCATTCTTGTCTTACAATTTTTTTTTACAATTTTTGGCCAAACTGGACACTGGAATATTTCTTTTAACTAAATCTTCACTTTCGGGCACCTGGAGCAGCTAAACTATGAGGAATTTGAAAATGATGCAAACTAGAGTTTCGTGACATTTTGTCTATAGATTCTAAATATATTTTTTTCAAAAAATTTGGAATCAGATTGCACTTCTTTTTCCATCTCCCTTGAAAACTAGTTTTTTTTAGAAAACACCATTTTTAAAAAGTGACTCTCACCGAACGCATAACTTTTTTTCCATGAAGGATAAAATTCTAATATTTCAAATATAGATTTGCAACTCTGATATCTAGTGCTTCCACTTGGTTATATAGTTTTTTATTGAATATTTTTTCTTTAATCAAGTTTCAAATTCAAACCAATTATAATTCAGACATAGCGCGAGTGTATAACGCGTAACTTTTTTTGTATGTATCAAAATTCAATTTTTTTTTCTTTGTTGGATCAAGGACTTTGATATATAGTGCACTAATATTTTTAATTTTTTTTTAATATCTGGTATTTTTCCACATGTGTAGAATAAAGAGCTTGATTTACGGTGAAAAACCTACATTCACGAGAAATAAAAAATAAATATAATAATCAAATTAAATTTATTTAAAATTATACTTTTTGGGAAGATTATAAGAAGGACTACATACTTGCAAAAAATAAATTTTAAATGAATTATTTTGATCCCCAAAAGGTAAATCAAAAGTGGCTTTTATCAGCATTTTGATAGGTGTAAAGGAGACTCTTATAGGTATGGTTTAAAACTAGCGGGGTTCTATCCAAGGGGTTTGATTTAAGGTAGTTTGATCAAAACCTCTTCAATTGGAATTCTTTAAATGGAACTTTTCAAGGCTTAAATCATTATATTTTCTAAAAATATGTGATTTCAGAAAAAATCAGTTCCTCCTAGAAATTGTAAACCACTATTGTGGCAACACCCGCCATCTGCATTTATTGGGCCGAGTCTTGCAAAATTACCATCACATAATTGAGTTAGGAGATTACTTCCATATTTATCTATCATTTCCTCAATTACTGAAAGCCATTGATATATGAATTTAAGATTACGAGGCTTCAAATGAGTTGGCATAGTACTCAGACCTAACTCAAAATTCTCATAGAACAAATCAATGCAAAATAACTCACCGGGTCTTTCTGATTCTGGTATATCAAACAAAAATTTCATGAATCTATCATGAAAATAATAGATGGATTCATCCTCCAATCTTTCTATATCAAACAATGTATCCATAGATGATATGATTTCAACTTCACTTTCAAATTTCTCTTCATATTATTCTTGGGTATGGAAATTTCTTTCTTTACAAAAGCATTCATTGTCTATTGACTCTTCTTCTAAATAATCAATGAAATACATTCTGGGCTCATGCCATGAATCTATGGAATGCATTGGTAGACTAGAAAACTAGTATTCAACATCATTTTCTAAAGTTCTTACAAAAAACTTCATGATAGTGTTGGCATCCTACAATGATCTTAATAACTAATCCTTTATAGCCTTGATTTAGAAATTAGACATCAAACTCGAATAGCCATTTCAATCATCATGAAGGTGCATTTAACTTGTCAACCCAAGGACATGAACTTGAAATGGGTCAGCACAGTATGTGCACTAGGTTCACTCAAAGTAGCTATTTTATTTTACAACCAAGGAACAAACAATAATGAAAGTAAATTGCTTGAAAAGGAATGAAACAAATGCTAAACATCAATCAACGAATATGGGTATGTGTAGGATCATGATGGGCCAAAAAGTGGCGATATGATGGGTATGTGTAGGGTATGTGGCTGTCGACTTTTTTTTACCCAAAATTGATGAAACAAAAAGGGTTTTTAAAGGAGATTATCAACTTTCCACCAATATAAATTACATATGCTTTACTTTGAATTTAATAAATAATTATTAATCATTTTCTATTTGAATTACAACTAAAGTCCTGATTGATAGGCTGATTGAGAAACATCTATAGCTTTCAAATGGTATCACATTTTTTGAATTTGAAATATGTGTCACATTCTATGCTTCACATACTATAGGATTAAAAAAAAAGAATTGAATTTCATGAAGTTTTGACAAAGTTAAGGTGGTCAGACATACAAGTTTTTATATTTTTTAAAAGTTGTAATACAAAATTCATAATTAATTATTTACTTGGAAAAAATTACAAAAAAATATGCATCACATCCGAACATGAGTCCTCTACTTATATCTAAAATTTTATAAAAAATATTATCATTTTATTGTGGTTAGGGTGGTTAGACATACACCTACTTCTTATTTTTCACTAAAATTTAAGTACTACTAAATTGAAATTTCAAATTTTCACCAAATAGATTTTTAAAAATAAACCTAGTAGTTTAGAAACTATATTCAATTTGCTACATATTCTATTCGTACATATTTTTGAAATAGTATAGATAACTTATTCAAATTTTTACGTCAAGTTGCCTAACTCTATTTTTTCTATTTTTTTTGCCACTTAAGGGCCTATTTTTTCCATGATGATCCTGCACATACCCATATGCTAAGCTAAAATGCATAATAGAAATAAAAATATGAGCAACAAATAAGACACTACTCTATCTGCTTTGGCTGTAGGAATAGTCACAGAATGGAATTCTAGTGGCTGCAACAACAGTTGATGCCATACTTCTAACTAAGTACTAAATAAAAAGTAATACTAAACTAATGCTAAAATAAGAAGATAGGTTACTCACCAAGTGGGAACCCTTGGATAAGTATCCTCTAAGACTAATGAGAACTCAGATGCTCGAACTTAGAACTTTATTTTATTCACTGTGAATCATGAGTATAAAATAGTAATGTATTTGTATTACTAAAAACTGGAGAGTGTAAGTGCAATATCAAATCATGCAACTCCTAAAGAAGGAGCATTAGATTGTTATTTATACTAACAAATAAATGAGGTAGTCAACTCTATGATTGGGAGGATGACATTTAGGAAAAATAGAGAAAATGGAGCAATGGTGGTTATGTGTGGATGGAATCTGGGTAGACATATAGGTCCAAACGCAGATTCAGCTCAATAGTAATGCCCGTGCATTCTCGGTCATTAAAGTCCACTACAAGGTGGTTACATTCAGTTGCATGAAGAATATTTTTCCATTGGCCTCCTTTGACTTGGAGCGATTCCTTTGCTAGACATTATGGTGCATGCCCAGTTGGTGGTGTCTTCCTCAACTTAGCATATTAAATCTGCATGGTAAATTCAGTATGCATAATAAATGCACATTTATAACCACCTTAATGAACATTCATTAACCACATGCAAAATCAATATAAATAATCCACATAATATGCCAAATGTCATTAAAGCTTGCAGAGATAGGATTAAGTCCAATGTCAATGGTTTAAGGGAAACATTATGAAAATACCAACATTTAACATTAAAGTCCATGGCATCTAACAAAAAATAAATTATAGATTCTACCCAAAATTAGACAAAAAACTAAACTCAACACTCCCCCCAACCTAACATTTTGCTGGTCCTCTACCATGGGAAGGGTTGTTCTTCTACTTGGTCAAAGCTCTGAAATTTGCAAATGATAGTTTCCAATATCAATGGCTATAGTGCGTGAATTAGGATCCCAATAGAATCCTCTCATTCTATCAAATCTGTTTCATCTTTGCTTTTCTGAAGCAATGTCATACTAGTAGAATCTGAAGTTTGGAATGGGCCACATGAGCATGGGTGGCTGGAAATTCAAGGTAAGACAAGATCGCCCTTGTGTTCTCCCAATCTAAATATACCTATCAATCCTCTTTAGTTCTGCAACATAATTGTGGATGGAATGAGGCTCAACTTGCTTCAACTCATCGGTTAGAATATTCTATCTTTTTGATAGACATCTTCTCATAGTTTCCTCCTTTGCTATTGTATTTACCTCATACTCACTGTAAACTGCCTTAATCCAAGGCATAATCGTGTTTCCAAAACTAGGTCTAAGAAGCATTATGTTCCATTCTTTGTAAATATCTCTTGGGTTGCTTGATTCAGCTCTAACGGGCAGATTGGGTGGGTGGGAAGCCCCTACTATTCTAAGGGCCCCTACTATTCTATGGGGGTGGGTGGGAGGAGCAAATTATCCCGCATATCATATTCGAAAGTGCCCCTACCTGGCTAGGTTTCATGGGCGGCTCACTTAAACGATTGGGTTTAGGTGCAGCTATGACTACTTGAATGGAGGAATGAATCTCCTAGTTGTTTGTTCCTCTTCGATCTGGGACCTATTGATCCGGATGAGCATGGTGAAGAAACAAATCTTGGTGGTTCTTCCGAACCCACTACTGTGACTAGGGGAAAAGGGAATCCCTGGAGAAGCTTGGGGTCGGAGAGATGAATAGGGGAATCTTGGAAACACCGGTATGACTTGCATCCATGTATTAAGCATATAGCTAGCATTCATTCTGAGATTGACTAGTGCGGCTAACGTTCGTTCTGAGATTGACTAGCATGTTGAGATCAGCTAACGTTCATCCAGAAGAACCGCTTTGGGTCTAATTTCATCTATCTAAATCTCGTTGAACGCATCCCTAGCGAAACTTTCTTCAAAGTACGACACTATTGCCAGGGATCTCTCCACACATGCATATAGCCTAGCACATCAGGTTCATGAAGGTTCTCCCGACATTTTTAGCTACGCAGAGGGAAGGACAATGTTCATGAGTAGGGGTGGGAAAGTGGCGCCCTGTGGTACCCCTATTGTTCTGGTGGAGGACAGGGAGTGGTCCGCCTCTGCATCTAGTTCCTCCACTTCAGTTCCAAGGAATCCCTTCACTTCTTGGAAGGATCCTCGTTAATTGTCCCCCAATGCAAGGTGGGGCTTAGGAGGATATTCTGCTCATCACTCATTCATGCGGTATTTCGTCAAATCCCCCCTTTATTATTTGAATTATAGTTCACTATCGACCAAGATCTTTGTGTCTGGCCATTCTTTATTCACCGGAAGGCTGTTCATCTGTGTGACAGTTCCATAGAGGCATGCGTGTAGCCGAGGCCTATCTATAGTAGGGGGGATATCAGACTCCAATTGCTTGTAAGCTCCATGTTGTTGTCCCCAACTAATCTCATTTTGTACACAAGACACAAATGCCCTCAATTGGACACCCCCAACATACAACAATGGGTTCCAATCATGGTCTTGAGTTACAACAAAATTATGCAAATAAAACTGACACAACAAAATTTTCATTCCAAGGGAGGCAATCCTACAAGCATTAAAAAAATCAATGGGGGTGTCAATAGAAGGATTCAAACTTGAGGCAATACTTGACAGCTTAAAAGAGAGATACTTCTCTTTCAAGAGTAGAGCATAGACCCTTGGAGGGGTCCTACATTCCAAAATATGTGGTGTCAAAGCTGCCATATCATCCACCCTCTACTTCAGGGTAGCAATTTCTGCTTCTTTATCTTCAATATCCTCATCCTTCTATTGAATTCCCTTCTTCAATTTCTATTTTTCCTTTTTCCATTCTTCCTCCCTTCTTTGTATTTCTTTCCATAAATTCACAATTGCTGCATGTACTATAAAATCAGGAGGATTATGAATTCCTACCAATCTTTTTGTTGATGGCAGTTCCTCATATGGCACTATCTACATGGACTCAGGCTGTCCAGTTATCTTTGGCTGCAAGGACACCATTTCTTCTTTTTCTCCTTGCTACAGGGACTCTCATTCTTGTTCTTGTTGTGGCTACATGAACTCATGCTCTAGTTCTGGTTGTTGCTATAGGACATCCTACAGCAGGAGATCCTGCTATAGGACATCCTACTGTAGGACTTCTTGTTGCAGGAATTCTTGCTCATGCTGTAGGAAATCTTGATTATCCTCAAACTCTTCTGCAAAGTTAGCAAGATTGGCCAGTGTTATATTTGTTTTTCTCCCAAATATATCCTCTTCTTTGACATTCTCCTACCCCATTGGAGCTTCAGGGTCCTTGTGTGATGTCTCACTAGGCTTAGGGCTTTCTTGTGGAGGTGTACCAATCACAGGCCCAGTTGGTCTTGATTTCCTAGGAGGTTTCACATGCTTTCCTTTGGCTAGAGGATGAATAGTGTCAGCCTTCCTCTTTTTAGAACTTGGCACCTTTCTTTCTATAGGCTATTTTTTGGTCTTTCCTTTTCTCATTTCTACTTCTCTTATGTGCCCTAGTTTTCATCAAGGTTTCAAGTGGAATGCCATCATTAGAATCAGATGAAGAACTTTCTTTTTTTGAGTGCTCTTTTCTATAACTAATTTCTATGGTTTCTTCTGCTATAGGAGGATTCACACAAGAGCCAACACCAGAGGTTGAAGTTCCAAGAGGGGCTTCAACCATGCTCAATCTCTTGCTAGACCTACGAGGTTGAGGTAAATCCCTAGGTTGCAAGTTCTCAAGTCTAATTTGATCAACATTTATAAATTCTTCCTAGGTAATTGTAGATACATCATGTAAAGACTTTTCAAGTAGCTATTTAATCAGAAAATGGTGGGAAACAAAATTATCCCTACCTTTTTGGGTCTCGACCACCATGATTGAGAGAAGATTGTATAACACATTAGGAACATTCATCCTCCTTCCGTGTCTCATGTGATTCAAAAGCTTGAAGCGTACAAAATGCAAATTTGACTGGCAACCCTCACAGGTGATGTATTTGATAACATAAATGGCTATCTACTTCCATGGCTTGGGCAGAGACATTATCTTTGCACCCTATTTATCAATGCTCAATGGGGGTTCGTTCAACTCTATAAATTTGGCCATGGCTAATCTGGCGTCTCTAGAGGCATGGTAATTTTCACCACTAATCGGTAACCTTGTGACCTCTGTAATTTTTTCCTTAGTTGCCACAACTTCCAACCCTTTTACTGTGGCTTTCCCTTCAAAAAATGTCTAGGTGAATTCAAGGGCAATGCTTTCATCAAATCCATCCAGCTTCAAGAAGTAATTTGACCATCCACAGTTTCTAAATTTAGCCAGGCATTGTGCATCCTGTAATAAAACGTCATGCACCGTGGGTTCATTTCGAATTAACCCACCTCCCATTGTCTGCAATCAAAAAAATGCTCTGCAACTTCTTTCCTGCAAAATATTTTCTTGTATGAAAATCAAGCCCACTTTCTTGTAGTACCAGCTAAATTTCTAGTGCCAATATCAATTGAATTTTCTTTTCTTTGTTTCACCTTTTTGCTTGCAACTCAAGATTACAATAGGGTCAATAATGGCAAGAAAAGGAGTGATAAAGGGGAATTATGATGGGAAGAAATGACGGCTACAATTAATGTCACTTCACACATGCAAGCCGTCCTCTCACTCATATTTCAAATCAACTCATTTTAAATTTCTGACGTAGCCTAGCATAAATTGACACATGTGAAATATATTTACATCTTTTTCTTTCCCATCCTCCCAACCTAAATTTGGACATGTTTCCACACATGTGACATGGGAGTGGTGATTTGATAGGGAATGATGGCATTTTATGTAAACTTCTATACTAGCGTATAGTGATTAAATGAACACACTTAAAAGATGATTAAAGATAGCAATTAATGTGCACATACTTGAATGTGTGGAATATTTTCTGCAAAGATCGTGGAGAAAGTACTACTCATGTTATAGGGAATAAATTGAGAAATGAATGAAAATGAAGTGGAATGAGGTGAGCTGGAATGAAGTGATGGAAGAGAGAGAAAGGTGGTGATGGATGGGTGGATGGGTGGATGGGTGAAGAAATGGACTTGCACGTAAGTGAAAGTCTTTGTTATGAGAGTACATACCTTAATTAGCTAGAAGGAGGGACACTAGGTCCATTTCCTTTGGTTGTAGGAAGCTTCGGTGTTGAATGCTGCATGAATTACTACAATAATTCTTCTTTGGAAACTGGCTTGTGATATAATATGAGGTGATGACCATTGACAAAAAATTTGAACCTGACAAGGTCAATGTTAGTAAGCTGAACAACTCCATTAGGAAAGACCTTAGCAACTTCATATGGTCCTAGCCACCTTGTTTGCAATTTTCTTGTATTGTCCTAGTATCTTGAGTCATAGAGCAAGGCCCAATCTCCCAGTTGGAATTTCTTGTCCTTGATAAATTTGTCATGCCACTTGATTCTCTAATTCTGCACTACTTTTGTATGCTGCGGGGTTACTGTTGTTATCTCATCCAAAGTGTTTAGCTGCATGATTCTTTCTCTTTATGCCTTAGAAATATCCATCCCCAAATCTATTGCAATTCACAGAGTCTTATATTCAAATTCAACTGGCATCATAGCTATCTTTCCATACAACAACTCAAATGGGGTGAATCTTGTAGTTATTTTCTAGGTTTCCCTATAGGTCCAAACAACTTCTGGCACTTTTTTTCTCCAATCCTTTCTATGAATAGCTACCGTTTTAGTCATAATGGCTTCAATTTCTCTGTTGGTCACCTCAACTTAGCCATTAGCCTATGGGTGATAAGGAGTAGAATTCTTGTGGGCCTTTTGTTGTACTCATTAACTAGTGCTACAACAAGGGTTGATGTGAATTGTGCCCCTTGATCAGTCACTATTTCTCTTGGGAAGCTCCATATCTTGTGAAAACCTCCTCATAAAAAAATTATGTAACCTTGTTATCTCTTGCATGCTTCATGGCCTTAACTTCTACCCACTTTGTCACATAATCAATGCATATTAATATATAAGACTTACAATTTGATGAAGGGTCAATGGGTCCCAAAAAATTAAATCCCCACTTTTCAAAGGGAGTGATTACTACTTGAGGGAACAATGGAATCTCATCCAATCTGGTTGGTCTGCCCATTCTTTGACATCTATCACATTTTCTAGTATACCTTCCTACATCGTTGTGGAGTGTTGGCTACTAATATCTTGTGTTCAAAACCTTCATTGTTTTCCTCTTGGCTTCAAAGTGTCCTACACATGGTTCATTGTGGCATGCATGAAAAATTTCATATGTCTCATCTTCTCTCACACACCTCCACATGACATGGTTAGGTCCAATATAAAACAAACATCCAACAATCCAAGAGAAAGGGAATTTTTTTTCAATGAGTTCCCTTTTCTCTTTTGGAGAGAAGTGATAAGGAACTCTACCTGTGACCAAGTAATTGGCTATGTCAGCATACTAGGGTGTTTGTATACTGAGGGAGAATAGATGGTCATCAGGGAAAGAGTCATCTATGGTCTGATTGTCTTCTGATGTAGTTAGCCCTGAAAGAAAATTTTCAACAACATTGGCCTTCCCTGACATATCCACAATGGTTATATCAAACTCCTGCATCAACAATAACCATTTGAGCAATCTACCTATGATCAAAGGTATATTCATGAGATATCTAATGGTTGCATGATCAATGTGCACAAAGATTTGGTAGCCTCTTATGTAATTTCTAAATTTGTTCAGTGCATAGATTACTGCCAACATTTTTTTTTGTCATTGTATAATTGAAGTAAGCTCCTTGCAAATTTTTGTTGACAAAGTAAATGGTGTTTTCATCAGCTCCTTCTTTCTATCCTAAGACTGCTCCTATGGAATAATCTTATGCATCAATATGGATGTGGAAAGGAAGCTCCCAACTAGGCTCTTTGAGTACAGGAGCATGAGTCAAAGCTTTCTTCAAGTCAGAAAATGCCTTGTCATAGGCTTCAATCCACTGAAATTCAACATCTTTAGTGAGAAGAGTGTGCAATGATGCTACTACCTTACTAAAATCCTTGATGAAATTCCTATAATATCCTACATAACCCAAGAAACTCCTAACATCCTTCTGTTTTGTAGGTGTGGCGGATTTTTTACTACCTCAATCTTTGTAGGATCTACTTGAATTCCCTTTTGGGAGATGTAGTGGTGAAGAACTACACCTTCCTGCATCATCATGAAGCACTTTACACTATTTAAAGACAAGTTTTTGTCTTCACATCTCTATAGGACCCTTCTGAGATTTTCCAATGCCTGATTAAAATCAACACCATAAGTGGTAAAGTCATCCATATAAATTTCCATGCAATCATGAGAAATGTCCGAGAATATGCTAATGACTACCCTCTAGAAAGTTGTAGGTGCATTGCATAAGCCAAATGGGAGCACTGAATAGGAATAAGTCCCCCATGGAAAGGTAAATGTAGTCTTCTTCTCGTCCTCTGGTGCAATTTGGATCTAGTTGTAGCTGCTAAATCCATCTAGAAAAGAAAAGTATTACTTTCCTACAAGTGTGTCCAAAACTTGATCAATGAAGGGTAAAGGAAAGTGATCCTTCTTGGTGGTAGCATTAAGTTCCCTATAATTAACACAAACTCTCCATTTCCCTCCTTTCTTGGGCACAATCACTAATGGAGACACCCATTGACTATATGAAATAGGGTAGATAAATCTCACATCTAGTAATTTATATAGTTATCCTTTCATAATCTCTCTTAGTGCAGGGTTAATTCTTCTCTGTGGCTGTCTTACTGAGGTGCAATCATCTTTAATGTAAAATTTGTGTGTACAAAGTTTAGGATCCAATCTCTTCATATCATGATAATCCCATGAAAATGCACGTTGATGGGTCCTTAATAAGTTTTCCAATAACAATTGTTTTTCTTCATTTAATTTACTATTAACATTCAAATATTTTCCTTCTGACACCTATACTTGTGTAGTTAACTCTATCGTGGCTGCTTCATTAACACATGGTACCTTTAGCTCATATGGAAGCAATGTATGGGACATACTTGTTGTTGTAGGAAGTCTATCTACAGGAAGAGTGGCTGCAGGAAGTCTGTCTACAAGAATAGTGGCTGCAGGAAGAGCATCTACAAGAAGAATGTGTATAGGAACAATGGCTGTAGGAAGAGTAGGCAAAAGTGTCTTGACTAGAGTAGCAGAATGAGAAGATGATGCTTCCTCCACTTCAAAATGGTCTTGAATGATGTTAGCCAATACTTCATCCTCATCTTAGAGCTACATGAAAGAGCTTCTACCTAGCATCATAAGTTGTGCCACAAAGTTAACTTCCTCGGCCTCTTCACCACCATGTGGTCATACAGGATTATCTTCATCATGAGATGGCCAATTAGGCGAATAAATAACAAATTTTTTAGTGCTCCTCCCATCTGAAATGGTCATGTCACTTAACTGACATCCAATGTATGCATTTGCAATTTCCAACCATGTCCTTCCAAGAATAATAGGGTACCCGCCTAGTGTAGCTTTAGGAGAAAAAATTATAAAGTCTGTTGGGTACTCCTAGGAGTCTAGAACTACCACAAGATCCTCCACTACACCATCAGGCTTAATAGTATATCTATTCTGAAAGCTACAGGATAGTGAGAGTAGATCTCATGCTTGTGATATTTAGTTGCTGCAGGATGTCTTTGGTCATTACATTTATTGTTGCCCCTAAATCAATCAGAGCATTCTTTACTTGGATCCTGTTTATAACAACTTCTACCACATGACTGCCTAGGTCATTATACTTGGGAATAGTAGCTTTTCCCAACATAATGTCAACTAGTTGTCCCACCATGTGAATTGTAGTTGGGTCCTTCTTTTTCCTACCTAGCTTCTTAAGACATTCCTTGATTGCCTTGCCATAGATTGGAACATCCTTTATGGCCTAAAATAGAGGTATTTGGACACATATGTGCTTTAGCTGATCCAAGATATCAAAAGTTGTATCTTCCTCTTCTTCCTTCTTCTTAGAAACTTCCAATCTCTGAGGAAATGGTGGCTCTTGTTTAGTTTGCTTGGCTTGGATTGGTTCAGGAATTTTAGGTACACTAGGCTGAATGGGATCATTCAAAGGCTCCTCTTCCTCTTCCATAGGAAGCTCAGTGATAATGGGGTTGGAAGGGGCCAGTAGAGTAGTACCTGAATGCAAGTGGATATCACTTACACTCACAACATATGTAGGGAATTGATTTGAATCAATAGAGTATGCAGGCTATTGTTGTGGTTTGTTATTTGGATTGGGTGTGGGCTGAGCTAGTAGTTGAGTAGGTTTAGGTGTATTTGAGATTGGATTAGCAAGTGGAGGCATTATAGCAGGCTGCTGGGGCTAAGAAGGTGGTTGCATTTAACTGGTTGTCTGAGTAGGCCATTGCTGCCCTCCTCTCCATTTATTTTTTTGCTACTAATTTCCTAGAGGTGGCTGCCAATGCCCTTGAAATTGTTGCCAATTCCCCTAAGGGGTTTTCCACTAGGGTGGAGAACTCTAATGAATAGACCAAGAATTTGTAGGGTTACTCCAAGGTTGTGGTGGATATCCTCCATAGCTGGGTGGATATGGGGGCTACCATTGGTTACCAGATGAATAGGAATTAAAATATGTCCCAGCATAGGATAATGGATCTGATGGAATACCTTATATTGGAGACCAAGGCTTCCTTTTTGCAACATAGTAAACTTGGTCTTCTTCAATCTGTATTGGCTTGAACTTAGGTAGAACCTGCTTCCTTTCAAGATTAGCTACCATCTTACATCTGTAGTTCTTTTTTTGTCTGTAGTGGGGGAAATACTTTGTCAACATTGCCTCTCTTCTTGGCTTGAAGTGTATCTAGCTGAGTAGCTATATTATTGATAATGTCTTGAAGTCTTCCAACAAATGAGTGAGCTCCATTCTTGAGACTCCACTGATAGTTGACTTACCCATGGAAGATTGGAAAGCTATCCCTTTATTTGAAGTTTCCCTAGAGTAGTTCTGGCATATTTTCTTGATATCTTCCCAGGGAACTTGGGAGATATCTCCTCCTCCCATAAGGTCCAAGGAATCAGTGCAACTATCATTGATTCCTATCAGGAAAAACAACTTTTGTGAGTCTTCATTAAGTGTATGGTGTGGAAATTTTTGTAGGAAAAATAAAAACCTTGCAATGTAATCTTCTAGGCTTTCATTTTCCTTTTGCTGCATCCTGAAAATGTAACCTCCTCTCATGTCACCGCCTTTGCAATATTCATTTTATTTCTCAAGGAATTTTGTCTTCATGTCTTCCCATGTTTCCATAGTATCTCTACCCTCATGAACCATCTTAATGTAGCCTCTTTCAAAGTGGTAGGAAATATCTTAAGCCTATGGACATTAGTAGTATAATCATATCTCTTGCAGAGTATGCCAAACTCACATAAAAATGTATCTGGATCTTCTATGACAAGTCCATAAAACTTTGGAAGTGCTGAGGTAGGAATGTTCTTGATGTTATCAACTTCATTCTGATGGGAAATGGGGAAAGGAAAAGCTGGTTGGTTAGGTTTGTTCCTATTTTCAGCACCCATGCCTACTTGATGATGTTCCAAAGCAAAGGGGTTCTCAAGCTAATTTTGATCTTCAGAGGAGACTTCAAAACTAGTCAGATTAGGATATGCACCAATAAAGGGGTGTTGATCTTCTTCTTCTTCTTTTGGTAGATTCTGATAGTCAGCTAGCTGGAATGGATTAGGATTGTTAGGAAGGAATCTCCCATAATCATCCCTTCTCCTTCCTCTATGCATGCGGTATCACTCACTATCACTCATCTCACACAAAGAATTGGTAAAGAATAAGGGGGTCATTAATTCCTAAATGAGGATATATTAAGAACAACTTCCAGAAACACTACAACAAGAAAAACCATTGATGATTCCAAAAGGATCCCTAGTTTGACACCATCCCTGACAATGGTGCCAAAAATGTTGGCCTCCTACAATGATCTTAATAACTAAGCCTTTACATCCATGATTCAAATATTGGACATCTAACCTGAATAATCATTTCAATCATCATGAAGGTGCATTTAACTTGTCAACCCATGGACGTGAACTTGAAATGGGTCAGCACAGTATGTGCACTAGGAACTCAAAGTAGCCATTTCATTCTACAACTAAGGAACACACAATACTAAAAGTAAATTGCTTGAAAAGGAATGAAACAAATATTGAACATCAATCAATGACTATGCTAAGCTGAAATGCATAATAGGAATAAAAATCTGAGCAACAAACATGACACTACTCTGTCTACTTTGGTTGTAGGAATAGTCACATAATGGAATTCTAGTGGCTACAGGAACAGTCAACGCTAGACTTCTAACTAAGTACTAAACAACAAGTTTAATACTAAACTAATGCTAAACTAAGAAGATAAATTACTCACCAAGTGGACCCCCTTGGATAAGTTATCCTCTAAGACTAATGAGAACTCAAATGCTCGAACTTAGAACTTTATTTTATTCACTATGAATCATGAGTACAAAAGAGTAATGTATCTGTATTACTGAAAACTGGAGAGTACAAGTACAATATCAAATCATGTGACTCCTGAAGAATGAGCATCAAATCATTATTAATACTAATAACTAAATGAGGCAGTCGACTCCACAATTGGGAGGATGCCATTTAGGGAAAACAAAGAAAATGGAGCAATGGTGGTTACGCGTGCATAAAATCTAGTTAGACATGTATGTCCAAACATAGATTTAGCTCAGCAGTAATGCCTGTGCATGGTCGATCATTAAAGTCCACTACAAGGTGGTTACATTCAGTTGCATGAAGAATCTTCTGCCGTCAGCCTCCTTTGACTTGGAGCACTTCATTTGATGGATGTTATGGTGCATGCCCAGCTAGTGGTGTCTTCCTCAAATTAGCATATTAAATCTACATGGTAAATTCAATACGCATAATAACTACACATCTATAACCATCTTAAGGAACATTCAATAACCACATGCAAAATCATTATAGATAATCCACATAATATGCCAAATGTCATTAAAGCTTGTAGAGATATGATTAAGTCCAATGTCAATGGTTTGAGGGAAACTTTATGAAAATACCAACATTTAACATTAAAGTCCAGGCATCTACTAGCAAATAAACTATAGATTCTACCCAAAATTGGACCAAAAACTAGGCTCATCCGATAGCATCTTCCTCTACAATTCGACAGTATTCCATTACATCAAGAAAAACTTGTACATGTTGTGATGCTGATTCTTCAAAAGCTCCTCTAAACTTAGGAAAATATTCATTAATTCTTCTTGGGATAGAATGTGGGTAACCTTGGATTTCACTAAAATCCAGAGGTTCATATCTTTCACTAGTGAACACCTTTGTTTGAGGACATGGCTGTGTTCTAGGCATAACGTTACAACTTATAGAGGGAGAACTAGGATGAAAATACATATTTGCAAATAGAAACTTATTCCCTCTACCGGTATTCAATTCACTATCCCTTTTTAGAATATCCTACTTTCTCATTTCCCTTTCTACTAGTATCTTGAAATACTGAATAAGGGACATTATTAACTAGAACTTTTTTGTTGAAAACCTTCATACAAAGATATTACAATAGAAAAATACCTAAGAACTACTACAACCAACTCTTCTGATGATGTAGAAACTTATGTAGAGTCACCACCTCTTTGAAAGAGGAAAAGATATTCAAGTAGTAGAAAGCTTCTTCCAAGATCTATGTATTTCTGATATCTCTCCACCAACAAAGCACCAAACTTCAAGAACTCATCAGAAACAATGCAACAGTCTCCTTCAAGTATGCAGGCCCTTGGATCATTTTGACCCAAAACTATAGATTAGAAAATTGATTGACTCTTTTGAACTAATTCCCCAGTAGAGTCACCAATATGTTGGTGACTCAGATGGGCAAATAAGACTCCACAATTTGCAATCTCTAGTTACAAACTTTTTTAAAACTTCAATGACTCTTTAAGGAAAGATGATCTTCAATCAAAAAATTTCAAAGTTCTCCCTAGTAGGGTTTCCAAACTGTTGGTTCCCAAATCAATAGATGCAATGAGTCCTAAAGAGTATCCACTCTCTCATATTCAGAATCAACGGGTTGATTTGGCCAACAAACAAGATTCAGACAAAGAGTCTGAAATCTTCTACATTTTTGGCTCTATTAAATTAGGGAGGGTAATCCTGGAATAATATATTTATAGATACTTGTGTGCTAATGTACCAAATACATTGTAAACAGATGGTTCTCCTCTATTTTTTTGAAAAACACAGTACACTAAAGGCTTGGCTGACCCCTACAGTAATGCCTCATTTAAACATGATAGATGTGATTCATTAAAATGATCTCAAGACAAACAAACTGGGATTGATAAATAATATGAAATAAATTTGTAATCTATTGTTGAATTAACCAGTCGAATTTAATATGAATAACCCACTTAGATCAGTGCTTCCTTCATTGGAATAGATTCAACCTAAACACCCACATAATTTGATAACAATCTTCAAACCCAACATTATATGAAGCTTTGAAATGTTGCATTATAGTATTTCAGCACAATGTCTTGACCACTACTAATTAGAATCCTAATGCCTAGTTTAATACAAATTTGCAACCATATTCAAGTACCTACATTAATTCTTTGAACTAATAGACAAGAATAGAACCACACATCTATCTGAAACTGATGGAGACAAATAAGATAACCTTGATTATATTATTCATAATTTTCAAACCTAGTACATAGGAGAGTAAAATGGTCTTGAATTGGCACTATTCAATATTATCTTGCTAGTACTGCAATCAAAATTACATAGATATTAACAGACTCCAACCTAAAATAAAAACCTCTAAAATGTTCTATATTCTCATTACAATATACTTTGTGACTAATTATAGAACAACCTCCTCTCTTTTGGAGCAAAACTCAACACTTAAGTAAAAATGAAAACCCTAAATGGTGATCTCCCAAAGACACCTAGCACACTCAACACCATAGATCTGTAACTATCTCCACCGCTTGAAAAGTGTCATCTGCCCCTGCATTAACACTTCATTATTCCTTTTCAACATAAAAATATTCCCCTTTGTGAAAGAATAAAATTCCCTCTTTAGTTTTCATTATTTTCCCCTCCTGTGAAAATGATTATGTTCTTTTGTGAACATCCTCTTACTTTATAGGTGAATTTTTTCTATCTCTTTGTGAAATTTCTTTTTCCAGCAAAGAATATTCACACAGTGAATATATTATTCACTTTAAAAAATTATCTCCCGTAAAGAAGCTTTTATTCTTTTAATATTTTCCCAGCCAAAGGAAAATTATTTTATCAATAAAACTCAGTCACCCTAGTAAAGAGAACCTTTAATCATAAAGTGAATAATTAATTCACTTATCAAACTTTCAAAAATCCTTTTACTCGTTCTCTTATCTCTTATTTTATATTAAAATTTTACATTTTTTAAATGGAGAGATTTAAAAATATATTCTGGGGCAAACATTTAAAAGTTTAAAAAACTGTATAAATCTTATTGGGCCCACCATTTACTTTCCTCCAATATTTTTCATTGCACATCTCTGAGGTATTGTTGAAAATGCAATATTTATTAGCAATGCCGGAAATGAGGAGAACAACCATCACACATCTCAACTTTAATTAGGAAATATAAATTATAATAGCGATGGATGATATCATTGCGCCATCGCTGATGTGACTGGGAGAAGCTAGAAGAAATTGCGATGAGCGATATTACTCTTGTCTATTGGAATCCTTAGTTATCTATTCTGCAACTTCCCCAAGAACTTTGACATAACTTCTTGCAGCCATGGCAAGAGAAAAATGTGTTGGTTGCTTTTCTTGATGCAGGACATTTTGCAGCTAAGTTTCCACAACAAAAATTCATCTGAAAACATGCTTAAAATGCGTGTTCGGGTATTGGGAATGATCATGTGATGAACTACAACTTGGAACAAAATTTTTGAGCTCAAAAACACCCCCAAAAATATGCTGGAAAGCAAAAAACGTGATTAGTGTTCCTCTTCACACAATACACGCCTGAATCTGCCCAAAATGCCTCAGAGGAACTCCCATGAAGATTAAGAGGCATCAAATCTTTTATGTAGATAAAAAAAACCATCAAAATCTGCCCTGGAGTGGTGATTTTGTACCATCGCTCATACATTGAGAAGGAAAACTTGAAATCTGCGATGAGCGATAAGTAGCACAGAGCATTGTCTCGTCGCTAATTTGATTTGGAAAGGAGACCTCCAATCCGTGAGGGCGATGAGAATCAACCGCCATCACCGATCTCCAATTCAAATGTGAAAGACAAATTAAAACCACAATAGGTGACAAAGTTTTTCCTTGAAACAGTACGCCACTGCTGTGAACTCAACCAATAGGTAGCAAGAATTAATTTTTTTGTACAATAAACATTTGATAATATTTTATATTATTCAAACTTGATGCTCACATGCCAATAAAAAATCCATCGCTCCAAGAAGGTCATCGCTGATTGCTTTATAAGGACAGGCTACTAATTAGCGATGGGCAAGCAGCCATTGCTCATCGCTGAACTCAACACCTCTCATGAAAAGGGATATGTGTGATGATCATCAATTTGATGAGGAAGAATATAACTCAATCCCCGATGGGCGATGAAGAGGAACTTCCATCACTATCACCAACACAAATGCGAAATAGAATCCCATACACCAGTGAAATTCATGAAAGTCGCTTTTCAGCCAATCACATACAACAATTAAACTTGCTTTCATAGAAAAAGTTTGAAATGTATCTTATTTTTTCGCTAAATGCATTTTTCATATTTGCATAATGTTTAAAATATTTAAAAATATTTTAAACATAAGCATTAGAAACTTTAGCAAAAATGCAAATTTTAATTACACGTGTAGGCCAAATGAAGAAAATTCACTACGCACAAACGGTAACCTCTAGAGCCCATATTTTTTGTGCATAGCCATAATAAATTATTTAGAGAAAACCCATTTCCTCAAATTTCTCCCAGCCATCAAAAATCATGTACCTCCTTTGTAAACTGGCCCTTGGGACATGCTCACCACATCAGAAATGCATTAAAATAATGCATCATATGACCTCCATTTTTGATGAAAATGGAGCTATAGAGGTTTTAGACTTAAAAAATAAATGGGTTGTCCTTAGAATTTGAAAATTTGAAACTTTTCAGGACACCAATTTTGGCCATGTCACAGCCAGAAAAGGATTCATTAACTCATCAAAGCTTGTCTAGGAGGCATGAAATTGAGCATGCATGTTACCATTTGAACTAAAAATATATTTCAAAAAATTAAATGGTATAATTTTTCCTTAGGTGCAAAATATTAAATGCCAAAGTGGCCTACTCAGACATTTGTGCCATTTCACCCATCAAAAACCAACTTGAGCACACCAAGTCACCTCCTTGAAAATTTGTCAAAACATCTTCTAGGAAATTTCCATTGGACACACTAAATCATTTAGGTACATTAAGCATGTGTGCAAGAGGGCTCCCATTCAATGCACATTCGTTAATAGATATTAAGGGTAAAAAATGACCACTTTGAAGCATTCTAAAAAATATAGGTGTAAAAGTGAACAAACTGCATTTGCTATTGACCTGGTAAAATATCAAATCTGATCCTGAGATTATGAAAACAGAACATGGAGTATATGAATAATGGGGGATGGAGGGAACCAATCCATTTTTCATGACAATCATCTAGTTGCAAAATATCAACTCGAACAGGAGGCCACTTTGCAGAACTGGGAGTTCACAAACAACAAAAAAGTGTCAAAACCCTCCATCTTTGTGCTTCAAAACCTTATTAAAACTTGTCATAGGGGGCTGAAAAGTGACATACATATTCACATATGTCACATGAGTATGCCCACAAAGATATTTCATATGAAAGTAAACGGGCTCTAAATTATGATCCTCCAAAGTAGGTCACTTGGACAGGTTTTTTCAGGGGAACTTCTAAGTGTCCAAAGACAATTTTTTCAATATGGACACTTCAAATTTGAAGATGCCAACAAGACCCATACACTCAAGGTGGCGTATGAGTCCCAGATCACTAAATCTGGGCCATACAATCCAAAAACACTTAATTATGATTGGTCAATTGATCTATGTCAGGATTATTGTTAGAAAGATGCATTAATTAAGGCTTGTGGATGCAAATTAAGGCCAATTAAAGCATAAATAAAATCAATTAATTAATAAAAATCCTAGAATAGTTGGAAAGTGTAAGAAAACACCTTACAAAACCCTAAATAAGGCACAATTAAGTCCATTTAGTTCACAAGGGCTCAAACAAATGTGAAAATGTAAAGGGATACATTTTTCTACACTACATTTAGCCCCCACTTTTGTGAGAGGATGAAATTTCTTCAAACTCACACTAAAGTAGACAAAATTGCATCAAGAGGGGTTCAAATGTACCAATTCTAGTAAGATAAGATGGCAACAGCTAAGAGGAATGATCAAGATCATATTTCAAACCAACATTAGCACAAATGAACATGTGTAAATGATGTAAGGAGCAACAATAAGGCACAAACATACACTACCAAATACTTAAAGAATAAGATAAAAATGAAACAAAATGGGTGGATCAAGATTCAACGGTTTGTCTCACATGTTGTGAATCATATCTAAGTTGCTTTTCCAAGAAACACATGATAACTTTGAGGAAACAAAAATTTAGGTTGTCCACTGGGTGAGTATCCAAAGAGGGTGAGACACATGCACGTTGGTCGATATGCACTCACAAGGAAGTGGCTATTGGAAATTCATGCCTAAGTTCGGCTCCTATAAGTACAACCATACCAAAGATATACCTCATGATATCTTTGATCTTAAGGCACCACACAACAATGAACTTCGAGCTTCATGGGGCAAGCAAGGCTTCATATGCTTGAGACCCATGAACAAACAAGATGGCACCACATGCAAGCAAAGTGTGTTATGCAAGGTGGCCATATAACCAAAATTACAAAATAGTGTAAGGTATGCTTAGAGGAGTTTTGCTTAAAGTTCATGTAATATCTTTCCTTAGGGGACATCATGCCTAATGTCTCCAAGAGAGGACCAATTGAAGAATAGAAGATTCATAGCTTAGGGGATGCAATGTGTCGCATCAAGCCACTAAGAGGAATATAATATGCTAAGAGGGATCACACTCTTGAAGGACATCACACCCAATGTCACCTCAAAGTGAAAGATGTATCACATGAAGTAAGAAGACTACACAATGAAACATAAATTGAAAATGCAAAAGAATAATTTCAATGTATGCCCCCACTTTAAAGAAATTCCTAAACACCTTGTTGTGAGAAATTATTTAAAGTAGAAAATGATAGATGCTAACAACAAAGAGGACATGAGAGATTATTTGGAAAGCTCTCTGCCAAGTCATATGTTTCCAAATAAAGCTATGTCATGAAAAAGGAAAGAGGGGTTTCCCCCAAAATAAAACTCCAAACACATGAGGGATCAATGGATTTGGAGTCAATATGTCTTTGCTACATTGTTTTTCAGAGAGCTTAGAACTGTCATCATTCCCCAAATACTCATGGAATGGGAAGAATGACATAATGAGAGAGAAAAAAAAAAGAAAATCCTTTGGGTCAACATGGAAGGGACCTAAATGTCTCAATTCCTTGTGTCATCCCCAAAAGGAAAACATAAGAAAAATTAAAAGATAAATGAAAAGCTTTTGGGTCAACATGGAAGAGATGTGAATGTCTCGAAGCCTTGCATCATCCCCAAAAGGAAAACACAAGACCAATGAAAAGATAAACTTTTACGACATAGAGAAGAACGTAGGTAAAAATAGAGGAATGTCACAAAGAGAGAGATACATCAAATAGAACTGTATAGGGGAGATCGCATTACGCACATGCAACCACATACAAAACATGAAAAAGAAAATAATGCAAAGGACTAGTAGGAACATACGAGTCAACCCATTATAAGGTCATTTGCATCCAAATTGTGTTCATTGTATACAAAAGGTAGAAAACTAGCCAAAGGAACAATAGCAAGTGCCAAACTAGGGTTATCACCAAGTTGAACACTCTTCCTAGGAGAATTATTGTTTAAGTTCATAGAAGAGGAAAAAAATGTATTCAATTCATTATGCACTTCATCAATCTTAGCAACCTCATCGTTGTCATCCAAGTTAATCACAACAGGAGGTTGAATGATAATGTCCAAAGAAGGATTTAACTCCTGTTTTGGTTGTGGTATAGGATCTTTTTGTTGGAGTGGAGAGGGAAACTCATCGTGTATTGATTCAATTAGGTTTGGATGTTGATTTTCTTTGTTTTTTTCTTCATTTAACCTTCAAGAAAGAGAATGAATTCTACACCTACACTCTCTATCATTTTTGTTTCTTTTGGTATTATTTGCAAGTTGCGCTTGAATAGGAGCAGGTTTTTCAACCATATGATTCTTTTCTTCCCTAAGGAGAGGAACAAAAAGAACCATAGGAGGTTGTTCGACCACTTTTTCTTTAGCTTTGTAAACTTATTTTATCTTAGGAGGCATGACGGGATTGTTTTCATTATCTCTTGGTCTTTTATAGGAGATAGGCAAGGCATTTGTCATGGGTTGGTCTTGGTTACTTGGAATTTCTTTAGGTTCAATCATAGTTTGGTCAAGGATGGTAGGATCAGTCATAGGTTGCGACATGTTTCGAAGGGATAGTTTTGCTATGAATTTTTCTTTGAAATTTTGATAAGATTTGAAAAAGAAGTCTTCTCAAGGTTTAATAGGTTCCATAGGCTTTGGCCAAAATAAATCTAATGAGAAATTCCCTCGAGAAGATAAAGGATTAAAGCCACATATGAAAAAGTGTATAGTGGAAATTTCATTGTCAAAGGGAAAATTTAAACATTTATGCATAATTGATGGGATGACAATTCCACTGGAGTGTAGCCACCATAGCCTTCACTGTGGCAAAAAATTGACCGCATTACTATTTTTTCATATATATTTCAAAACTTTGATTTTATTAAAAATATTAATGCAGTTAATTTTCTGCTACGATGAATTGCTGGTGGTGAATTTTACTTGGTGGTGAATTTTCCATTTGTGAATTTTTTGTGGGGTTTCACATGGAATTGGTCTGATGTTGAGATGATGGAAAATGAGACATCTAATTGCTTCGGTCCAACTTTTAAAGGGAGGGTGATATATCCCATCGTAGGGAAAGCAAAACCATTATGCATTTTGATCCATGCTTTGATTTATCATATTTTCTCGAGTAGAGTTCATGTAATACGAGTAAGAATTCCCTAGTAATCACATTCTCTCTCCATAGATGGGATCATTTATCCCATTAGTGGGCTTGTCATTGATTTGGCCGACTATGTAAAGAGGACCATCCAATGCATTTCTAATTATATCTTTAGATAATAAAGCAATGTCTAGAGGCTTTTTAGTTTGGCCCTTACGAGGTTGAGCTTCGATCAATGCAATTAAATTTTTTTAATAGTATCCATAGGACTCCGTTCACAGTATCCATGTTTCTGCCTATCCATGTCAACATTCATTACATACCCCTTTAGAAGTATTCTGTAGGCTGACAAATGAAATATTATGATTTGGCATAGGGTTGGTAAATATTTGCAAGTTTTGGTTGGGAGGGGCAATAAACTTATTTCCTTGATCATTAACACTTGCAATTAAAAGTTGACCAGAATCAATGAGGTCTTACACAAGATGTTTAAGACACTTACAATGTTCCATGTCAAGTCCATTTTGTTAGTGGTAATGGTAATAAGCATTCGATCTAAAATTCAAAGGTAAAGGATTATTAGGATTGGTAGTTTCAATGGGAGGAAAGGAGATAATTTTTTGTTCTAAAAGTTGTGACATTGTGTTATGGAGGGTATTGGGTAAGGGAGTGAATTTCCTAGCTGGATCCCCAAATATGAAAGGGGTTATCTTCTTTATAGCACCCACTTGGGAATTGACATTTTGAGTTGTTTTGTGAGGGGGATTAAGTTGAAGAAATCCTTTATTCTATTTTCTAAGATGTTGGTAATTTTTTTGATTTGTAGATTTATAATTCTTAGGTTGGCTGGAGGTGTGTTTTGTGTCACAACTACTAACTAAGTTTTGATAATGATGAAGAGTTAGTACACAAGTGTACGAAGGAAGGAAACTTCATCATGGTAAGCCTATCTTGTATCCTAGTTTGCAAGTTCTCAATGAACATCCATTGAAGATGACGATCAAGAATCTTTATGTTGATTTGGGAATAAAGCGATTGATAGCATGGAATGAAGTCAATAACTTTTTCATCATCTTTTTTCTTACATCTCATCAAATAGGCTAAGGTCATCTTAGGAGTCATATGCACTTGGAAATGATTTATAAAGGCCTAAACAAGTTCATTAAATGAATGGATTGAGTTGTTTGGTAATGAGGAAATCCATTCTAAGGTGGTATCTTTCAAGGACCTAGGGAAAAGCTTAGCTAAGAGCTTATCCTCAAGGAAAAAGTCATTGCATAGTGCAGTATAAGCAAAAACATGGTTAGAAGGATCTCTTTTCCCCCATATTTCTCATATCTAGGAATCTCTAGACCATTTGGTATCAACATTATCAATATCTCCAAGGATAAGGGATTGCTTTTGACATAGTATGTAGGTTGGCCATTTTGATTTTGGTTTATGGTGGAAACTTGCTTTGAAAGGGATGAAATAGTTTGCAAAAGTTTATTTATGATGACACAATTGTTTGCATTTTGAGATAGAGGTGAGTATGGTGGAGGTGTATATGTTTTCATAGGAAAAGTACATGGAATGCTTATGGGAGGTAAAGTGGTAGGAGATATGATGTGCGATGCCACAAAGGTACTAGGATTGCTAGCGGGCATAACCAAGGTAGGAATGACATTATCAATAGGTTGCATTGTTGTTGTAACTTGAGGGTTGGTATAGGTAGGAATAGAGGAAATGGTTGTGATAGGAGGAATGTGGGTTCCTCCTTGACTTTGGGCATTGTTTGAAGGTTGAGTATTAATAATTTTTCCAAAAAATTGAGCTAGGTTACACATAAGTTCAACTCCTTCAATTTCAATCATGTGGTGTATGCTATCTATGACAAGGATAGCAATGGTTGAAATGTTTTTAGTACTCACTTAATTTTGTAGGTTTGCTAAGTCTTCATTGATTTGAATTATGTTTTCTTGCGGAATACTAGCAACCATTGTCTCAATGTTCACTTGTCACACTACTTGAAGGTAGAGAGTTGTTAAGGGTACATGGTCCATACCTAGTGAACTAATGTTAATACAAGGAGTGAAAGAGCTAGATAACCCAAGATCCACGATAATTGTGTTATCAAAAGATGACATTATTCTCAAACTTCGTCTTAAGTAGTATAGTATTAGCAATAGGAAACCAAGTTCTAAAGCTCATGCAAGGGACAATCAATGAAATGCAAGCTATAGTGAATACAAGATAAATGTTATTTTCTAATTCTGACTCAAATGAAATTAAGATAGATGCAATGAAATGAATGAAATAGAAACTCTACAAAGTGAAACAAATATTAATAACAACAAATTGAAGCACAAAAATAGAGTTTTTAATGTTGTAAAATGTAGTGTAAAATATGAAATGGGACTAAATCGCCCAGAGGGGCATACGATTCCCAATCAAGGTTTTTCAAGGGTTCAAATAGTGAGTAACAGTCACCAAAAAATATATAGAAACTAGGAAAAACTACTTGTGCTAGGACTAAATCACCCAGAGGGGCGTATGAGTCCTAGATTAGGGTTTTTGCACATTTTTTAGCAGATTCTATGTAAATGTTATGCTCTCTATTTTGGATGATGTCTAGGATAAGTGCAAGTGTAGATTTCAAGTGAATTTCAGTGCTGAAAGAGGTAAAAATGAAAACTATATGAACTTTCACTAATGCAAGATTTAGAAACCCTAGATGCAAATTAACTAATGCAATACCTAATGCAAAGTTAATGCTAGCTAGATCTAGGACAGTTATGCACTCCAAAAAAAAATGTGTTCTATAGGGTAGGTTCACCAAAATGAACACAAGGAAATAGGGTTCCATCTTTTGGGGGATGGAACTAGGGGCTTAGTACATCCTATTTCATTCTAGTTCATTAAAGGAAACCAAGATCCCTCAACTAGTTGACTTGATTGAGGAATAGGATAGGTTTCACCAAAATGAAACCTTAGAAATAGATGTTCTATATTTTTGAAACATGGAACTAGGAGAACCTATTTCAATCAAGTTTCACTCAAGGATACCTTAGAGATCTCAATCCAATGATAGAATGGGGTATGTGCAGGATCATGATGGGCCAAAATGTGGCGATATGATGGGTATGTGTAGGGTATGTGGCTGACGACTTTTTTTTTACCAAAAATTGATGAAATGAAAAGGATTTTTTAAAGGGGATTCTCATATTTCCACCAATATAAATTATTCTTTACTTTGAATTTAATAAATAATTATTATTAGTTTTCTATTTGAATTATGACCAAAGTCCCCATTGATAGGCTAATTGAAAAACATCTATAGCTTTCAAATAGTATCACATCTTTTGAATAAAAAACATGCATCGCATTATATGCTTTTCATAATGTAGGATTAAAAAAATACTTTAATTGAATTTCATGAAGTTTCACTGCTATGGTCATTACACAAGCTTTTACATTTTAAAAGCCAATAAAAACTGCTTACTCACTCATTTACTTGGAAAAAAATTATAAAAAAAATATGCATCACATTGGGACATGAGTCCTCTACTTTCATGTATAAAATATTGGCAATGTAACATTATCATTTCATCGTGGTTAGGTGGTCAAACAAAATTTTACTTCTCTTTTTCTCCCCTAAAATTCTATACCATCGTATTTAAAATTCTCAAATTTTCACCAAATATATTTTTATTTATTTTAAATAAACCTAGCATTTTAGAAACTACATTCAATTTTCTACAAATTCTATTCTTGCCATTTTTGAAACAATATAGATAAATCTATTCAAATTTTTATGTTGTTGCTTCCAACTCTTTGATTTTCTGCCTGCCAATTTATGCCTTATTTTTTTCTATGATGATCCTGCACATACCCAATGAGGGAAAGAGATTTGCAATAGGGTTTCCTAGGGTGCAATTAAAGGTATGAAAGGGGTTCACCACCAAGCTAGGGATTGGAAAGATAAAAATGTAAATGAGATGCAAAACTTAACTTTATGACCTAGATTATGAAACTGAAATGCAGAATAAAAGATTGAGAAAGTACAAAGGTACACGTAGAAACTAAAGATGCTTGAATGAAGGTATGAAATGCTATAAATACTAATTTTAAAGCACATTGGGACTCATATACCAGTAGGGGTGATTTGGTCCTAATTGAGGTTTTATCGAAACCAAAATTTGAACCATTGAATCAAGATCTACAAAAAATATGTGAAATGTGTAATTAGGAAACCCGCTACCATAAGTGGTGATTTAGTCCCAGTATGAGGGTTTCTTTGAAACTTTTCTATCCTTTAGTGCTCTACTATAGCTTTCCTCTTTCCAAATCTCTAGTTTAGAAACACTGAATTCTACCTTGTAGATATCTTTCCATGATCTTTCAAACGGCTCTAGGAAAATTCACCACCAAAAATTCACCAATGAAAAATTCACTGCCAACAATTCACTGTCATGGAAAATTCACCAACTAGTAATTCATTTCATAATTCATCACCAGTTCATTAGGTGAATTAACTCCATTAATATTTTAATATATATATTTCAAACTTTGATTTTATTAAAAATATTAATGCAAGTTAATTTTCTCACACGCATGAATTGTTGCGGTGAATTTTCCATCCGTGGAATTTTTTGTGGTGATGAATTATTGGTGATGAATTCCTTCTGAATTATCGGCGACACTGACATGTCCCAAAACAAGTGACAACTTTGACAACTTTGAAAACTTTTCTCTTACCTTTCCCTTCAATGGATCATCAACCTAAATACCCTAGATCTGCAATCACACATGATCAAAGAGAGGGAAAAATGTTGTTTTGTTACTGGATAGGGGTTTTCCTTAGTCAAACCCTTTTTTGGTAATCAAACCTTGAAATCAAATCAAATAGAAGGAAGGAATGATGAATGGACAAGTACGTGATGTTGTAACTCACCAAACCCTTGAATAAGTTGTTGCAATCTTGTAAGTAATGGCTAGCATGAATGGGGATCTTGACTCTTGCTTGAATGATATAAATATTGACTTGAATTCTTTCTTGAATTATAAAACCATACATCACAAATGTTAGCTCAAAAACAAACATGATACATGATAACTTTGACATGATGCTTGATACTTTAATGATGGTCTAAAACACTTGATAATTAGCTATTGAATGATTTTTTAAACTCTTGAAAGTGCTCTTATGATAAATTGATGACTTTTAAGCTTTCTAGGTCTTGTTAGGAGAGAATATATGAAATGACCTTGTATTTATGTGTTTATTCCAAATTTCCCAAAATTACCACTACAATCTGACATCGGATCTAGGAGAATAAAATATTGCAAAGAATTTGAATTTAAATTAGGTCTAAGCTAAGTAGGACTCATACACTAGTTGTAGAATATGAGTCTAATTAGGCTAAGCTTGGGATACATTTTTCAAGAAATTCCTAGTTTAATGTGAAATTCAGATCTAGGCCCTAAAACCTAGGTGGGACCCATATTTCTAAGGTGGCGTATGAGTTACAGATCACTAAATATGGGCCATAATATCCAAAAATACTAAATTATGATTGGTCAATTGATGTATTTCAGGATTATCCTTGGAAATATGCATTAACTAAGGCTTGTGGATGCAAAATAAGGCCAATTAAAGCATAAAGAAGCTCAATTAATTGATAAAAACCCTAGATTACTATGAAAATGTAAGAAAAAAACTTACATCACCCTAAATAAGGCACAATTAAGTCCATTTAGTTCACAAGGGCCCAAACAAGTGTGAAAATGTAACGGGATACTTTTTTCTACACTACACTTATACTTTAAGTTATATTTGATGTATGTGTTTTTAGGATGTTTGAGAATGGTTTTAGATTTTTGAGTTATAATGCATATGATAATTTTGGATCTCTCTCTCTCTCTCTCTCTCTTGCTCTCTCCCTCCCTCCCTCCCTCCCTCCCTCCCACCCTCCCTCTCTCCCTCTTTATGTCCATCCCTCTCTACTTCTATCTATCTCACCTCTATCTCCCTACCTCATTCACCTCATCTCTCTCAATCTCTCTCCCTTCCTCCTTCCCCTCTAATTATCACTATCACATACCCCTCTACACCCCTTCCTCACTCCCTCCCCCACTCTCTCTTTGTTCTTTCTTATCTACATATCTCTTTCTAGATCTCCCTGCCTACCTATCCCTCCCTCATTACCTCTCTCTCCCTCTCTCTCTTGATCTCTCCTCCTTCCTCCCTTCTCTCTCTCTCTCCTCCATCCTCCATGTTACCTTCTCTCTCTACTTCTTTCTTTCTTACCTAGTGACCTCTCTCTCCCTTTCTCTCTCAACCTCTTCATCTTCCTCCTTCCCTCTTTAATTCTCTCTATATCACTTCTCTCTATCCTTCCCTTCCTCCCTCCCACATTCCCTCTTTACTAGAACTCCTTATCTCACCTATCCCACTCTCTCTCCCACCTTCCTCCTTCCATCTCTACTTCTCTCTATATCACCTCCTCTCTCTCAATCTATCCACCTTCCTACTTCCCTCTCTACTTCTCTCTATATCACTTGTCTAACTCTCTCTCGCTTTCTTCTTCCCTCTCTACTTCTATCTACCTCACCTCTATCTCTCTCTCTCCCTATAATCTATAGATCATTCCTCCATCCTTCCATACCTCTCCATCCCTCTCTCTCTCCCTCTTTCTCAATATCTTGACCTTCCTCCTTCCCTCTTTACTATCTTTATCACCTCTCTCTCTCCCCTTCCCTCTTTGCTTCTTTCTATCCCACCTTTCTCTCCCTCCCTCCTTCCCTCTCTCTTTGTATCCCTAAATACTTCTCTCTATCTCTCTCCCTACCTACTTCTCTATCTCTTTCAATCTCTTTTCCTTCTTCCTTCCCTCTCTATTTCTCTTTTTATGACTTCTCTCTCTCCCTCTCCCTCCCTACATATCCCTCTCTCCTTCACTCTCTCCTCTCTATCTCACATATCCCTCCCTCCCTCCATCCTCTCTCTACTTATATCACTATTTTACCTCTCTCTACCTACCTCTTCTTCCCTGTCTACTCTCTATCTCTCCTCTTCCTTCTTCCATAACTCTTTGTGCCTCTCTTTCTACTTGATTCTTACCATCTAAAAAGAGAGAGATGGATGGAGGGATGGATAGAGAGTGAGATAAAGTGGGAGAGATAATGGTGAGATAAAGAGAAGTAGCTTGAGGGAAGGAAAGAGTGATAAAGAAAGAGAGTAGAGAGAGAATGGTGAGATAGAGAGAATTAGTGAGGGAAGGAGAGAGTGAGAGAGAAAGATGGACAGTGGGAGAGAGATAGGTAGGTAGATAGACATAAAGGAGAGATAGAGAGAAGTAGAGAGGCAAGGAGGGAGGAGGGAGGGAGGGAGATAGAGGTGAGATAGAGAGGTGGAAAGAGATAGAGATGTTGGTAGGGATTGAGGGAGGGAGTGGTAGGTAGAGAGAAAGGGAGAGGATATATAGAGAGAATAGAGAGGGAAGGAGGGAGTAAGAGTTAGGGAGAGAAAGATGTGAGATAGAATTAGAGAGGGAATGATAGTGAGAGTGTGAGTGAGAGAGGTGATATATAATAAGAGAGAGAGGGAGATAAAGAGAGGTCTAGAGTGCAAGAGATATAGATGGAGTGAGATAGAGAGAGAGAAAGATAATGGAGCCTATTGATTATTGAAATTAGACCTTGAAATTACTAAAATTTGACTAAGTCTAATAAAATATAAGATCTTCCAAAACCTAGAATTTTTATTATAGCTCGTAGGGATCCAAAACCATTCTCAAACATTATAAAACTATATACATGAAATATAACTATAAGTATATGAAAGTAAATGTCCATATATAAATGTTACTTATAGTTTATTTCATGTAAATAGTTTCGTTGGAAGAGAAAGAGAAAGATAAAGATAAAGAGAAAGGAAAAGAGAAATTTCCAAAGCAAAGAATAATGTGCTCATGTTATTGCTTGCTTTGGAAATTTTCAATCTTTTTGATTGGATTTAACTTGGGCTTCTAGCCCAAAGGTTTGGAGTGAATTTTCAACATCCAAAGATGTGTTTTTGCAAATAGTAAACAATGACATTTAGTCTTGAGTGTGCTCCCCATTAGGTTTTCATGTATTTCAATGTCCAATAAAAAAATACCATGATAATCTTAAGCTCTCTCTTAGCTATCTAACCATGTAATTTTTTATATATTTTGAGTATATTAAGGTTTTCATCTTTAATATCTTTTGTTAGCATATCTATGTTTTGTAAAAAACTAATGTGTGGTTTTTTGACTTTATTTTTTAACTGTTAATCAAAACTTCAAATAAATTACATTTGTAGAAATTAGATTGCATTCTACACATATTAACAAATATATTTTCAATCAAATTTGAAAAAAATTAGGGGGGAGTATGCTCAAATTTCTATTTTTCAGAATGTGTTTGATTTGAAAGTTTGTATTAAAAAATCATAAATTCATTAAAAAATTAGTAGAAATTTTTTATATAGACTACATTTTGTTAGATAATTTCTCATTAAAGCAACTTTTAAATACTGAAAGAAATGTATGGGTATGTACAGGATCATCATGTAAAAAACAAGCCCTATGGCTTAAAAATTAGGAAAAATTAGGAGTTAGAAACTTGATGAAAAAATTCAAATAAGTTATCTATATTATTTCAAAAATATGTAAGAATAGAATCAGAGCAAATTGAATGTAGTTTCTAAACTACTAGGTTTTCTTTTTGAAAAATCTATTTGGTGAAAATTTGAAATTTCAATGTAGTAGTACTTAAATCTAGGAAAAAAATAAGTACTTGTGTCTTTTTACCACCCCAACCACAATAAAATGATAATATTTTTATAAATATTTTAGATATAAGTAGAGGACTCCATGTTCATGTGATGCATATTTTTTGTAATTTTTTCCAAGTAAATACCACTATGAATTCTTTTTAGCTACAACTTTAAAAAAATATAAAATTGTATGTCCGGGACTCACCTTTAACTTGGTCAAAACTTCATGAAATTCATTTTCTTTTTGATCCTATAGTATGTAAAGCATAGAATGTGACACATGTTTCAGATTCAAAAAATGTGATACCATTTAAAAGCTATATATTTTTTTCAATCAACCTATCAAAAGATAATTTAGTCAGTAATTCAAATAGAAAATGAATAATAATTATTTATTAAATTCAAAGTAAAAAATAATTTATATTGGTGAAAAGCTAAGATTCTCCTTTAAAAACCATTTTTATTTCATCAATTTTGGGTAAAAAAAAAGTCGTCAGCCATATACCCATCATATCGCCACTTTTTGGCCCATCATGATCCTGCAGATACCCTTATCATTCAAGAGGGTCACACCAAGTGCTATGTTATGTGTTTTTGAAAGAAACTAGGGCCACTTTGTGTGTCCCCCCTTTTAACCCCTTAATGTCTACCATTTAAAAAAAACATAGTAGTTTAGAAAGTAGATTTGAAAAACTATAACTCTTTTTTTGTTGCATTTTAAAATTTTGAGTGTAAGTATCTTTAATTTCTCATCCTAACTGAGTCTATTCTGATTTCATAAAAAAGTGGCCACTAAAGACCCACTTTTTGTCTCTCATCTTTTTGTAGTTACCCATAATTTATATATTATTTTATCATGTAAAGTAAAAATGTATAGAATTTTAATCTTCAAATATCTTTACATTAAAAGATAAATGTGATTCAAAAAAATCATCACTACAAAAAGAAAAACATACATATATAATATGAAAAGTCATTATATATAAAATATTTATTTTTTAGTTATTAAAATGCATGCAAGAAGCTTCACAATACTTATATAGAATAAATTTTAAATTTAATTTTGATTCAAATTTAAAGAAAATTTAGATTTAAAACACTTAGAAAATTTTAGAAAATAGAAAAAAAATAGAAAGATTATTAATTTAATCATTGAACATTCATTAATTTTTTTATCTACTAATTTTTTCAACACTTTGTGATTAATAAGTTTTTTTCAAACATAAATGATTCCAAAATTTAAGGAAAAAAAATCAAAATTTTATTTACAAGAAAAGATACAAAGAAATTTCTTGCAAATACAATTATCCATTATAATAAGGACACTTACATCAAAGGAAACCAATTACATAAATATAAGTGCAAATATATAATCTTAAGTGTCCATGTTTTATATATGAGATGGATTCAACCATCTATTTATTTCATAATCAACATCATTCTAATGGTTGAAAGGAAATTTTACCTTATATCCACTAACAATATTCAATCTACTAAGCTCACCATCACAAGCCATTATCTGCTATAGTTACATGTATAAATGTTTGAGTATTATAATGAAAACAAATTCCTCAACAAGTTGGATATGAAAATTAGTTTTAAACTACTTTTATTTAGAAATATTCCTTACATCATACAATAACAACAATTAAGTGCAGGTACACAAGGCATACTCAAAAAATGATAATGATGCTAATATTAGAGAGGAGGAGGAGCAGCTATTAAATTAATTGGAAAAAGTTCACCCCAACACGATGCATTATAGACACATATGTATAATCAAATGCACTCATTGTACAATACAAAAAAGAAGAAGAAAAATATACATAATCAAACACTCATTGAAATACAAACTATCCAAAGTGTGTTGGTTCATAAATATATTTACACTTTGAAAAAATATCTCTTTAAGATTGACCTCAGGCCTAGATGATCAATTGTCAAAAGAGAAACCAACTCATGGAACTTTAAGAATGCAATGATAATCTCCACTTGAGATGATAGTGTTTATCCAACAATATACTATTATTAAAGTAACTACTATGTTTCATCAGTTGTTTCTCTATTGTCCCTTTCTCAAGCCCCCCCTCCTTTCTGGTCTAAAGCATGGATAAAACACTTGACTCCTAAAGTAAAAATTTTCTTCTGGATTCTGCTTCAAAATAAGGTGCTCATGGTGGATAATCTTTGCAAACAAGGATTACAAATCCCCAAAAAATGTTACCTTTGCAAGAGTGAGGTGGAGTCACCAAACCATTTGTTTCTCCACTGTCTATTTGTTGCTACAATCTGAGGAAATTTTTTGGCTCTCTGGAATATTTTTTGGGTGTTCCCCCTGTCCATTGAAGATTTCTTCTCACAATGGAAAGCCCCATCTCAAAATCCCTTCATTCGAAGATTATGGGCTTTTATTTTCCCTTTTGTTGTTTGGGGAGCGTGGAAAGAACTTAATAACAGACTTTTCAGGGATAAGGAAATGTCGGAGATTAATGCTTTTGAAAAAACAATTAGGCTAATAAAGGAAAAATTCAATGTTATTCCCTAAAAAGCTTTAAATCTTGAAGCTGTGGTGTGCACTCCCTATGATCTAATGATAGCCAAGGATTGGAATCTCAAAATGGATGTATCCAAGGAATCCAAGCCAGCTAAGAATGATAGGGAGGGCATGTGTTGAACCTTTTCTTCAAATGGATGGACAAAAGCCAACTTTGATGGTGCTGCAAAGGGTAATCTGACGATGGCTAGAAGTGGAGGTGTGTTAAGGGACTCAAATGGTAAATTTTTGGTAGCTGTGGCAATTTCCCTTCGTTCTCAAACCAATAATGTGGTAGAGGCTATAGGAGCTTTTCAAGTTTTAAATTTAGCACATAATCTAAATATAAAATATTTATGGCTTGAAGGGGACTCCAAAAACATCATTGAATGTATCCTAGGTAAGACCCCACCCTCTTGGTCCATTAAGAATTGGATTGAAGATGCTAAATCTATCTTAGATAAGTTTGAAAAAGTTAAAATCTCCCACATCTACAGGGAAGCTAACAATGTGGCAGATTACTTTACGAATGAGGGGGTTAAGTAGGGAGGTTTGAACACGTGGAAAAATTTTAGGGACTTGGGAGCTGAAGTCAGGGCCTTATTAGATTATGATGTTACACATGGGAAAGAAGCAAATATGTTTAATGATGATATGGAAAAGGGATAAGTACATCAAAATCAAGAGATTTGATGGGGTCATGTCAAATAACCTAGCTGGTAAGAAAAAGTGACACGCTTTGTGGGTTCACTGGAATGGCTGCATAAATTTCCAACAAGTTCTTGGCATTGGTAGAGATTGAAGTGAGGTGCATGCGAGAATGGGAGCGGACAGGAAAAGAATCGAGCCAAATAGCTACGAAATGCACACAAGGAATCCTAAGGTTTGGAAACAGGTTGAGTGAGGAGGTTTGGTTCCATTCCTTGAAAAACTTCATGGGCTTGATACTCAGGCCACTGACTACTTTGAGAAGAACTGGAATAATGGAGAAATTATCCTCTTTGGGAGAAAGGTGAAACTAGATGAGAAAATCATAGGAGAGGTGACTCGAATGTCCACTGAGGGCATGGAATTTTATTGTGACAAAAGGTTTTTAGATGAGGCGGTAATCAATTTCCCAAAGAAAGAAAAGGAGAAACTGAATCTCGTCAAATTTTCCAACAACTATTTCAAAATTGACTCCATTAAGGCGCTTTGGAGAAAGGTACTCCGTGTCATTATGGAGTATATTACCTTGGATGGGAGATTCACCAGAGTTTATGGTCATCATTTTTCTCTCCTTAACCACTTCTGCCATAAGGTACAGATTTATTTTCCTCATTACTTGTTCCACTCGTTGAGCAATAGCCTTGAGGACCATAAGAAAAAACCTAGGAGATACCCTATTCTTCATCCTGGGCTTATTAGGTTGATCTATGAACATTTTCAAAGCTTATCAGCTTTATCCAAACTGGTTGCCTCCACAACATCTAAGAACTATTAAACAAATAGTGGTGGCTCAAAGATTCATTCTAAGCCTAACCCGAAGGGAATTTTTGAAGCCCATCCATCCCCTGTCCTTTCTGGAAAGAAAACCTAACTTTGTAAACCCCAACACATGAAAGTTAACCTTGAAAATTACCTTGGTTGCTTGGCCCCTTTAAAGAAACTCTTTCTCAAGGGTTCCCCTACCAAAAAGTTGACTTCCTACTCTACAGACTCTCTGAAGGACAATACTGAGAACCCTGAAGCTAGTAGAGATTTTGTTTCTACCCTTCCTACCTCTGTTAGAGATGTTGGAACCAGATTTCCCAGCTCCCCTAACTCGGTTGATTTCAACCTCATTTTAGATTGAGATCTGTCTAGAGATATCCTTGCCTCTACTAGATGTGGCGTTGGTGATATTTTCAGGGTTATGAAATGGGCCTATCAATAAATCAATGATCTTAATCTCAGAAATAGGGTTCTAAATAACAAGTTGGAGGAACTGGAACTGAAGTTGTCATCTCTGAACAATGAAGATGGAAAATGGAAGAAGAACACTGGGATGGGAGATGATGGCATTGAGGACAAGTATAGGACTCTGGAAGCTGAAATTGTTATAATAAAAAAACAATATGAAAATTGTTGTGGAACAAAACCATAGAATGGCAAGGCATAATGCCATTATCATTAATGCAATGTCTGAAAAGTTGGAAAAGTTGCAATAGGGCTCGCTAGTTGTTGACCTAGAAGAGGACAAAAAAACTTGATAAAAGCAAGAATGAGGACCAAGGAATATCGAAGAGGACCCATGCCAACCTTAAGAGGAAAGTGCCTCCTACTTCCTAGATGGTCTAGATCTTAAAGAGGGGGGTTCATGAGATGAATGACATGGAAGCTGAGACAACGAAAATTTTAAAGTCCCAAGCTTAGTTACTGCTGGTGTTTTAGCTGGTCTTTTTGGGTTCTTTTTTGTGGCCTTTGGTGGCCTTTTTTGGTGGTTGTTGCTTTGTTATTTTAATTTCCTTTCTACAGCCTCTCTATTTTTGGGTTCTTTGACATTTTATCTCTTTTATTTGTAAACTTTATGGTTTCAGGTCCCTGTAAAACCCATTTTTTCCTCTTTCAAAAACTATAGCTTTCAATATATTTTTAATGAAAAAGAAAAATATTCTCATAAGATTGATTAAATGCAAAATTACTAGAATTTATCCAAATGCAAAAAATAATGGACATGCCAATGTTCATTTCAAACATTATATGTTCATTTGTACATGATTAACTTAATTTTTTTTATCTATTTTGGAAAATCTTGCAACCACGACCATTGATAACATTATGTACTATAATCCCTACATAAGTTTGCTAGAATGACACTCAAAATATCCTTTATTAAAATTTCTTTTTAATATAAAATTATAGACAATCCTTTGTGGCCACAAGAGATTTGAAACAAAATGCCACCAAACAACTTCCATATTATTTCATTTCATGATTTACCTAAAACAAACCAAAAATGCTTAAAAGAAAGAGATTAAAATGCATATTCCAATTTATTTTATATAAATTATAAAGAATTTGATCAAACCTAATTCTAAACATAACCAACTTAAAGAACCGTGTAATGAGCACAAAATTTAGTTTAACATAAATTAGTTGTGATTAACCTTGACTTTCATAACATTACAAAAAAATGCAACCACATAATACTATCAACATCACAAATCTACTACTTAAGTAGACATAGCATATATATTCTTATATAATTGAAAATATTCTCAACTATACTAATTAAATAAACATATTTTTAAAAGAAATTATAATAATATCATAATAATACCACAAACATCACAGATTCACTACTTAAGTAAAATGATAGTGCATATATTTTTATAGAGTGATAATATCGTTAACTATACTAGCATATATACCTTATATATAATCTATATAATATACACTGAGATTTGTCATTTTTGAGGCAATTTTTTTTTGCTATTTTCTACTTTTTTTCTTTTTGCTTTTCTCTTTTTCAGAAAAGAAAAAATATGTCTCGAAAATGATAAATCTGAGAGTATATTATATAGATTATATATAAGGTATATATGCTAGTTTTAGCGGCAGTGCTAGAGACAACAAAACATATATCAATATTAATTGAGATTTATTATATTATGATTATGATATTTATTTATGTTATATTATTATTTATTAATATTATACTACATTATATGAATTATAATCATAAATTTAATATATTAAGATTATATTATAATTAGATTAATAGTAATGTTATATTATTAATATATTATATGATAATATTATATTACAAATTATATGAATTATAATGATATATTTAATAAATTAAGATTATAATATTATTGGATTAATAGTAATGTACTATTATATAATTATAATTAAATAATAATTATCATACTAATAGTTTTTTAAAATTTAATGTTTAAGATATATCTTAAAATGTTATATATTTAAATATATAATGTATTTAATCATAATATAGAGCATTTACATTTAATTTTTTAATAAGAGGGGTAAATGGTTTTCACTCAGAGCTATGAACCAATGAGGTCACAAATGGAGGACCTCATCCCCAATATAAATTCTCAACAATTACACCCCTATGGGGTTTGAACCTTGATGGCAAGAATAAGAACATAACCATTGCACCATGCCACTATTGACAAATATAGAGTGTTTACATATTATAATAAAGGTTTATTTAACTTAATGAAGTCATTACAAAAAATAGAAATAAGAATTGAACACATTACATTGAATATTAAAATGGTAAATACATGATTTTTTTTTTGAAAACAAAGGGGTAAAAACTTTATTAGAAATCAGAAAAGAGCATTACAATAATAACCACGGGACCCAGTCCCAGAAAACAAGGCGAAAACCCCACAACATAAAACAAAATCAACTATCCCCATGTATCCTCCTATCCTCTTCCAAGAACCGGTCTAAATCCAGATGCAGCTCAGGGTTAACTTGATCCCAATCCTCAACCTTCCAACCACTATCTTGCTCAGAGGCCCATTTGGCCAAGCAGTCAGCAGCACGATTCCACTCCCTTGGGATGTGAACAAAGGATGCCTCCTCCATCCGAGAACTAACTTGAAGAATCCGTTGAACCACCGAAGCCAACTGCCAATTTATATCAGATATCTTTCGCTCATTCAAGAGATTAATCAAAATCTGTGAATCAGCTTCACATATAACCTTTCTCCATCCCAAAGCAAGGGCCCTCTCCATAGCATGAAGAATTGCTAGACCCTCCATGAAGTTAACAGTCTTCACCCCCTCATGTATAGAGAATAGAAAAATCACCGAACCAGCTGAGTCCCTGCCAACCCCACCAATTCCAGCAGGCCCAGGATTTCCCCTAGAAGAACCATTAGTATTGATCTTTAAAAATCCATTGGGAGGAGGTAACCACCTTCCAACCCGTTGGACCCTCTTTTTCCCATGCCTACAGTTCCTAGAACTAACAAAAGATGAATGAATTTCTTGAAGACCTAGTCTGGCCACCAACTCAGCATCACCTCTCTCCAAGGGGAAAACCACATCACATTTAGCTAAAACAGACTCCTGCACCATTCCAAGCATACGCATCCAAACTTGCCGACCCACCAACTTCTGATCACAAAAAATTCTGCGGTTCCACTCCAACCAAATCTGCCAAAGCAGAAAGGTAGGGCCCACGAACCAAACTTCCTACAAAAAGGAAGCCATAGAAGGAGGTCTTCCCATACTATCCCAGAATTCAACCAAAGAGCACGCATGAATACAGGGAAGCTTCCACACCTCCCACCACCAATGCCAAAGCTGCACAACAAAGGGGCACCGAAAGAACAAATGTGAAGAATCCTCTTCCGCTCCCCCACACAAAACACAAATTGAAGGTCCTTGAAATCCCCGTTTACGAATGTTATCCCAGGTCAAGCACCTATTCCAAGCCAAAGTCCAAACAAAGCAGTTGCATTTAGGCCACGAGAGTTTATTCCACACCCTTTTCCACCAATGAACCTCTGCCCCAGTTAGCTTCTGAGCCAATAACACCTGATAACCAGAAGCAACAGAGTAAACCCCCTTAGGATTATGGGTCCAAGCAAGAATATCTTCTTCCAGAAGAGAACTACAACTCCTACTATGAAGAATCTTGTGAAGCTCAGCACTTTCTTCCGCAAGTCCCAAATCTGGCCACTCTGCGGGATCCTTCCAATGAGCTACCTCCAACTGACCAAAAGAAGCAACAGACTTGAAGTCACTCACCCTAGCCCAGCCAGCCTCGAGAAATCTTTGGCACAAAGGAAGTAGATTGGGGAACTGAGAAGTAAGTGGAGGGAATCCATCCCAAGAATCCGACCAGAAGAGAGCCTCAGTTCCTCGTCTACAGATCCAAAATAAACCTTCCTTAATAAGCTTTGCACCCTTCTGAAGAGTATTCCAAATCACTGAACCTTTCCCCTCAAGAGGGTAACGAGGAAGATCCTGCCGTGGAATCCCCGGGAAATACTTATGAGATAATATCCTGGCCCACGGCTGATCCTGTTCCACACACCATCTCCAAAATAGCTTAGCAGCCACAGCCACTCCAGATAACGCAGACTGTCGAAGACCAAGACCACCAAATTGCTTTGGGCTGCACACAACATCCCACCTAACCAGGCTCCACTTGGAAGAAGCCAAACTTCCCGCCCATAAGAACTGCCTTTCAAGAGAATCCAACTCCCTCAGAAAACCCATCGGAGCCACCTGAAGCATACATCTGTAGGTAGGGAGAGCCTGCACCACCGACTTGAGAAGCTGAACCCGCCCCGCAAAAGACAACCATCTGTGGGTCCAATGATTAACTTTTGCACGGAGCTTATCAATAATATTCTGCCAAGAACCCTTGGGAAGATGGCGAACAGAAATTGGGAAACCCAGATAAGTCAAAGGGAGAACCCCTATCTGAAACCTTAAGATATTAGCAATTCTTCTCTGTATGGGGCTCGGCGTGTTGAAGAAGAATATGGAAGACTTCTCCTCATTAATCAATTGTCCTGAAGCAACAAGATATATGTCCAACACCTGCCTCAAGTTAGTAGCTTCCCTAACAGTAGCCATCCCCATCAGGGCAGTATCATCAACAAACTGCAAATGAGATTGCGGAGGCAAGTCTCCACCCCATCGCCAACCTTGAATGATGCCAAGCTCCACCCTTCTTTTCAACAAACGACCAAGGCCTTCCACAAGAAGCAGAAAAAGATACGGAGAAAGAGGATCCCCTTGGCGCAAACCCCTAGAGGCACCAAAAAGTTCAGAATGATCTCCATTTATCAAAACTGAGAAGGAAACAGATGTGACACAGCTCATGACCCATTGGATCCACTCCTCACCAAAACCAAAAGCAACAAGGATCTTCTGCAAAAAAGACCATCTAACCCTGTCATAAGCCTTAGCCATATCCAGCTTAATGAACATAGCCTTCTCATGGGAGTTGTCCATGGAGTGGATGGTCTCCGTAGCAATGACAACCCCATCAAGAATCTGCCGACCTGCCACAAATCCACTCTGTTCCTCCGAAATCAACACTTTAAGCCACTTCTTCAGTCTCTCAGCCAATAACTTTGAGATGATTTTATAAGCCACATTGCAAAGAGAGATAGGCCGGAACTGAGATAACCTATCAGCCCCTTCACACTTGGGTATGAGAGCAAGGAAGGTGGAGTTCAGAGCACGAAGCATCTGTTTATTCCTTTGGGACTCAAGGACAACAGCCAGAAGATCCAACTTTATGATATCCCAGAATTCCTGAAAAAATTCAATCGGGAAACCATCGGGACCAGGAGCTTTACCCTTCTTCATCTGAAACACAATCCCCTCCAGCTCATCAAGAGAGATATCTTTCATCAAATACTCATTCGCCTCCCTGGAGACCAACTGAGGAATACAAGAAAGAACCTGTGCTTCCTCAACAGAGCCCCCTTGTGAATCCTCCCTAAATAAAGTAGCAAAATACTGAGATGCCTCAGCAGAGATTTCTTGAAACGAGGCAAGACGTTCACCCCTATCATTCACCAGAAAAGGAATGGAATTACCATGCCTCCTATCCTTCACAGAATTGAAGAAGAAGGCGGTGTTTTTATCACCTTCCTGTAACCATTCAACCCGGGCCTTTTGCTTCCAATAGATTTCTTCCCGCAATTCAAATTCCTCAACCACTTTCAAAGTCTTAGCCTCCTCCCTTAGAAGATCCTCAGAGGCCCCATTCTCACGAATCAACCGCGTAATATTATTCAACTCCTCCTGTGCGGCAACCTTAGCATGAAAGATATTACCAAAACATCGCCGATTCCACCTTTTAAGCTGATATTTGACAAACTGAAGAAGCTTGGAGAATGTGTACATTGCCGTACCAAAAGTTGGTCTACCAATCCGCCACCACTCAGCCACATAATCATGAAGAGTGGGATCCCGTAACCACATAAGCTGGAACTTGAATGAGGGAGACCGAGGCCCCCGTGCAGAGATAATACTAAGCTTAATAGGCCAATGATCAGAACCTCTCCAATCAAGAATTTCAGATCGAGTGGACCATAAGTTTCCAACCCAATAACAGGAAACCAAGAAACGATCTAGCCTCTCAGCAACACAACTCTCACCAATTCTCCTATTATTCCAAGTGAAGCGACCATTACTAGGTAGAACATCAATAAGATTTAATTCAGAAATGCTATCTCTGAATAACAGAGCAGAAGGCTCCAACCTAGGAATTCCACCTCTTTTCTCAGACAATTCCACAATAGCATTAAAATCGCCAGCCATAACCCACGGATGGTAAGGAGCTAAGCTACGAACAAAACGAAGATGGGACCATAGAAGTTGTTTACCCAGAAACTCAACAGGAGCATACACATTAGAGAGGAGAATACACTCACCAGTCTCATACCAAGAGGCGACAAGGGATATAGAGGATCTAGAGGACATCCACCATAGGGGGAAAATCTTCCGAGGGTTCCAAAAGCAAGCCACCCCTCCAGAAGCACCAAGAGCCCCCACACACTGGCATTCACCATATTTCCACAGCTTAGGAGCCATGGCCAACATATTATCTACAGATAATTTAGTCTCCTGAAGAAAAAGAACATCCGGAGAATGATTCCTAACCAAATCACGAACAACTTTTTGTCGAGGGCCACTGTTCAAGCCCCTTACATTCCATGAGAGAACAATCATTTCTGGGGGCATGAAAAATGTGAATCAAGAGTCTTGACTGACCCTGACTCCACCAAAGTTTCCCCAGTTAATTTAATCTTCTCCATATCCTTTTTCCTTCCCAGCTTGGAAGTCCTGTCACCAACCCCTTTCTTCAGTTCATTTTGCTGAATACCTAAACGAGAGGAGGCCAAAGAGCTCTTCCCCACATCCTTGCCACCTTTCAGGGGCAATGGGGAGCCACCTCCACCACTCTTCGAAGCTCCAATAGAAGATTCTTGTTCAGTCTGGACAATCAATTGTTGATCTGTATCCATCTGCCCAACCCCAATCTCCTGCACATCCTGCATGGCCTCCAATGGTGGCCCATCCTGTCCTGTACCCAAAGTTCCCTGATCCAAGTTCAGCAACCCCGGATTCACTTCCTCCTGGCTGAGATCATCCAGCACCTCAAACCTATTAAAAGTTTCATCATCCTGCCTCTCCCTCAAGGTCCGCTTCTGGCCCCGATTCCTATTGCGAGCCTTAACAGGGACATAACCATCATCTCCATTACCATCACCCGGAATAGGCTCCTTACCATTATCAGTCCTAGGAGGATTACGAGAAGGCTGAGAAGGTTGGGGCCCCACAGGCTTAGCCCTAGGGCACCTACGCTGCAAGTGACCATATTCATGACAAAGACGACACCGAAAAGGTAGGGTTTCGTAATCTAGCTGTTGAACCCAAGTATATGATCCAGCACTCACTTCAACAGAATCTGGTAGTGGCTTGCTTAAATCAATTTCTACACAGATACGAGCAAAAGTCATTACCTTTTTATACTGCGTCTGTTGTGAAGACCCAATAGGTTTACCGAGCATTGAAGCCACCAAATGCAACACGTCATCCCGCCAACACTCAACTGGAAACCACGGCAACCGAACCCAAACTGGAATCCGACTCGGTATTGCCTCAGTCGGGTTGAAGCCAGCATGCCATGGCTTGATAAACAAACCCACCTGGTTATAAAAATAGGGGCCACCCTCGAAGACCTTATTCCGATCTGCCATGCAATCAAAAGAGACCATAAAAAAGTTGTTCGCAAGGAGCCTAATCTCCATCTCCCCCTCCGGCATCCAAGTCCGTTGAGCCCAGGATTCCAAAAAATGCAGCGAGACTCTCAAACCCATGAACTTGCAATAAAAAGAGTGCCTTGAATAGTATTCAATATCATCTGCAAGCATTTCCATCGGGATAATCAGCTTCGGTCGCTCTTTGCATCTTTCCAAACACCCATTAATCTTCGTAATTCGGGAACCATTAACCGATCCTAGATCATTCATCTCCATCTCTGAAGAAAACAGCGTATTATCAAAAACATTCACTCCATGCGCCGAAGGCTTCGAACCAAATGCTGAACGGAAATCCAATTTGGGGCTAACCCCAGATGTTTCCCCACCCGGCATAGCAAAAAACAAGATCCCCAGCAGGCATGCAAACCCCCAGGACACTTTAGCAAGAAATGGAAAAAAGAAAAGACCCCAAGGGCAGGATCAAAACCCTTCCACCCACAAGCCACCCAAACAGTAGCAAGAAGGCCTCCAGAAAAGAAAAAAACCCCACCACCACAGCCCCGATAGCTTCAAACCCCCCCCACAACGCAGAAGCGAGCAACACACAGAGAACGAGCTAGGGCACGATCGCCTAGCGGCTTGCAGCAAAACCATCAATTCCTCCCATTTCATGTCCCAATAATCTTCCATAGAATAAAGTTATTATCAAAATATTTAGCTTATTAAAAGATCTCAAACTTCTTCCAAAGGCTTATATGGTAAATACATGATTAATTTACCCATAATTTTCAAATTAATTAATTTCTAATGCTTTTAGCCTTTCTTGTCCTACTTTTCTCTTTACTAGTTGTTTTTCTTTCTTCATTTTTTCATATCTATCATATGTGAAGGGTGGCATAATTCACAGTTCTTTGAAGGACTTTACATGTGAAATTGCTAAAAATGTCAATCCAGGTCTTTTAGTGAGTCCTATATCAACTATAGCTTTTTGGAGTGTCAATCCTTGTGACTTGTGTATTGTCAATGCCCAAGCTAGTCGTAATGGTATTTTTTTATGCTTCCCATTTGAATTCGTGTAATTGGTACTATATGTGGATGGTGATCATTAAATGGTATTCTAGAGTAGCTATCAAACTCAACAAGTATATATTTGAATGGTGGTTGCAGTGGTGCAGTGCCAGGTGAATATACAATATATTTCATATATATCTATGTGCTCCATTTACAAGTCCCGCTTCTATCCATAAATTTTATTTTAACATTACTCTTGCATTATTATTGAGTAACAATTCCATGTCACTCGCTCATCATTTCCACCTCCTTCAATGGCACTTAGGCTTTCGAATTTTATGGCAACACTTCGTGCAATAGGATTTGACAATGTATATAATTTTCTTCTATTATGGTTGTGAACATTTTCATTTGTTGAGAACAAATGAAAACTTCCTTCAAATTATTCGTTCTCTGATGCATTGATTCTTGCATTTTTTCTTGATAGAAGCAGAATCCAATTGTCAATTGTGGGATTCACATCCTTAATGTTTGTTATAATTTAACGAAATCTTTGTTGTTCTTCATTCTATCCATCTTGTCATAAAACATGACTTAATGTAACAACCATTTTTAATTCTTCCCATAGTAGCTTTACTCGCCTTTTGCTTTCATATGAAGCCCTATCATTTACTAGAGGTAATTGTGCTAAGTCTCCAACTAAAATCATAGATATGCCTAAATATTAAATATTTAATTAAATTGATAACCATGAATTTGTATATAAGGAACTATTAAATAATTGAATAAAAAATATTCTAATGTAAAGTTATCAAAGTTAGCAATTTCAATCTAGAACTCACCTCCAAAACTTTGGTTACCATTTTGTGGGAATGCTTGTCAAAGCCTAGAATCTATGTTTTCAAGCAACCTCTCTCAAAAGAAACTCAATTCATCTATCAATATGTATCTAACATGTGATATTTCCTCTTGGAAAGTTGTAAGTCTTGTCCCTTATAGTTCATTGAAATATCTTATTGGAATTCTTAGCTTTGAATGAATGGTTGAAGCACCAATGATGAATGTTACAACTCCAGTAGGTGTGAGTAGAAGTAGAGGAGATTGTTTGGGAGAAGAAAATTTTTCTAGTTCTTGATTAATGGAACCAATCACATAAGACTTACATATTCCTACAGTGCCTTGAATTATCATGTAGATGGGCATTTTTTTTCATTTGATTGGTAATGTGACATGATAATGTTGACCACGTTATGTTGTTGCTCCCTGAGTTTTGTGTAGTCAACACATTGTGGAATATCATTATGAATGATACAACCATGAACTTTCATATTGTTGATGGAATTTATTGCCTCCTTTGTATAATCTTGACCTTTGAATCCATGATGCCAATCTATCTATCTATCTATATCTCTTCTGCCCAATATATCTATCTTTGAAACTTGCAAGATTTGGCCACGATGAAGTTGAGATATAATTTCCCATTCATGTTCTATCGTGGTTCATTCACCATTATCATTCCCTTCAGAATCAGAGTCACTAAGGATGTCATTATCTTCAGGAGGTGTTGTTCTTTGTAAATGCCATGGATGATAGTTAAAGTTGTCCCACTTCTCCACTATCATTCATTGTCATGGTCAATATCCCTTTGAATGTCACAAAACCATTTGTAAAGTATTGACTCAGAAAAGAAAAAATCTATCCATTTTTCAGAGCCACTTGATGGAATCGAATAAAATCTAAGAAACACTCTTACTACAACAACACTTTCTCTTATATGCCATTTATTTTCTCCTTTTATTTTTCAATTATATATCCATGATTTTGGTACATCGATAAGTGGTACAACTTCCATACTGAAATGCCTATTCTTGTATGTTTCAATAAATGATATGGTTTTTTCTTTATTGATATCTTCATTATTCAAAACCATACATTTGAAAACCTCATTTGCACATTTAAGTTGACAAACCTTCTACTGCTCTCTGCTAGCAGAAGTTGTAAGGGCATGTGGCTTGTTTCTTGTGCTCCAATATCCCTTTCAATTATTTTTTTGATGAGAAGCCTCTTATAAGCTCTTGTTGCTAGTTCCATGAAATATTTTTCCTATAGTGTGGATGGATGCACTCAAAAATTCAAACAAACATGCAAATCCTCTACATTTAGAAAGTTATTTAGTCATTTGGATTGGTTTCTTAAAAAGTTAATATGAGTATGAAAGGAATTTAAAATTCAATTTATTCAGGTAAAATGGGCTGGCCTCTAAATTTTAAAAACAAATATATATAGTGTAAAAAATATATTATTAACTTTTTTGATTTCAAATATAATCAATATTTTAATCTCTCTATTATTTATTTAAAAAAAGAAAAAAATTGAGAACAAAAACTCTATCAACAAATTTCTAGATAGAAGTGATAAATTTCTTCTTTTGTGAAACCTCCTTTTTTGTTGATTCCTTTTGTGATTGTTATGGATCAATCTTCTCTTGTTGCGATCAATCAATCAATCTTCTCTTGGTGTGATCAATCTTCTCTTGTTGCGATCAATCAATCCTCCTTTGCTTGCTTGTTGTGATGAATTAATGGCTATTGGTTGTATTTATAAGAAAAACTCTTTTAAAAAAAAAATAATAAATTTAAGGTTTATGAATTTTTATTTGGAAGTTTTTAGAAATATGTATATTCATTTCTTTGAAATAGATAATAAGATACTAATTTTTTTTTTTTGATTTTTGATTTTAGTTTTTTTGGAATCATGTCTACATATTTTTCTAATTTAATAGTAATAGTTTTTTTGTTTCTAATTTCAAGACTATTGCTTTATGATTTTATATCTTTATTTTATAGAAATATATATCTATTTAAAATATTATAATTTTTTATTTTTTTAAAAAAAAGGGTAATAACTTTATTCAATCAAAAGAGAAATAAAAGGAGATAATACAACCAAAAAAAGACTAGGCCAAAATAACACATCAAGTAACCCCAAGATACAATCTCATATCAATAGTAATAAGCTCCTCCAACTCCTGAGAAAGATTCTTAGATATACCTCCCCAACCATCCACTTTCCAATCATCACCCTAATTAGATGCCCACTTAGCCAACCCATCCGCCACCTTATTCCACTCCTGAGGGATATGGAAAAAGGTAATAGAATCCATCACTCTCCCCAAAGAAATGACCTGCCTAATCACACCAGCCAACTAGCAGCTCACCCCCTCTAGTTGATTTTTATTCAGCAAATCGATCACAACCTATGAATTTGACTCACAAATAATCTTTCTCCAACCAAGATCACATGCCTTTTTGATAGCTACAAGAATAGCCAAAGCCTCCATGATATTGTTTGATTGTTGCCCATAAAATTCTGAAAAGAAGAACTCCACAATCCCATCACTATCCCTTCCTATACCTCCCACCCCGACCAGACTGGGGTTACCCCTAGAAGATCCATCAATATTAATATAAATAAAAACTCGGGGGAGGGGGGGCATCCAATGCCCTTCGTGAATGGTTTTCCCTTTAACATTTTGTCTCCCACCACCACCCAACACACTCTTATCACAACTAGATAGCCCCAAATTTTGAAAAACTCCCATATCTTCCGAAGAAATGGGATCCAAAAGTTCACACTTATCCCCAATGGTCTCCTAAAGAACACTTAGGATTCTCATCCACACTTGATACCCTTGTAGCTTATTTCCTAGAAAAATCTTGTGGTTACACTCCAACCAAATTTTCCAAATAATTAAGGTAGGCCCAATTACCCACACAATATGAAGAGAAGAAGCCTTAGTAGGAGGGCTCCCCAACTACAACAAAAATTCATCCAAAGAAGAGGCATGCCTACACAAATGATTCTAGGAATTCCACCAATAATGCCAAATCTCTCTAACAAAAGAGCACTAAAAAAATAGGTGTAGCACGTTCTCATCACTGTTAGAGCACAACACACACATGAAGGGTCCTTGAAACCCATGCTTCCAAATATTCTCCTAGGTTAAACATCTACAGTGCACCACAAGTTAAGAGAAGAAGTTACTCTTGGGCCAAGAGAAACTATTCCAAATATGCTTCCATCAAGCAACCCCCGAACAACCATTTATTTGCTTGTCAAGCACCTGATATCCAACAATAATAGAGAACTTACCTTTCTTATCCAGACTCCAAGCAAGGTCATCCTTATCCGAAAGAGAGTTACAAAAGCTACTCTCAAGAATCCTGGAAAGCTCTTGACGGTCCTCCCTCAAACCCCCAGGGGGCCATTCCTGTAAGTTCTTCCACCTAAAAATAGTACATTGATAAAGTAGCTAAGAGGACTTGTAATCCATCACATACCTCCAGCTTGCCTCTAGAAAATGTTTTCTTAAATCCTGAAGATGCGGGTGAGTGACCAAAATTGGGGGGTGTCAGTCCCAAGAATCCATTTGAAAAAGAGCCTTTGAACCTTTATTGCAAATCCAAAATAGCCCTTTCTTGTCCACGTTAGCACCCCTTTTAAGTGTGCTTCGAACCATAGATCCCTTACCCACAAGACCAAAACAAGGAACCTCGCCACCATCAACCCCACCTAGATATTTAAAAGTGAGGATCTTAGCCCAAGTTTGTTGTTTTTGAGTACATTAGTGCCAATAGAGTTTCGTAGCCAAGGCCTGCCCATTCAGATCAGCTCGTCGCAACCGAAGACCCCCTTCTTGCTTTAGATGACACACATCCTCCCATTTCACTAGGCTCCATTTTTCGTGAAAGGAGATTACCCAACCAAAGAAATTTCTGACAAAGACAATCAAAATCTCTAATGAAGCTAGCTGGAGCCGACAACACAAAACACCTATATATCGGAAGTGCTTGCATCACTCACTCAAGAAGGGTAACTCTGGCAGCAGCACACAATCATCTACATCTCTAATGATTGACCTTATGAAATTTCTCAATCACATCCTACCAAAACCCACTTGGAAGCGAGTGCACCACAATAGGAATACCAAGTTAAATAAAGGGAAGTGAACCAATCTGAAATATGAGGATCTTGGAAATTCTCTGCTGGATAAGCTTAGGATTATTAAAGAAGTAGATCGAGGACTTACTCTAATTAATGCTATGTCTCAAAGCCTTCAAGTAGCAGTCCAAACCAGCCCTCAAGTTAACTACTTCCTCCACTTTGGCAACCCCCATTAGGGTAGTGTCATCCACAAACTTTAAGTGAGACTGAGCTAGAATCCCATTACCCCAACACCACCCCTAAATCAATCCACGATCCACCTAATACCTTAAGAATCTCCCAAGGCCCTCAGCCATCAAGATAAAAAAATATGGAGAGAGCGGATCCCCTTTCCGCAGACCTTTGGACACCCCAAAGAGCTCTTAAGACTACCCATTGATCAACACCGAGAAGGAGGACGAAGTGACACAACTCCCAAACCATTCAATCCAATCACTACCAAACTCAAAATCCTTCAAAATCTTGAACAAAAAATACCATTAAACTTTGCCATATCCAACTTAATGAAGATAGCCTTTTCCTTGGAAGCATTCATAGAGTGCATAGTCTCAACCGCAATAGCAACCCCATCAAGAATATGTCTCTCAGAAATAATCCTCCCTGCTCAAAAATCAATCTTTCTAACAATGGATTTAGGTGCTCAACAATCAGCTTAGTAATGATTTTGTAGACAACATTACATAAGGCAATTGGTCTAAAAGGGTCCAACACATTAGCACCCTCGCGCTTCGAGATAAGTGTCAGGAAGGTAGCATTCATGGCTTTAAGCATTTTATTGTTCCTTTGGGACTCTTGAACAACATCTAGAAGGTCAAGCTTGATAATCTCCCAAAACTCATGGAAGAACTTGATAGGAAACCCATCAGGTCCTAGAGATTTTCCTTTCTTCATTTGGAACACAATACCCTCCAAATCCTGTAGAGAGATCTATCTAATAAGAGAATCATTCATATCCCCTATCACCAAAGTAGGAATGGACTCTAAGATGCTCTCCTCTTCCATGCTGGCAGGAGGGGAGTCCTCATAAAACAAAGAAGAAAAATATCTCACAACTTCATTTGAAATCTCAGCAGCAGAGCAAAGAAGGTACCCATCATGTGACTAAATAGAAGACACTC